>CM055898.1:68875318-69475318 GCA_029582155.1 Panopea generosa | reverse complement strand
GGCACTATTACATTTCCCATAGGGTTCCATTATAACAGTTATGTACAAAGCACAGTGAAAAAGAATCTGTAGAATGTGTCTGGGCTCAATGTTTTCACTGATTCATGATCTGTAATTATAAAAAAAAAATCATACCTTGACCATTTTTTTGTTTAATTTTATAGTTTTTTTTATACCTATACATTTCTAGAGTAACTACTCGCCCACGATACGGTTCGAGCCATCGATTCTAAAATGACAAAGAATTGCCTAGAAATCTGTATCAGCATTTTGTGGTGATTTCTGAATACTGACCATTTAATACATGGTAGGAAAAAATCACTGCAATATAAAGCCCTAAAATGAAAAAAAAAAGAGAACAGGCCCCGGTTTCACGAAAATACTATAATCTGTTATTTTACTTAAACTTATAGTGTGCTCAATTTCATACTTAAATTGATAACACTATTTAAGTTTAAGTAAAAAATGGACTTAAGTATTTTCGTGAAACCGGGACCTGAAGTATAAGTACTACCTCCTTCATTTGTAGGTCAACTTGTATGCAAGGGAGATAATATGCAAGGGAGATAATAGTGGTGACTGTCATACTGCTGCTTCTAGTCGCTCATGCTTGGCTCATTCTAAACCGGACAAATATACCCATTCCGCTTAATTGTTCTGTATATGTCACCCCATTTACACCCACCACTATATTTATTTTTTCATTATACTTTTTAAGGCGTCGTCTTGAGACCTCCTATCACTAAGACCATAGGTTCGAGTCCGCTCGCTTCAAAAAAATTTAAGTGAGAAAGTTTGTCAATTACTTGCTGAAGGACGGTGGTTCTACTCAGACTCTGCCTGGAGTCTTCCTCCACCGATAAAACTGGATATGCCATATTTAACCGCAATTGTGTTGAAATGGCGTTAAGCCCCACTTAATATATATATGAATGTAGATAATTATTTGTGAATAACCAAGACATAAATGTACAGACCAGACTACGGCGAGTAATATATATATATATTATACTTTCAGTAAATCCGTTAATCCGAATGATGATCATGTTCAGAAATTTGTTGATGTTATATAAAAGTAGATTTGATATGCATTTGTGTACTCTGATATTTTAGATAGAAATAAAAATTAGATTTTTATTTGTTTTTAAATAAATAGGAAATGAAGTTTGTGTTTTTCTTGTCATATTTACGCTAACCAATGACCTTCCAGACTTAGTGCCGATGTATTATGTTGATTCCCATACCACGCCTACCAATCGCACAGCCTGCATTGTAATACAACATCGACGTTTTAAGGTGGGGAATTTCCGGTTCCGCAGGCGGGGGAGCCGATTTTAAGAATTTGACGGTAAATGTTCAATATTTTCACGAAATGCGTTTTACTTGAACAATTTTTCAAAAATCGGAGAATGTCATCGGATGAACAGTTAAACAAACCTATAAGTGACAGGAAGTTAAGCTCAATTAGTTATTTAATGAATGTGTGAGCACTTCTGAAGTGACCACAAAAGTGACCAAATTACTGCACCTGACGATCATCTTCTGTTATATTTTCCGGCAGACAAGCCCTGTTTTTAAATAAATGCTTTCCACGTGTAGACCATATAAAATAGTTTACGTACGCAGAATGTTATACAAGAGGGAGGTTACAACGTAGGGGGCTATACAAATAAGAACAAACTTACAATCTTCGTACCAGTGGTGTTTATATAGATACACCGTTACATATACTATATGCATTCTTGTTTGTATACACGAAGTTATATATACAGTTGTATAATGAATTAAGAGATAAGACATGTGTAATTTACTATCAGTTTACATGATGAAGAGAGAGAGAGAGAGAGAGAGAGAGAGAGAGGGGGGGGGAGCGGTGGCAGGGTGGGGGGGGGGGGGGGGGGACGGTGTAGGCAAGGGGTCCCCAATAACAGGAAAACAGCAAATTGATTTTGCTGAAAACATTTAACAGTATATAACATGTAGATAACAGATAACAACAAACTTACGTTTCCAAAGTAGCTCAACATAACTTCAGGAAGACTGAGCTTAAAACAGGAGAATGCTACAAGCGCAGTGAAAACAGAATAAGAGTTGTCAGTAGACAACAGAGATCGCCCGATGATAGCTATGATGGATGGTAGATTGCCCTGTACTGAGGCAAATCAGACAAAAACCATCCATATATATGGAAGGCAATGCAAAATGAAGCTAGTAAACGAAACAAGAACATAATCAGAAAGATAGTTTTGGACTCAGAGGCTTAAAACTGAAACGCAAATTTAACACAAAACTTTAACTACTTTCACAATAACAGATAACAAAATAAATTAAGCTGAAAACAGATAACACTGAATCAGTCAAAACCAGATAACAGTGAATACATTATTCATATTAACAGATAACAAGAAATAAATTTTGCCAATAACAGCTGAATAGAAAATATCCTTGCCCCCAGCTCCCCCACCCCCACCCCCTCGATGAAAAGACATTTTTTTTATGTAACTGTATTGAGTAGAATTTGTATTTTACCACATTCTTGTGTGAATGGTAGATTTCGCTTTGACTGGTGTTTTATTTGATATTTTATTGAAGTATTTAGTGTGACACCCGATAAACGTAATGGTGTTGATGTCCTTATTAAAGGTGAGAAGGAAAGCTTTTTTTTTGAATCGCTAGAATAGCAAATCGTTTGCTTAATGTATGTGGATTTCTTTGATATAACGCATACATTTATCCTTTCTTCTGTTTTCCTTTTAACAGTCTCATATCGTTTTGCTCTAAAAGAAAGAAAACGATGGTTATCAGGCCCTTAGCTTAACCTTAAAAACAGGTAGGCCGACTTCTAAAGGTATGTGGGGGCATGCTCCAACAAAGTTATTTTTTGGACGAGGGTGCCATTTCCTGCATTTTTCCTGCATTTCAGAACTTATTTTGCCCATTTGGAGGTATTGATTTTGGATACTTTTTTTAATCTCAAGACCAAAAAATCTGAATTTTATATAAAAAATCACCAAACGACAACAAATCACAAAGTTCACAAAGGCATCGTTTTTATTAGATCTTTACTCTCAACATATATATATATTTAAATAAATGAGTTGATACATCATACAAGTGTCAAGCAATGTGCATTCGTGCATGTAAATCCACATACTCTATTATACAACTGTGTAACATAGGTCTTAAAATCAATTCTTTGAGACTGAAATTCATATCATTTAATAAATATTAGATTACGCATTTACCAACGTCTATCTGATAACAAATTGTGACAATTTGCTAATTATTAGCCGAACATTAGATTCTTGATGTTATGCGAACACAGCAATAGTTAATACAGTCATATTTAGTATTTTCCCCAAATGTATCATGATTAAAAAGAAATGTAATTAATTAATGTTCCTCAAAACATTATTAACCATAATTGAATTGAATTAGGTTTTACGGCACACCAAATCACACTATACGGCGCCAAACAGGACGAAACATTTTGGTTTCACATCTCATTCACATCGAGATAAAAATCAAGAGATATGGCACCAAAACGTTCATCTTCAAAGAGATGTAGTGCATTCAAAGTTTTTAAACTTAAGTTTAAACAATGTTTTACTCACATGGTAGTCATACATTCAATAAACATATTAAGCAACAAGCGGAAGGGGTTCAGAAGAGAAGCTATAATAGCTTAATATATGTGTGTACATGTCCTCCATATGATACAAAGGTTCAGGCAGTGGATCTTGTTCTATTCACAATGAGTCACCCCCGTATCCACACAGGGCACAATACCTAATGCAAGCGTTGCTAAACGTATCTTATATAGTAGCAGTATGTTTTACAAGGTTCTATTGTCACATTGCACATACATATCCGATTACATATTGCGTTAATATCTTACCGTTTTAATGTTTATCAAAAGCTAAGGAAATTCTCCTGTGTATAGAAGAGCCCCATAACTTCAAGAGAATTTCAAGGCTATAAGACACAATAACCATAACTCTAGGTTGCATTTTGGAAGAGTTATGACCCTTTTTGGACTTATTTTTTCAGGTTAGAGTTTTTTATACTGTAAGATATCTATGCCCCCACTTATACGATATGAATGAAACTTCACATATGTGTTCAGTATCATCAATGGAACGCACAGAGATAACTCTGGGTTGCATGTTTAAAGAGTTATGGCCCTTTTAGACTTAGAAATTTTGTGTTTAGCAGGTTAAAGTTTGTAGTACAAGGCCTTGATCTTAGATGTTTGATAAATAGGGTCAGTTTGTGGTCCTCTCTCAAATTTGTTCAAAACCATGACCCTGGGGGCAAAATTGGCACGCCCTAAGGGATTTATTTTCTTCATTTTCATAAAAAGGTATCCAGCTATGATAAACTGCTGTGCATGCTGGAGCAATATATATATTAAGGCAATATGAGCCAGTTATTCACTTTGTTGTTTTCAAAAAAAAAAAAACTGTTGTTTATGAAAATAAATAGTGAATTATTTTGCAAATTTTGTTTAACAGATAAACAATAATTATAGTTTTTACTTGTCTTCCATTTTGTATTTATTTCCTCTAAAAAAGCTGTTGTTTTAGAACAGCATCGAAATAGTCGAGCGCGCTGTCCCTCCGACAGCTCTTGTTTTATTTATTTTTAAAAAATATATATGATAAAAGTCCATGAACACGTCTGACTTATTATAATTTGACTTCAATCACCATCAGGAAAAACAATAGCAACAACCTATTCAGAAGGAAGATGGGACTGCGATGAACAAAGGTGGAGCATACTTAAGATCCTAGTTGAATGACATATATGACAATACAGAGATGCACTTATGACCATCATAAGATCAAGTTTCTAGTCCAAAGTCTCAGTAGATATATATTATTTATTTATGTTATGGTATATATACATATATACATGTATATATAATATTATTCATAACTGCACTTATCTAACACGCCTATAAGACTTGTTGGTATGTCATCAAAAGAAGCTGCATTTTTTAAACGATCCAGTTCTTGTCTAAGTTACTTGTAATAGACATTTCTAAAGAGAGAAAAAAAAATCCAATTTCTGGTGTTAGCCTACTTATGGTACCTGGTAGTAACAAACATGGGTTTATATGGGATAATGTCGAGTGAGGATGCAATTCTGTCGACACGTTGGAATAATAAACCCCACGTGTTTTCAGAACGACGTTTTTCTAAAGTACTGACTAATTTCTAGCTTCAGTTTGGGCTTGTAGTCAATCACAGTCTTTTGATTGTAAGCTTACAGACAATGGTCTAGTGTAGTCTAAAATATGCTGGGTCAAAACAGCAGCAATAATAAAATCAAAGTTTTCCATCCCTAGCTAAAATAAATTCGTCATCTGAGTAGTCATAATTTATTTAGTTTTAAAATGTAACAAGGATATTAAATATAGTGCCTCAATTTTTTTTCATACTTACCTCCTTGTGCCTCAGAGTAGCTATGGGCCTGGTTATAGAAAAATACCGTATACACGAAAGCTAACATATGTTGTAAGCCTTATGAAGTGCATCTGAAAGATTGATAACAAGGGACATAACTCTGATTTAATTGACATATTTGACTGATTCAAAAAGTGCCATTCTGGCATAAATTGATGGCTTTGGTTGGTTCAAGAAGAAAAACAATATTTTATGGGCATAGCAGTTGCTACTCAGTTTAATCAGACACAAATGAAAGAGTAGGAGTGTACACAAGTAAAATGTGAACGGTCGACGTTTAGGTTTATGTTAAACATGAATGAACAAGTAATACTTTTAAACGAAATGTTTCATTAATAACGCTAGAATAAGACTACGCGATGTAAACAAGCCAGAGCAAAGACGGACAGTTTGTTCTTATTGCATAGCACCCCTGCGTTATAAAGCATCCACCTGCGTTGTACTGCATTTTTCTTCATAGAACGGCGGACTTTTTGCTGTAACTTTCTGCGTACGTAAACTATAGTATATGGTCTACACTTAGAAAGCATGTATTTTAAAGACAGGGCTTGTCTACTTGAAAATATGACAGAAGATAACAGAAGGCGAATGTCAGGTGCAGATATTTGGTCACTTTTGTGGCCACTTCAGAAGTGCTCACACGTTCATTAAATACCTAATTAAGCTTAACTTCCGTCACTTATAGGCCTGTTTAACTTTCCATCCGATGACATTCTCCGATTTTCGAAAAAATGCTTAAGTAAAACGCATTTTGTGAAAATATTGAACAATTACCATCAAATTCCTTAAATCGGCTCCCCCGCCTGCGGAACCGGAAAAAAAACGTCGATGTTGTATTAAAACGCAGGCTGTGCTGATTGGTAGGCGTGCATACGATACTCTCCGTTCAAACATGTGAACTTATTGGGCTTTGCAATAATATTAGCGTAGTATCTAGTATTTGTATTTGATTTAAAAAAATATGTATTCGTTTTATACTAGCACACAATTGTTTATATATTAGTTTTCAAATTAGAGTTCATTTGTATTTTTTAAGAATTTTACTAACACACTTATTTTATTAGGCCCAAAATAACCCAAAATGTGCACAATGCATTATTCCTTCTAAATATACATTTGGCCTATTCGTTAACAGTATTTAGATTTCAGAAAAACGTCAGAAATTATAGCACGACAAATACATAAAAATAACATCATCGTAATACGTTTTCACGTCTCACACCACCATTACACTCCCTATAGGACTCCATTGTAACATTTCTGTCCAAAACACAGTGAAAAAATCTGCAGCATGCGTCTGGGCTCAAATTCTTCATTTGTTCAAGATATGCAATTATAAAGGAAAAAAAGCAAACCTTGTCCAGGTTTTGTTTTATTCAATGGTTTTGTGATACCTATCAATTTCCAAAGTATTAATATGTCAACTATACGCCAACGATACGGATCGAGCCAACAATTCTGAAATGAAACAGATTTGCCCAGGAATCTGGTATCAGCATAAAATTTTCAGTGGTGATTTCTAAAATACTGACTATTTAACACAAAGTATGAAAAAATAAATCACTGAAATACAAAGCCCTAAAAATATTTTTTTTTTATTTCTAACGCCTTCATCAGTTCTCAAGAGAGATAATAGTGGTGTGAGTCCTTCAGAATAATCGACCGAACGTTAAATCGTCGTTTTTTATTTTATCGATATGGTTATTATATTTCTCTACTTCAGTCGATTATTAATTTGAGTCGAAAGGCGTAGGCCTATTTATAGGCTATTGTCATCTTATCAGAATGGTGTTGTTATTATTATTAATTTGCAATACCATGTACGGGGGAGATTTTAATATAAAAAAAAACAGACGGGTGTAATTATAAAATTGCGAGTATTAAATTTTATAATTGTGTCAATTTTAAAAATGTGAAGATTATTATACAATTATTGACTTTGACTGAGGTGAATATGTAGTTTCATCGACCTGAGAAAAGTGGTATTCACCTAGCAAAGTCTATAATTATTATATCATAATTTTATGTGTTATAGGTATTAAATAAGGCGAATTTAAATTTTCTACTACCCCATCACACACTTTTCATGCTCCTACAAATACTCATTAAAGACAATCACGGACGTATTCTTTGAGCTCATTGTTGCCTTTGAATTCGTATTTTCCATCTAAGTTTTTAAGTTTTTAAGTCATTTTTATTATCAGCGGCCAAAATTACTTTGAGCGAACTTTTCATGTGACTCTATTTGACCAGTACAAATTGCAGATTTGATATAGGCATATGGTATAATATCATATGAGTATAGTCAAACCTTTGTAAGCGGTCACCTCTATTAAGCAGCCACTTGTCTTAAGCAGCCACACTTGCTATTTCCCATGAATATATACTTTCATATCAAATTAACCTTTATTAAGCAATAAGCTGTCTTAAAAGGCAACTTTTGCTCCATCCAGTGACTGCTTAAAACAAGTTTGACTATATAATGTGCTGAATGTGGTAGGTTTTAACAAGGATTTATATAGATTTATATCTCTATAAATTCCTTGGTTTTAATAATTCCGTTCAACAAATATTATAGTAAAATGAACATATATAGGTTATGGCTGTTATACACAATTTATTTATAATCGGTTACATAGAGGTCTTAAAAACAGACAACATTAGCTATGACGTAGACCTATAGCTTGACCAACATTAGCATTAGCACATCAAATCATAATGCATGTACACTTTTTGCAATTCAGTATGACATTGTGTAGTGAACTGAGTGGGACGGTGAGGTATGTAGGATAAAACATATAATAATAAAATATATGGTGTGTGATTTGTGTCGTTGGTGTCGGAAGTAGAAGTGTTCCAGAACATGAGCGGCCTCGTGACGTCACCTCCGGTTCCGGTCTAAAATCCGGTAAGATGTGGGTCCGGGATCACTACAGTCGTTTGTAAGCTACACTTCGTAATGATAACGTACACTTATGTTTAGTATATCTTGTCTGTAACTTACAGAAGTCGACACAAACGTGGATGTTTTTCAAGTACATCATCATGTGTGTGAAAATTCAAAATTGCCGCCATTGCTGGATATATAGTAAAAATAAACAAATTAAGTAAAGTCGAAACAACGAAACTACGACGATGAAAAGACGAAACAAGGAAACTACGATGGTGAAAAGTCGAAATGATTTCGACTTTTTACCATCGTTGTTTCATCTTTTCACCATCGTAGTTTCGACTTTTCACCATTGTAGCTTCGTTGTTTCGACTTTACTTAATTTGTTTATTTTTACTACATTCAGCAATGGCGGCAATCTTGAATTTTCACATGCATGTACTTGAAAAACATCCACGTTTGTGTATAAGAGTACGACAAAAGACGACAGACGACGAACGATACACGATGGACCAACAAATGAGAACTTCTGACCTTTGTTTAGCAGGGCTAACACCCTGACTTTAATTGCATCGCGTGATTACAGTAAACGCCGTATTCAATAACTAACCGATTTTTTTTATTATGTCCATTTTGTCGGCTAAGCACTCCTATTTAATTTATATTATTAATGCATCTTGAATCCGGGTAGGATTTTACTGATAAAGAACTTTATGCAAACATCGTCGGTAAATAAATAAACAAGTCGTAAAAAGAAGTAAAACAGTCAGTGTATACACAGCACAGAGTGAAAACAACTGCCAGCGTAAAACGTTACGTAACTTTGTCAGCAGTCCGCGGGTGTTTATCTATCATACAATCGTCTGGGCAGACGGATAGCTGGTTACTGTAATGCGGTATCACGTTCGTTCGTGTTTTGGAATGTGATACATAGGCAATATTTATATCGAATAAGTTTAAACGAACACACAGTCACAGCTAGTATATTGTTTTAAAAATATAAATAACTTACGCTAGCCGTTTCAAGAATTTTTTTTATTGCGTTGTGCATTGTGTTGTTGACTTATATAGAGCATAAGATAACAATGTCGAAAAATCATCTAAAGAGTATGTTGAGAGTGTCAGATGTCATTTCGAAAAAGCGTGATGGCGGTGCTTTAAACGAAGAGGAGATAAACTTCTTTGTTAGTAACGTTGTTGGAGGCACCATTCAAGAGGCCCAGCTAGGTAAGAGAGCTACTTTCCTTTTCTATGCATTAAAACATAGTTCTTGTTCATTTCGCACACGTTAGTACACAAGTACTTCGTCTTTATTTTTCACCACAACCAGTGGCGTATCTTGACTGAAAAACGATGTGTAGTCACAGTTGTACAGTAGGGGGATCCGGGGTATATTCCACCAACATAATTTTTCAGCTAGAAGTCGAATACGCGTTTTGGCGTTTATTTCTTATGTTTTTAGGGGCCTGGTTATCCTTAACAATAACCTTTAAATCATTGTTTTATAACCATATAAATGTAGGGTTTTTAGGTTTGTTCACTTTATGAAAGGGATAAATGAAATAACCTTCTTTCATATGGTTTCAAGTGGCTACTTATTTCATCCAACAGGTGTTACAATGCTTACAGTTTACCACCTACCACAAAAGGGTTTGATTTTTATTGCTTTTTTTTTTCATTTTTATTTTCGATTTCTCAGAAAAAAATGTAGGCAAATGCCTACAGGAAGCTGCGCTACTGACAATACTAACATGGATAGACAGATGGTATTGTGGAACGGTCACACATAAGTACAATTAATTGTCTGTATGTACCTTTTTGTGCTTGTTCATGTATATGTGTTAATAAAGGGGTGAATATATGCACCAAATATGGTTTCTAATATGTCTGCGTGTCTGTTTGTACCACATCACGTATGACTAAAACTGCGTGTATTTGTGCGTGATTATGCATTATAGGCGGCGTTTTGCGTTGATATATTTTGTATGTGATTTACTGTTCATATTCGTGTTACTATGTTCTTTATACAAAATTGCCAGTTGAAAAGGCCATAACTTTATTCTCATCAAAACTATTAATAATGACTTCTGAGACTTTACTTTTTTTCCGTATAGGAAATAACAAAAGTCAGCAAGTTAGTAATATGTATTTTATGTAACAAAAGTATTTAGATAAAAAAAGAAATATAAATTTAATAGAAAAAAAGTTATTTAGAAAACAATGCCGCGGGTGGGATTCGAAATATGGTGGGAAAAACATAATCTTACTCAAGTTCGGCGTCTTAACCACTGGGCCCCCGCACACATCTTAGTGAGCGGTTGTTATATTTTATAATTATGCTAATCCTTCAATTGTTCCTCCCGTAAATAATGGCGAAATGTATTAACTGGCTGAACATATTAATTCTTTTAATCAATGAAGTTTGTAGTAACTATTGTCTATATAAACATTCTATACTCGACCATAGTAATATACGACATATGCGACAACCGTGATAAGCTATAACGCAAGTCGCATAATGATAGCTAAAACAACTAGTGGAATAGAGACTCTGAAATGCACTATTTACCTGTATTTTTCCAAATGGACTGAAACGCAAAACACACTGACAAAATGGTCTTATAATACCATTTAAGATACTGAAATACTTATATTCAGCACGTGTCAGCGTTTTATAGTATGGATTCGGCCTTTAAGCGCGTATATTGTCACTTTCGGCGGTTTTCAGTGTCCCTATATATATATATATATATATATATATATGGAACAGCTAACAGGCCAGGGACATAGCTTGGCTGAAAAAGAGTTGTAGGGGACAGGGGCATGCTCCCCCCGAATGTTTTTTCAGTAAGGCTGTCGTAGGTGCGTTTTGATGTGTGTTTTATTGGCCTGGTTATCATCAATATTAACCTTGAATTCACTGTTTTATAACCAAATAAATTGATAAAATGATGTGAAATATCTGGATCATAATTATTCAATGACTTTTTTTGTTGCGAATTTATAGTTTACCCAACTACCCCCATAGGAGTGCGATTTTTTATTACGTTTTTTGGTAGTTTTATTATTTCGATTTCTAAGAAATAAAGTGTATGCACAATGCCTATAGGAAGCTACGCCGCTGCCCGCCACCTGACATTATATGTATTTTCTCCAAAAAAAATCAAAGCAATTTCTTTGAAATAAGTAAATATTTCGTGCCAAACAGATGCGTATAGATAATTTCATACAATTTTGTAATTTGACAATTTAAAATCAATACAGAAGTGTGTGTCAATGTTGTATTCAAATCTCAATAACGACACTCAACTTTGTTTATGAAGACGTCTGTTTAACCGTAAATTTCACAGAAACGAATTCTTCACATTTTTGTTACAAGTACGTGCGAATGTGTCACAAATTTGGGAAATTTACGTTTGGCATGCATACCCTTAGTAAAGCAAATGCGTATTTTTCACATGTAAATATAATGCAATGAATAATTGCTTCTACGAAAACGTCATATGTATATTTATACAGATCGGCGAAAAAATAACAGCATTAGCAAAATAAAATAGACCTAACACAACATAACACGACAGAATATGATATTATTAAGTAATAGAATATAATATAATTCCTAATAGCGATGTGCAGTTTTAAACTGTACGATGTACGTTCTTGTTTTCTCTTATAGGACCGATTTCTAAGACTATTATACTGGTTATGATCAAAATTGGCACTGTGTTTCAAGAATTCCACAATATATGACTTTATATGTAATTAGGTTCGCCTTATGGTTTAAGGGTTTGCACATTATTAGCTATTTTACTTACCCGGGCATCGGAGTCGGCGTCACACATTGGTTGAAGTTTTGCGTGCAATATACTATATATGTAATTATTGCATGCATTGGACTGAAACTTCACACAAGACTTTCAAGTCATCAAAAATTGTGACCCTTGTTTGACTTGAAACTTAACACAAGCCTTCCCAGTTATTAAACCTACTAAAATCTGTAAGTTAGACAACTCTTGTATGAATATAATGCAAATGATGGCCCTTTTTTCTTAGAAATTATAGTTACAGTTTTACGTGCAATTACCATCATGTCCATATCTCATCAACCTCCTAATGTATATACTTTACACTTCATACAAGTCTTCCAAGTCAACTAACCTACTAAAATAATTAAGTCAGAAAACTCAAGCATGAATATAATGCAAATTATGGTCCTTAGAAATTATGGTTAAAGTTTTCCGTGCAATTACCATCATGTCCATATCTCATCAACCTCCTAATGTATATACTTAACACTTCATACAAGCCTTCCCAGTCATTAAACCAACTAAAATCTCTAAGTTAGACAAATCTTGTATGAATATAATGTAAATTATGGCCCTTTTTTTCTTAGAAATTATGGTTAAAGTTTTGCGTGCGATTACCATCATGTCCATGTCTCACCAACCACTTAATGTATATAATTAATACTTCATAAAAGTCTTCCCAGTCATCTATCCTAATAAAATAACTAAGTCAGAAAACTGGTCCTTTTTTACTTACTAGACATCCTGGTTAAGGTTTTGCGTGCAATTAGCATCATGTCAATATCTCATCAACTGTTCAATGCATTTGATTGAAACTTCACATAAGACTTTCTGGTCATCAAATCTATTAAAATAACTAAGTTAAATAACTCATGTATGACTTTAATGCAAATTATAGTCCTTTTTTATTAGAAATTTTGTTAAAGCTTTGCGTGTAATGCGCACCATGTCCATATCTAACCAACCAGTCAATGTATTGAATTGAAACTTCACACAAGACTTCTCAGTCATCAACAGTACTAAATTAACTAAGTTAGTTAACTCTTGCATGGCTATAACGCAAATTATGGCCCTTGTTTGACTTAGAAGTTTTGTGTTCAATAACCATCAAGTTTATATCTCACCAACACCTCAATGTATTTGATTGAAACTTCATACACGACTTCACAGTCATCAAACCTACTAAACAGATAACTATTGCATGAGCATAAATTAATTCAAATTATGGACCTTGCTTGACTTATAAATTCTGCTGATTAAAAGTACAAGTTACAGGTACCAACAAGTCTATATCTGAAATTCTGGTTAAAGTAGCCACTAAATGTATTGGATTAAAACCTTATACAAGATTTTACAGTCAGTTATAAGACCTGCTTAATGTAATATGTTAGAAAACTCTTGTAAACTTGGATTGGTCATAAGTCTTGATCAAAGTACTTGTGTGACAAATATGATTTGAATAGTCGAACGCGCTGTCTTGTCGACAACTCTTGTTATACAGACTATATGGGCGTATGCTTATTCGGTCAGAGTGACCTACTTTCCACGGTCCATTGATTTAGCGTATAGATAGATATTTTATTAATTAAAGTGCAACCTATATATATATACAACACAATACAAAACAATTCAATGGTATACAATAGCCAGCCTACAAAGGCTTACGAAGCACTATCACTTTTAACAAATAAGTTGATACATATGTTCAAATTAATCCAGGTATTTTATGAAAGTCAGATTAAAGTTAATGGGCATTGGTGTAGTCTATGCATAATAGTTTTTTTTTTTTTTTTTTTCATTTTAAATAATAGAGCATAATTATTGAAATTTAAGCATTAAATTCTTAAGTAAATAAATCTGCCCTCAGGCAGGTGTGTGAATGTATAGCAAGCATTCCAGAAATCATAAATTAAATGGTCCATATATAGTCTGTATCATTATTAAATATTTCATTTGTTTCAGTTTCATAGTCACGAAGTTGATTAGTAAATGAAACGTTGCAATTATCACTGGGAATCTCTTTTTAGAATCCGGTTTCTTTCGTTATGAGCTTCAATTAAGAAGTTTGCGATGGATTTAGGGTCCATATCGTTCATGAATGTTTTAATCATGTCCTGATCACTACCACCCCGTGTGCCATCACCAAAATGTTGTCGTAGTACGTTGTAAACCGGGCAAGACACCAGGAAGTCGGTCTCGTCTTCGATGTTTCCATGGTTAAACGCGTGACAAAGCCTTCGTTCCAATGGTACTTGGGGTCTCCTGTATCGCCCCAGCTCTATCGATAGTGGAAAAACCCCACATCCGAAATGTGCAAATGCGGATCTTTGTTTAATTGATAAGTATATCTTCAAGGCGATTATATCGATTTTGATATATCAACTCGGTTCAGTGCTATCACGGCTTATGGAAATTAGGTCAAGTTATACGGTCGGGTCAGACTGATATCGCCAATGCTGTTTGATCGAGTGGTATAAAGACCGTTATAACTGTACATATGAACACAAGATACAATGTCGCATATTAATAACGCCACAGCCACCTATAGCTGCTTTTTATGCTTCAGTGAGTTTGCCTGAATTATTTCCATATATCGTACAGGACCGTTATGAATCTTGATTTATCCAAAATGTCAAATTCTGTCTTGTTAACCGACTACAGTAGGGTCAATAACCTGAATCATATTTAGATAGAATGTGAATGTTTATAAATGCAAGGCCCAGTTCGACGTTTAATCAGAACCCAGCCTAGAGTTATTTCCCTTGATTTAGCAGGAAACTGACATTTTTAACACTCTGTTGACTTTATTTCAAGACCTGTCAACAGTATTTGAAATTGTGTATACATATGAGATCTCGGTCAAGATCAATTTTGGGCGAGATCAGACTAGATACACCAATGTAGTAAAAATGTCAGTTTGCATTGGGTCAAGTCATTAGTTTGTTTAGATGGGATAATTTTTAAGGGTTATGTGCCCTTTATTTAGCAAAACCTTTTCTACTGATTTAGTGAACAATAATTAATATTTATAATACAGCTCAATCTATGTCATACAAGTACGAAATTGTGTATGTGGACACATATTGAGATTTATCATGTTGGGTGCCAAAACTGGTTCATTCCAATCTTAACAATTAATGTTAATTTAGAAAAAAGCTTGTTGCAATCTATAGCTACCTTTGATTTCAGGTGAGCAATTTAGGGTTATAATGACCCTGGAGAGATTTGGCGTATAAATCTTTTGTGAAGTTTAGGCAGAAGTTGTATTTATAAACATTACTTTAATGTTTGTGTTGTGCTTTTTATCCTTATGTTTTATATAAATTTCCAACCAAATGATTGCTCTTTTTGTTTTAATTAATGCGTATCATATAGAACGTTACCGTTTAGATTCAGTATTTTATTCACGAACATGCCCAGTCGCATTACCCCAACATTGTCATAAAAAATCATTGGAATTGTTAATATTTAAATGAACTTTAATAATGTTTAATAATAAACAATTACAATAATTTATGGATGGAATCCAATAAATATACTGACTTTCATCTAATTTCTTTGTGTGTAATGATGATCCCATTTTAATGTATATATCTTATGTGTTTGTCGATACATGTAGTTTGCTACTTACATTTATACCTAAATGATGCATTAACTAAAAGGGTGCTGGGTTCTCCGTGGCTGAATTACCTCTCGACACTGTGGTACAACATATCCCATGTTAGAAAGTTTGTATGGTTGGGATAGTGGTTCTTTTGAAATTTACTCTGAAGTATTCCTTTGCTTTTTTATCATCTTTATTTACTCCAAGTTAATGAAGATTTTATGATATGAACATTAAACACACATATTCAACATATCTACAGGCATGTTTACAAACATGAAAAGAATAATTCTGTTGCAGAAGCATGAACTTTAACTTGTTATACACGATACTGACATAGTATAAACATACAAACAACGGGGGTACAATTACAAACATAAATATGTTTAATGTATGTTGCATTCTGTACATACAGTCTGAATATCGTTCTATATTTAGCACTTGTGTTAAGTTATCATCTATCATACCAATCATGTATAAAGTTAATTGTCCGTTATCTGTTGTACTCAGCATGTTGTACAGAGCTTTACTAAACTTATTTATCGCATCTTTCCAGTATTCAGTTCTCAACTGTTTTACTGTATGGCCCAAGCAGTCAACAAAAAGATGCTGTAGTTTATCGGTGATTATTTGATCACATTTCGGACATTGTGTAGGTTGCTGACATTGTCGTTTCGCCATAAACATCATTAACTCAAGTGTATTTGGTTTTTCAAGAGTGACACGCCTAATGCTTGCTCGAGTTAAGGATTTGTTTAAACGACGGAAACGTATAAAGTCATTACTTAAACACATTCTGGCAAAGCCATAAGGATTCCCAATGTTTTAAGATGGTGGATCGACACTCACTCTTATAACGAAACTTTGATAGAAAAGTACCAGTCACTAGATATTCATCTAATGAGGAAATCAGTTCATACTTAGTCAATAACAGAACTAAATCTGGGACGAAACCAAGCTTCGTTTCAGTACAGTTAGATTTGTATTGAAATATCCGTCTTATTAGAATTTGTTGTACCAAATCTGTCGTTTCAATTCTGCACAGGGATCAAAAGAAAATAAGTTTTTGTAAGTCTATGTATGCTTCAATGCTCGTATGCCCAAGCATGCCTATAACCATGTCTGAGCGAATGAGGTATGGTAGACCTTGTGCCGATTTAAGACAGAAGTGATGTCCAACTTGAAAAACTTTCAAACTTGATATTGATATGTTGTTCCGCAGCTCACAGCCAAACAAGGAACGTGGAAGAACCATGGTTGTGTATAACTTGGTCCGATGTTATGGGTTTTACTCTTTTTTGAATGGACGTCATTTCTTGTGAGGGAGAGGAATGTTTCCCTGGTAGTCTGCTTAGTATCATCAATATTTGCAGGGTATCGACCATGTCAGCTTGTACAGTTCCCAAGTGTGTGTATTCTTTAACTTGGTTTAACTTAACTTCTGCGTATTTAAATTCGTATTTTTGTTTAAACCCATGTCTTTGTCTCGGACTCGTCACCATTACTGCACACTGTAGCGCGTTATAAATATATCGCCATTTATTTGCGTACTTGCAGCATATATTCAACATTTTGTCTATTCCACGTTTCGGAATCGACAAAAGAACGATATCATCGGCTTGGGTTGGAGCACTGAATGACACATTGTCTATTTTGAAGCTACAGCCTGGTGAATATAGGTCATGTAGAAGCTGGTTGACGAACACGGTATAGAAGAAAGGAGACAAAATACTGCCTTGTCTGGTTCCTTGCTTGATATTCAAAAATAGACCATGAGATAACACCCTGCTGGATATAGAATGAAACGTACTTGAAATTATCCTCAGGATTGTACCTTTAATGTCAAAAGCGTGTAGTTTACATAGTAAACCGTTTATCCATCAAATGCTCGTTTTGCGTCCATAAAGCAACTATATAGGTCGTTACCTCGTTCCCAACAATAGCTTCTACATTCTTGAAAAATAAATGATACCATTTTACAGTTTTTAACCTTTCTGAAACCAATACTGAAGAGGGTGGAGTTTTTCCATAAACCTGTCAGATTCTAGGCGATTTAGAATGACCTTTTCGAAAAGTTTTGATATAACAGGCAGTAGAGAAATAGCCCTGTAATTGTTTGGGTCAGTTGTAGATTTCCCCTTTCCTTTGTGGAGCGTAATTGTAAGACCTTGTTTAAATTTTAATGGCACAAGTTTGTGTTATAATATTGCATTAAACAATCGATTGAAACATTTGACCAGGTGTATGCCATCGTATTTGATATGCCCATATGTTATGATGTCCACTGATGAGCTTTTCCCCACAGGAAGTTCATTTATTATTTTCTGTAATTCCTTGACTGATATAGCTTTTGTTAGATTTGAGAATTTTGAGTCAGAATCATCCAGGTCCTTGTCTACAAACAGTTTAACATTTTCATCAACTTGATGTCTAAATTCTTCATTGAATACATCCGATTCTGAAAACCTATATAATTCTTCAAAGTATGCCCTCCAGCCTTCGACAATCTCATTATGAGTACTTGCTAATGTGCCCTCAAAGACCATTTCATTGCCCTTTTTAACATTTTTCTTAGATTTTCATGAGATAATTACTTTCCAAAACCCTTTTTGAATTTACCCAGCTAACTTGTCAATTCTTTCAATTTTTTTCTCTTTCAAATTCAGACGCGGCCTGTCTTAGTTTACGTCTAAGTTTAGCTTTTGACTTTTTATAAATTCCAAACGGACGTGAGTTTTGTCGCTTGCCTTCTGCAATCCAGGCTGATCTGTTGTGTCTCATTGTGGTATGATATTCCTTTACAGGTTTTGACCAATATGGCTTTAAATATGTTTTGAATACTCTCTTTGGAATAAAGGTTTCAGCTGACACCTGTAAACATGACACTAATCTATCGTTAGCGTCCTCTACTTTATCGTAATCTACCGTAATGTCTGCTTATAATTGTGTAACTTTGTTCTTGTAATTTTCCTTTCCAATTAGAGAGTTCCATTTGAAGCAGGATTTCACAAACTTTTCTGATTTTAATTGGTCGTTGTTTATTGCACAATGGAACATTAACGAGATGAAGACAGGAAGGTGTCTGGAGACATTCAATGGACCTTCTTTGTCGATATAGCACTTACTTATATCAAATATAAGGGTGATGTCCACAAATATATGGTCAATAAGACTCGGTTGTTTGTCACCATATGGAACGAATGAGAACTTCGAGCCAGTACAGCGTTCTGAATTAATAACTAAAGTGAGATTATGATTTAACATTGTTTGTAAGGTGTTTAGCGTCGCTTTCAACACTTTTTCAGCTGTATATCGCGACAGTGTCTACTTGATACCACATGCTATGCGCTGCCACACTGGAGTATCATGCCACAGACACATGGTATGATACCCCGCCCAGTCACATTATATTGACACTAGACCGACCAGACATTGAAATATCCTCTAAATGCTGAGCGCATATAGCGAGGAAGCTTCTATCACTATTTTTCAAGTCTTAGGTATGATCGGCCGGGTATCGAACCCACGACCTTGCGCATGCGAGATGGACGCTAGGCACCACTAGACCACCGCTGTGGTTAATCTCAGTTAAAAAAAGTAAAGTAAACTAAATATGTCACTGGGCTAAAGAAATTGTACACGTCATTAAAGTAAAGTGAGAGATAAGAAGTATAAGAACAGACACGTCAAACGGTAGTATAGTCTAGGTTGGTGTCTGTAAACATGGGTCTAAATCACTTTACAATGTAGATGTCAACATAAAAAGAACTAACCAAGGTCGGTAAATAAATAAATCAATTCGAACAAAAAAAAGTTGTCTTCAAATCTGCCATTTTCAAGTTTGTTATTTATAGAGGTAGTAAAGCTACAATACAAAAATAAACCTTTAAGAGTTTGTTTTAACATTGTATAATGTGCTTATTTTAAAATCAAAACAAAACCGTTATAATATAACATTTTAAATTGAACGATCATGCGTTGATGATAATTGTATAATGGATGAGCCGAATGATGTTAATGGTGTACAAACATGCTCTATGGATTCCGTAATAATTCGACTAAACGAACTTCGACGAGGTAGACCGATTGACCATTTCAGGTGCTTGAAAAAAGAGCACGTGCTTCTCGTGCCGGTCTTAACTCGCCAGGATAATACACTTCAAGGCCATGACGCATGTAGTTACGAAAATGCTCTCCATTACTTGAAATGCGTCGACCTCTTGGAAATGTTTAAACGAAAATACGTGTGTGTCTTTTCTTCGCTGTTGTTCAACGTTTCGAATTTAATTTATATATAAAATACCTGAAATATATGTAACTGGTCTGTCAAAACATTTTAATTTCTTCAAATAATTAGGTAATTTATGATTTATATAAGCTATACGTAGATATACATACCGTTATATATTTTAAGTGACATCACATCAATCGTTTGTATATGCCGTAGCAAAAGTTTCATTTTTTTTGTACATAAGACCACAACTACATACATTTTTTGCCCAATGAACGTCGAGTGATATAATTTTAATGCGCCTGTCTTAAGATCACATATCTGTTGCGACTGAATTTGTGGACTGGATGTTTAATATAACATAAACGAGTGGTGTTATCAATACGTGCACTTTTGTAGTATCTTTTGAGCGGTATGATCCATTTGTGGATTTTTACAATCTGCAGTCGCGAGTAGGTAAAACGTTACACACTTTCCAATATGGTCGCGATCGCCGGGTTGCGCGACGACGTTCTTGGCGTCGAAGGGTTGCTTATATGGAAGGTATTATCCGCAATAATTCTAATTGCTTTATTGTGTTTTTTAACTTGGTAATTACAAATTACATTCAATTGAATGACCATTTTGAACTTCCTTGTGTGTAAATTGTATGTTGCAACTGGATAATAAGAATTACATTTACTCAAATGCCAGTTTCTTACTTCCATGTGTGTAATTTTTATATTGCAACTTCTAATTTACAAATTGCATTCATTTAAATGTCACCTTTGTTCATAAGTGTGTGAAAAATGTACAAGTTACTCATTTCATCATTTTAATTTCATGAAATAAAGTAAAACTTAGAGAAAGTCATAATTTGAAACTTAGAATTCGTAACTTGGAATTTAAAACTTAGAATTTACACGTTAGTAATATTGACACATCTTGATTTAGACGCTAGGTAGCTAAAACACCGATACTTTGAAAAACGACTGCTCCCTACGGTAAGAGTAAAGGAAAACATCTGAGTAAGCCGTTTTCCAATGTGTTTCCCCAGATGACGTCACTTATCGGTAACACAATGGTCAAAAATAGCTTTAGGTAGCAGTGAACAGTTATTTTATTTTTTTTAAATGTAAGGGTATCAAAAATATTTCTTCTACTTTGTTTTACGTTTATACATATGGATATAAAGGTACAAGGTAAAATTGACCTGAAAATAAGCATGATAACGCTTATGCAAATTCATCTTCATCAAGATGTCACCATACGCAATGACTAGTTGAAAATGTATTTGTTCAAAGATGAAACTGAAAAAAGATGAAAAGTGAAAAAGGGATAAAAAAAGATGATAGTAAGAATAAATTTATAATTAAAAAAATAAAGGTATAAATCGATATTTGTGCATCTAATTCAAAGTCGTGTCCAAGCGATCCAAAAGCCAATTGACCACAATAAAAGAATAATTGAGTTATGAGCACATTTCCCATACAAACATATGATATATTAGCTGTATATGAGCATAAAAACACAATCCCGAACAAAATGATGCCCAAATTATAATGCATGACTAACACTTTATAAAACAAGCGTGTAACTCACTCGAGTCAAAAAAAATTGTTAAAATGACTTTCAAGGCAGGTAGAGTACACTTCGCACTAAAACGTGACGTTTTTTAATACGACTCGAATAATTCAATTTGAAACCAAGTTGGAATCCTCGGCAATTTAAAAATAATTTATAAAGCGTTTGTCACGCTTTATAATTTGGACATCTTTTTTTATAATTCTAAAGCGTTCCGGATAGTGTTTGTTAGCACATATACAGCTCACTGACCATATATTTATGTATGGGAAATGTGCTCACAACTCAATTGAAACTTTTTTAAAAAAGTTTAAACGTGGATGTGTTGCTTTAAGGACAATATCCCTAGATCTCTAAAATTAGGCCTTTGATCCCTGGATCTCTGAAAGTAATGGCCAATGTTCCCCAGATCTCTGAAAATAAATGGCCATGTTCTCAAGATCTCCAAAACCCCCGGGAGGGCCTCTTAACTACAAAACCTAGGCAAATTTTCCCAGGTAAAAGAGTGAAAAAAAAGTTAGTATGTGACATGGCCATGAAATATAAAACGGACGCATTTCGCAACACAACACCTGGAGAGGTGAACGAGTACATTTTCAGTTTAGAAAGACGTTAGCGTTAAGACACAAGCTTCTGGATTGCATTTTTTGATTTTCAAAAAAAAAAGAAGTATGGGACCTCACGAACGTTTTGGAGGTAGCGTATCAGATATTGACGGAAACGCCAGCAAATACAGCATCCCACAATTAATTATGAAAAAGAGAGATGGAGTAAAGATGACGAACGCGGAGATAGAATATTTCGTCGAACAAGTAGTGAGTGGAAGCATTCAGGAGGGACAGCTAGGTATTGAACATGTTACTTTTTTTATCTCATCCATTCCCAGAATTCATTGCGCTACGGTCCACTGGCATGTGTCAACGTGTCAGATTCTGCAATATTTGCGCAATCTCAAATCTACTCGAGAATCTATACTCGCATTTGCTTATCTTTTTAAAAAAAACAACAACAAGATTTATACTGGGTTTATTAACATAATAATTTATTTGTTGACTTTTCTTGTCGACGTGTTATCGGGCCACGACACGACAACGCAACACATATTCTGCGAAAGATCGACGTTTTATGAGCCTCAGCGCGACATATGTATTAGACTGTCTAGATGGCGGTGTTGGTGGGCTGTCGTGCTTTCGCCTCGCCAATACGAAATTATTTAAAGTTAACATAATACTTTGAATATACATGTATCTTGCGAGTATGCTATAACGTACATGTAAATAAGTATGTGTTTGTGATTGGCATGTATCCGCCATGTATGTGTTTGTGATTGGTGTGTATCCATGTATGTGTTTGTTATTGGTGTGTATCCATGTATGTGTTTGTGATTGGTGTGTATCCGCCATATATGTGTTTGTGATTGGTGTGTATCCGCCATATATGTGTTTGTGATTGGTGTGTATCCGCCATGTATGTGTCTGTGATTGGTGTGTATCCGCCATGTATGTGTCTGTGATTGGTGTGTATCCATGTATGTGTCTGTGGTTGGTGTGTTTCCATGTATGTGTCTGTGGTTGGTATGTATCCATGTATGTGTCAGTGGTTGGTATGTACCCATGTATGTGTCTGTGATTGGTATGTACCCATGTATGTGTCTGTGGTTGGTATGTACCCATGTATGTGTCAGTGATTGGTATGTATTCATGTATGTGTCTGTGGTTGGTATGTATCCATGTATGTGTCTGTGGTTGGTATGTATCCATGTATGTGTCTGTGATTGGTATGTACCCATGTATGTGTCTGTGATTGGTATGTACCCATGTATGTGTCTGTGGTTGGTATGTACCCATGTATGTGTCAGTGATTGGTATGTATCCATGTATGTGTCTGTGGTTGGTATGTACCCATGTATGTTTCTGTGGTTGGTATGTATCCATGTATGTGTCTGTGATTGGTATGTATCCGTTATGTGTCTGTGGTTGGTATGTATCCATGTATGTGTCTGTGGTTGGTATGTATCCATATATGTGTCTGTGGTTGGTATGTATCCATATATGTGTCTGTGATTGGTATGTATCCATATATGTGTCTGTGGTTGGTATGTATCCATGTATGTGTCTGTGGTTGGTATGTATCCATGTATGTGTCTGTGATTGGTATGAATCCATGTATGTGTCTGTGGTTGGTATGTATCCATGTATGTGTCTGTGATTGGTATGTATCCATATATGTGTCTGTGGTTGGTATGTACCCATGTATGTGTTTGTGATTGGTATGTATCCATGTATGTGTTTGTGATTGGTATGTATTCATGTGCTTGCAGTCAAAGTAAAATAATTGGTATGTTGAGCCTATCAAAGGAAAAAACTGTATATTTTTGTGCGTTGATGTATCGAAATAAGTGTGTCCTTATCGGCCCTTGTGGCCGAAGGGTAACCCTTATTGGGATCAGATGCCTAACACCTCGTAACACCTCATTGCACCGTAAAAGGCGACTGAAATGGCTCAATGTCCCCAAGAAGTACAATAATGAATATGTTTCCTTATTTGTTTCCATATGCGGCAATATGGTTTACTGCCGCAGTTTATATGGCTTACCGCAGCAACAGGCTTAGTGCACAGGAAGGGGTAACACAGTGCTACATATGTGTATTTTGTATGGCTTAGTGCAGCAGTTGTTTTGATATTTTCATAGATGTGTTAACAAAATGATACTGTCAAATAACAAATTAACGCTCATTTGACAGTAACTTAGTTACTATATTAAAAAATCGTAGGCAGTTGATTTTCTTTGCAAAGGACGAGACATAATTCCAGTAACTGGGAACTTAAGCTAAAGATTACGTTTCAAGAACTGTTCCAACTTTTATTATACAGTAGTATTTTTTAACAAAAATAATAATGAAGTATATTTCGTTGATAATTTTCTTCTTTGATATCATTTTGCGGCATAGTTTTGTATGCCATAGTTTGTGTATTTACTTACAGACGCAAAAAGCCATACGAAAATTTTCTGTTGGAATTTTTCATATGCTCGTGATGGCGCGTGCGTGCGTGCGTGCGTGCGTGCGTGCGTGCGTGCGTACGTAAGTCCGTCCGTCATACTTCGTGTCCGGAGCAGAACATAAAAACCGTTCGAGGTATTGATTTGAACCTTGGCATAAAGATAGATGACAATTAGACGATGTACAGAGAGCAAAAACAAGGTCAATAGGTTAATGGTCAAGGTAACCAAATTGGATTCAAAGTTCAAATCTGTCATACTTCGTGTCCGGAATAGAACATAAAAAGCGTTTGAGGTATTGACTTGAAACTTGGGATATAGGTACATGATGATAAGACGATGTGCAGAGCGCAAGAATCAGGTTGGTAGGTCAAAGGTCAAGGTCACAAACTGAGAAACTGTCTGTCAATTTTGTGTCCACAGCATAATTTAAAAACTGTTGAAGGTATTGATTTGAAACTTGGAATATTGGAAGGTGGCGATGAGTCAATGTGCAGAGTGCAACGCTGATCAGTTCTGCCAAAACCCCTCACCCCCACTTAACCCCCCCCACACACACAACACACACACACTTACCCCCCCCCCCCCCCCCCCACCAGCACCGAAACCCACCCCAAACATCTCCTACATCCTCATTTGTTTCTCAACAAGACAACAAGACGATATAAAGAAACCCCTAACCATAATCCACAACCCGCCCCCCACACCCCCCAAAAAATTAGTTAAAAACTGTTGAAGGTATTGATTTGAAACTTGGAATATAGGAAGGTGACATGAGTCACCTCTGCCAAAACTCATCATCGGGTAGAGGTCGAGAAAAGGTCGGGCTGGTCGTGTTAATCGGATAGACATCGGGAAGGTCGTGAAAAGGTTGTGTGTCGGAAAGTTGTCTTAAAGTGGTCTGGAATGGTCTTGAGTTGATAAAGTATGGTCCACTAGAGGTTTGGCAGGAGTCCCTTTCCGTCGTGTAAACATCGGGTCAATCTGGTCGCCGAATTTGGCCGGTCGGGGAGATCGACGTACTCAGATCGGCGGTGAGAACTAGGCACTTTGACATATGACATGGTCCATTTCGGTCAACTGGAGTCGTAACATACCTTTTCAGCCTTTGCAGACCCCCGGAACGTGCCGAGGATATGCAAAATTAGGCTTGATAATAATCGCTGATGGTAAGTTCCATCAAAATACGGCATGGAGATGAAGTCTGGACAAGCATTTCTATGTACAATATATGTATAAAAAAATGGACATTACTCAATGAAAAATCATCCGACTGGAACATGCTGACGATATGCACAGCTAGGCTTGACGTCAACCACTCCTGTGAAGTTTCATAAAAAAACAGTAAGGGTTTTTGGAGATGAATCTGAACAAGGATCTCCATGTACACTATATATTATGTATAAACAACAGGGCCATCATAGCCCTGTATCGCTCAACTGAATAACATTGACATTTTAATTAAAATTATTTGAAATAAATTAACAAACATCAATGTTATGAAGATTTAAATATTTAACATTTGAATCCTTTGTATTACTCTGACAAGTCCTATGCAACTCAGATGCACGCCGAATAATTAAGATTTCTATTAACATCACTTGGTCTAGATTTGATTAAAATCCATCAATAGATAACAATTTCAGACATGGGTCACTCGCAGCCTGTGATAAATGTCAGGAATATCTTTGTTAAGCATTTGTTACATGCAGCATACCCAGTTGGCATTAAGCCATTTTACTGCCGCATATGGCTCAATGCGTTGTAACAGGCACTCTACATGGTGATTCTAGTTGCTAAGCACCCTACATGGTAAAATTAGTTGCTAGGTACCCTACATTGTGATACTGGTTGCTAGACACCCTACATGATGAAACTTGTTGCTAGTGCTGTACATAGTCATACTAGTTGCTAGGTACCCTACATGGTAATATTAGTTTCAAGGCACCCTAAATGGTGATATAAGTTGCTAGGCACCCTGCATGGTGATACTATACTGAGCAAAAGCAGAAACGTCCGACTTATGGATCCGACATATCCAGCTATATTTATGTTACACATTCAGTGAATGTACATGTGAAATATATATACATATACTCTCGAAAACATTTCATCGCAGCAAAATTAGGTCAACTGATATGGATTCACAAATGAATAAACTTCATTTTCTGTAGTACCACCAACGTTATAGATTTCTTTCAATATGGTGGGACGTTTCTACGTTTGCTCAGTATAGTTGCTAGGCACACTACATGGTGATACTAGTTGCTAGACTACCTAAATGGTGATATTAGTTGCTAGGCACCCTACATAGTGATAGTAGTTGCTAGACACCCTACATGGTGATACTTGTTGCTAGGTACCCTACTTAGTGATACTAGTTGCTAGGCACCCTACATGGTACATTAGTTGCTAGGCATCCTACACGGTGGTACAAGTTGCTAGGCACACTACATGGTGATACTAGTTGCTAGGCACCCTACTAAATTTACTTCATCATTTTGCTAATCATCATTAGCTAATTAAGGTCAGAGAGTACAGAATTACACGTGGTGACTCTTCCAACATTTGGAAAAGGTCAAAGTCAATCCGGGGAATACAGCGTTTGCCTCATAATTTCCAATAAGTATGACGTCGTGAACAACATTACGCGCTCTCGTCCACGAGACGTCATGTCTTCGTGAAATATGATGGGATCCTTTTTCAGCAATGGTTTACGTCTCTTTTTTCTCCTCTATTCTGAAACGGTTTTGCAGAAAATATTTGTAATAAAGGTCAGTAACTGTCTCGCCAATTGGAAACATATGTGACGTCAGTATACAAGTATTGTCATTATCAAAAATAGCCAACATATATATTTATATTTCCACGTTCTCTGATGAACTTTGCAAGCCTTAGTAATGTACCCGTATTTCATTCAGATGACAGACAGTCAAGTTCATGTTCCCAGGATCGAATCCGAATCCCATCTGTTAGTATGATTCGATTTAAAAAAACGCACCCCTTCATTTTCATATCTAACGAGGTATTGCTATGCTATGTCTTGGCCTGAATATGACCCTTAGCAAAAAGGCGGTCCACCAACAACCAGCCAACTTTCACGCCTTTAATTTACGCATCAGAATTGTATATATTCCGAACATTATTTGCTATCTAGTCGCACGTTTATGTTATGTCTGCATCGAACAGGATTTTAAAAGTTTGTTTCTTAATATAAAAAAAGTTTGGCTAAAATTAAACTGGCAAATTCACTTGACCTAATTGTATGTGTTTGTGTAAAAATCGGAGGAAAATTTCCGTTTCCGGTAATATGTTTGCAGATAACTTTCTAAATATTTGTTTTAACCATCGGTGCATTCAAGTGGCTATCGTAAATTTGTTGTAAATTGCGCCATGTCCTACCTTTTCAACTTATCAAATACAAAATAAAGAAAGTTATCTGAAAAAATGTAACCTGAAGCGGGCATTTTCCCTCCGATTTTAGCACCACCACAGCCCATTAGGTCACGTGGGTTCGCCATTAGTGGATAGGCAGATCCTAGTTTACGGACAGGAGAGGAGAGGTCTATAACAACGAGATCATAACGTGTATTTAACATGATATCGTTTTGAAATTTATTTGAAATCACGAATGGCGAGTTGCGATTCTCTGTCAGTCACACTTGATACCCTGTTGCAGGCTGAACTGATTAAAGTCAAACGTCAAATGCCAAATGAACACAAATGGAAAATAAACACAAATAGCAAATAAATTAAAATCTTAAAAGTAAAAACTCTTGGAATGAGGTATTTGCCGTCAAAATATCGATAAACCCAGGCACATAAACATTACAACAGACTTGACCTTTTACTATCGGAAGCGAACTCCGCTTATCAGTTAAATTATACAGAGTGAACGCATGCAAGCCGTGTACTATCGAGCGGCAATGAGGCGCTATCACCTCATCCAGATATATTTGGGTTGTTCAAATATTTTCATTCAAAATCATGATTTGTGTTTAAGTAGTATTCTAACTGATAAAAGTGATCTACTTATTGTAAGGTCATGACCACGTTTCATTGAAATGATGTAACATTCGGTTGGATTCCTAGACACTATTTTTATAGCCCGTGCGGCGTGACTTGCCATCCACGTTTTAGATCTGTTTCTGGAGTGCGTGTAAGCTGATCCCCGCGATCAGATCAGTTTTCATAATAATTGTTTATATTTCTTACATAGTAGAATTGTGCACAATATAACCGCAACGGTGGTGTAGGGGTAGAGCATTCGCATCGCGGGTTTGATCTCCGGCTGAGTCATACCAAAAATTTGGAAAAATGGTACTAGAAGCTTCCTCGTTTGGCACTCATCATTTAGAGGATAGTTCTAGGCCCAGTGTCAGTATAAAGTGACTGGGTAAGGTATCATGCCATGTGTTTGTGGCATGATACTTCAATATGTCAGCGCTTAGAAAACTTCTCAATGAGACATCGTCGCGATTTAACTGAAATATTGTTGAAAGCGACGCTACACACCATGCAACGACAACAACAACAACATATATTTCTTAGACAAGCACTTGAGCCATTGTCGCTTTCATTTTAAGCCTGCCTACAAGACAAAACAGAATCATCAAGCAATTTTATAAAGATTTTCTTTTATTTTATATATGTTTACACTTCTTTTCAAGTTGACACCATTGAATTGTAAGTTTGTTTCAACCAGTCTGATCCAAACAGACTAACACAGAAAATACATTTAGTGCAGGAGGGTCTGATTTGCCATGCGCCTTGAGCGTGACCATGGGAACAGGTCGACAATTTCATCATACGTGTCCCAGATATTGCACTAGAGTATCCGGGCTATGTTCCAAGAGTGCACACATACAATAAATAATCATATCGAGAGTTTTATCTCCAAATAAGAGAGTCTCGGCTAGTGCCATAATGCCGCCTGTTAAAGTACGTCTATAAATTATTAACAATCAAGTACTGATCTACTGACCGACTTTTTGAATTTTTGAAGTGCGTTCAGGTAACGTCACGTGCATGTTTGGACGAGTAGAATATTGCCCACTCTTCTCGCTTTCGGGTAGCATATTTACATTTACATTTTATGGGAGTTTAAAATTTAGGTATAACCTCTAGTGACTCATTTTTCATAAATTCAATCCAGTGGCGGTCTAGTCTGTGTTTGAAGGTGTCCATTGAATCTGATGTGATAACATCCTGGGGAAGGTCATTCCAATTATTGATGACGCGATGATCTTTACTGTTAGTTTTTTATTGAGAGTTAATTTAAACTGCTTCATTTCATCCACGTGTACGACTAGTATCAGAAATGACAAAATACGATGTTTATTGTATTTGTTGATCATCAGGTTTGTAGGTTTCAAGAAGATCACCCCTAAGCCATCTCTTGGCTTAGGGAATATACATTTTAATAAAGACAGTTGACAGAATACATATCTGTGAATTTGCCATTTAAATGTTCCAACCGACAGGACTGATCTAAGTTGGCTAGATATTAGCCAACCTGAGCCGAAGACTCAATGTGAGATATTGTGATCACTCTCCGTCAGTCGTCGGTCAGTCCGTGCGTTCGTCCCTCCGTTCGTGAATACTTGTTTCAAACGATAACTCCTGCTCTTACTCCGGTCATGCAATTTCAATCAAAACCCGCAGATATGATCCTTGGATGGTCATCTACAAATATAGCTAAAACGAACTTGATCCATGCGGAGCTCTGGTGCCTTGGCATCGTAAAGGAAAAACATTTTGAATCGTCTTTAAAACCGGTCGCCAAATTTCAAAAATAATTTGGTACAGTCTGTGACCCTCTACGAAATTGCTAAAATAGCTACTGAAATAGATTAACCTTTGAACCTTTTAAAATATTGTCTATCATGGGACCAAGTTTATTTTCCTTATTGACAAAACAAAATAGCATATTTCTAAGGGTCATAAAACCATACCAAGTCCATGGAAAGAAATGATATCGACCGATTATTTGCTGTAGGACAGTAATTAGCAAGTGTTTGCTTTCCTTAACTGTTACACAAATGCCTGTGACTGGCAGGTACTGTTTCCTAATGAAGTACACATGCAACGGTTACGCCGGGAAAAAAAGTTTTACACAGGCACGTTGTTAATAGTGAAAATTCGAAATGGCTCGTTTAATTGTTCACAAACGAAATCTGTGATTGTGTCCAAAACACAGTGAAAGAACTAAGGTGACTCCTCCTAAAAAAGTGCTAAAATAAGTAAAGTTACTGGTGCTGTGCTATATTATCGGTCAATATAGTTTATGCTTATTGTGTTATATCTTACTGCCGACAATTAAACAAATAGTTCAATGAAGTTTCTTGTATTTTGTATCTTGTATCAATAATTACACCAGTGTTTGACAAAACTGTTTCCGAAACTGCGCGTGACATGAAACAAAATGGATAGAAGAAAAAAACTCAATTATAATAACACAATTTTAATTATGCATTTAGTGTATTATACAAAACAGTCAGTTTCTGCAGTATTAATTTATACAATTAAAGACAATTTCGTTATAATAACTTGGAAGTGATTCCTCAAAGACACGAATTGTCGTTTGGGTATGCGCACTAATACAGATTTAGACTGGGTCTATAATTTATTCCTCAAAATTGATCAAAACACGGAACACAGTCTAGACATTCATTTAATTTCAGTTAAGTTTAGTTTAATAACAGTTTATTGCATCTGTTATATACTAATGATGTATATATCATATATAACTAAATGATAATAACACTACAATTATATTTATATAAAGTCCACCACCACCACCACCACCACAACCACAACTACCACCACCACAACAACCACAACTACCACCACCACCACCACCACCACAACAACAACAACATCAAAAACAACAACCACCACAGCCACAACAACAATCAAAACTACCACAACCACAACAACAACCACAACCACAACAACCACACAATAACAACCACAACAACAACCACAACAACCAAACCAACAATAACCACAACATAACAACCACAACAACCACCAAAACCACAACAACAACAACAACCACAACCACCATTACCACGCCCACCACAATCACATCCACACCAACCACAGCCACATCCACCAAAACCACCACAATCACAACAACCACCACAACCACAACAATTACCACAACCACAATAACAAAAAACACAAAACAACCACAACCACAACAACCACCACAACCACAACAACCACTACGACCACAACCACCACTACGACAACAACAACACAACGACCACAACAACAACCATAACAACAATAACCACAACAACAACAACAACCACGACCTCAACAACCACAACCACAACCAGAACAAATCAAACCACCACAACCACAACAAAAAACAACAACAACAACAACAACCACAACAACAACCAACACAACCACAAAAAACACAAAAAACACAACAACCACAACAACAACAACAACAACAACAACAACGACGACAACGACGACAACGACGACAACAACGACCACCACGACCACCACGACCACAACCACAACCACAACCACCACAACCACCACAACCACCACAACAACAACTACAACTACAACTACAACTACAACTACAACTACAACTACAACTACAACTACAACTACAACTACAGCTACAGCTACAGCTACAGCTACAGCTACAGCTACAGCTACAGCTACAGCTACAGCTACAGCTACAGCTACAGCTACAGCTACAGCTACAGCTACAGCTACAACTACAGCCACAACTACAGCCACAACTACAACTACAACTACAGCCACCATTACCACGCCCACCACAGCCACCATTACCACGCCCACCACAGCCACCATTACCACGCCCACCACAGCCACCATTACCACGCCCACCACAGCCACCATTACCACGCCCACCACAGCCACATCCACCACAGCCACCACAGCCACATCCACCACAGCCACCACAGCCACCATTACCACGCCCACCACAGCCACCATTACCACGCCCACCACAGCCACCATTACCACGCCCACCACAGCCACATCCACCACAGCCACCACAGCCACAGCCACCACAGCCACCACAGCCACCATTACCACGCCCACCACAGCCACCATTACCACGCCCACCACAGCCACCATTACCACGCCCACCACAGCCACATCCACCACAGCCACCACAGCCACATCCACCACAGCCACCACAGCCACAGCCACCACAGCCACCACAACCACCACAACCACAACAACCACCACAACCACAGCCACAGCCACAACCACAACCACCACAACCACCACAACCACCACAACCACAACAACCACAACAACCACCACAACCACTACAACTACAACTACTTTCTCCACAAACATGAATTAATCGAACATCTATGAATACTACTTCAAGGGAAATGGCGACATAATCGATACGAGCCAGTGCAAATAAGATACCCATTGACTGTTTCCAAAATAGTATTGACAGTATAGATAAGCCCAGACTGAACCAGTTTTGTACCACACACATTCAAGGGTACGGAAAATGTCGAAAAAAATTATTTTTATTTGGAATGTTTATTGTCCATTATCACACTTGCTGGCAAGCAAACTGTCCTGAATTTAGTTCAGATGATTACTGTATTGTATGTGCCCTTTTCGGGATATTGCCTATTGCTTATCTATAAGTGCATTTTACTATTAAAGGAACACATAAGACTTTAATGCAGTAAAGAGTAGGACAAAACTGGTATTTTCATCGAATGGATGGTTGTTTTAGTAATTTATCAAACATAATCCCAATGCTTACCTTCTCAAACAGCATTTTCTGATAACAAGTGATCTATCATGGTTATCGATTTTTGTCTATTGTCCGTCTGTCTGTCAAAAATTTCTTTAAACGACCTCTTTGCCAAAATGGCTTGATATATCTTTACCAGATTTGATGTGAAGCGTTCTTAAGTGAACATTTCTCAAGTGTGTTCAAATTATGACCATGTGGTAAACTTTGGCACAGCCACAGGGGCTTATCAGTTTGCTTTTCAAAAAAGGCTGAGAGCTGAAATAGTTTGTATGTCGTATCACCTAGTCATATTCTTTCAGATTCTTTAAGCCATGACCTTAAGGTCAAAATTGGGTCAATATTGAGACTTATTAGGACTTTTCAGTTTATTATAAGTTTTTATTCATAATATATGTAACATACCGTTTTACAAGAGCTTTCATTATTTTAGCTCGTCTTTTTTTTAAAAAAAAGCGAAGAGCTATTGTCATGACCCTGGCGTCGTCCGCCAGTTAAAGTTTTATGTTTAGCTTAGATTTTTCTCTGTTTCTGAACAAGCTACTCATAATATGGTGACTGACTAACATTCATAAACACATTCATATTATGTTATTGAAACAATGTATATAGGTAACTTACCGGCTAAATTTCCATACTTTGGGCTCTAAACCCTTAGGTTAAAGATTTTCTATTTAGCGCAGGTTTGGTTAAAGTTTTATGTTTAGCTCAGCTTTTTCTATGTTTCTGAACAAATTACTCATATTTTGGTGACTAAACTTCATAAACACATTCATATTATGTTATGGAAACAATGTATATAACTAACCTACCTAAAATACCATACGTTGGACTTTAAAACCTTAGGTTAACGATTTTTGTTTAACTCGCGTTTAATTTTTTTTTAAATCAATTTTATTTTTCAGCAATACTATTAATTTTTTAAACTGGTCATCATCATCTACAAAAAAGTTTGCATCACTGACCTTGGCCTATTTAATTCACTTGGTTAATGCTGTCATTATCCAGTTATAAGTTTTATGCGCCCAAAACAGTATTTTTTTTTTTTCAATGAATTGTTGTACACGTAATTGTATCCAGATTGATAAATAGATCACAGATAGGGAAAACGTATCATTGTTTGAATTTGCCAAGTTCATTGTCCCATATCCACTTGACTACCAGCCCGAGCTCAACCAAGACCTGCACCCTGCTGCCCATTTTTTTAATTTTTTTTTTGTGTTTTAAATCAAATACTCTGCCCCAGTTCAACTTTGTTACGAACTCCAAGACACTCGCCCCTACCCACCAACCCCTCCCCCTCACCGCCCATTTATTTTTAATAAATTTTATTTTGTATTAAATCAAATACTCTGCCCCATTTCAACTTTGTTACCAACCCCAAGACCCTCACCCCTACCCCCCTTCACCTCCCATTTATTTTTTTTATAAATTTTGTTTTTTATTAAATCAAATACTCTGCCCCATTTCAACTTTATTACAGACCTCTAGCAGGCGTCTCCACCGGCCATTTAAGCACAGGGGCACCCCAGAGTTTGACGATCAGAAATGGTATTCCCCTAGCGCTTGAATTCTTTAACGAAATTTTGGGTAAGGACACTCCACCAAGACCCCCTGCCAATGGTTTTCTTTTTTCTTTTAAATTTTGTTTTGTTTTAAATTTAATACCATTCTGCCCCTTTTTTACCAACCCAAATTTTTTTCAAATTTTGTTCTGTTGTGAATTAGATACACTGTTCCTTTTCAACTTTGTTATCAACCCCAAGACACACTCTCGCTCCATCTTTTTTATTGTATTAAAACTGCACAGCCCTGTTTATTAAACTTAGGCACATACACCCCACATCCACACCTACATTTAAAAAAAATGTATTAAATCAAATACATTTCAGCTTAAGTACTGGCTAGCTAGACATAGTGTATATTCTTATTCTTCCCTAATAGTCCTACTTGCACATAAAATTATCTTCTATTTTGTTAACGCTATTCTTCGACATCTCTATTTTTTGCCGATTTTTTAAAATCTATTTTATTTTTTCAGTAATGATATTGATTTCTTCAACTAATCACCATCATGTTTAAAAAGTTGATTTCACTGACTTTGACCTACTAATATATTTGGAAAAAAGACGAGCGTCTGCAGCCGCTTGCGGTGCTCTTGTTTCAATACCCGTGTAGTTCCGGCTAAGAATATAATCACTGTCAATCTCTGTAAAGGGGTAGGAATTCTCCGAATAGATGTCATGTTCATTTTATCATTTCTTGTCATGTTCACTATTGTGATTAAATTACCAACCCCTGTGTAGTTCCAGGGAACCATATGAGTGATGGCAAGAATAAGATCATTGTAGCTCATGCATGTCATAAAAAGTGACAGTTTAAGTTATACGGTAGAATTTGGTTTAAACATATTTTATTCACTAAGTTATGTACAGCACATTCCTCAACATGCAATGTAAAGGATTGAAACGAAAGAAAAGAATTATTCTATAGTTTCTCTCCATGGTAACTTACAAAATCATTTGTGAAAGGCGGCGAAGATTCATTTGGTTAGTTTTGAAACATCATCAAAACACAGTCCTATAAAATAAATAAAGTTTTTTACATCGATAGTTGTGTATCATGTTAAGTTTTAAAACAAAAAAAAGTACTTTTATAATTAATTATATAATTTAGAAATAAAAAAGATGAACAGAAAGAAAAGTAGGCAAATTCAGGACTTATACGAGCGAATCAAAGGAAACAATCAAGCAACATATAAATTAGTATTTAAATGTCATTATTTACAAGTCTATAGCATACAGCATTGTTCGATTCGTTCGATAGAATTTGCTGAAACTATGCAGGTCTGCATGTATCAAGGTTTTAGGTTGATTTTGCATATTCATTTGTTGATGTGATTTATTAATGTTAATTTGTTGTTTTTTTTACATGTATAATGAAACTAGAATCTTTCTTCCTATTGGCGTCGAATAACCGACAATGTGTTTGTACGCCGTTAAACCCCATTCATGTATTCATTCATTAATTTTCCCAAAACAGCTTTGAAATAGTGCCATTCTTATTATTCATAAAATGGGACAGGTTGTCTTATTGTTGTCTGTTGAAAAAGTAAAATAATCTAAACGTTTAATCTAGCGTCCCACAAGGTTCAATTATTGGTCTTGCTTTATTTCTACGGAATGTTTAAGACTCATTAAACTTTCGAAACGACCGAGTTTTGTTTATAATTTCAGTATATTTTTCTGTTCCATTTCATAGATTACATGTTCATTTGGCCTCTGAGAACTTGTGCAAACAAGATACAAGTTAATTATGCATTATTTTCAATAATTGCGGGTGTTTGTTTACAAATCAAAGGTCGTTTGTTTCTGATAAACACATTCGGCATAGGGTAACCACGAGTCCGTTCGGAACGGCGGCGGTGGGTAATTTATACGCATATCGATTTGTATACTTTCGATCATTGGCGGAATGAACAGTCGGAAAACGAACCGAGTCATTACGGAATGTCAAAAATGTAAACAATAGTTAAAAATCGGTTCGCTCTTTTAAGAAATACACATTTTGAAGTAATTTATTTTCTTGCTTTTAAAATAAAACAGTCACTAACATGACTAAGGGGTCTTTAAGAATGGTTTACTATAAACACTTTTAATAACAAAATGACAGAATGAGTGCATTTCGGAAGTTTAATGAGGCTTGAATGATCTCCTCAAACATAGGCTATTTGAAGTATACTTGGATCATTCGGCACTCAACACTGTTGGAGAAAGTTTCCTTGATAATCAAATAGAGACAACATTGATAAACGATGTACACTACTAAAATACCTCGACTGCAAAACTTGCTTCTAGATGTGTTTAGTGTTTAACTTCATTTGACAACCAATGGAATTGCTTCAATTTTCAAAATATGGTCGCTCTTATTTTATTCAATTCTGAACGAGTAAGCCCACGCGAGCTATACTTATAAACGACCTTAGCAACTGATGGCTTTCAATCATCAGTCATCTCAAGCTTTCATCGCAGCTCCGCTCAGAGTTACATTAACTGTCAGTTTACATAAACTGTCTTCCTGCGGTCGCTCCGTTTGTGTCACCATCACCATCACCATCATCATCATCATCATCATCATCATCATCATCATCATCATCATTTTTCTATTTTGTATTACTATTTCTTTTACTATTTCTATTACTATTTCTATTACTATTTCTATAACTATTTCTATAACTATTTCTATTACTATTTCTATTACTATTACTATTTCTATTACTATTACATTGCTTTTACTATCACTATTACTATTATTATTATTATTATTATTATTACTATTATTATTACTATTACTATTATTATTACTATTATTATTACTATTGTTATTATAATTATTATTATTATTATTATTATTATTATTATTATTAACATTATTATTATTATTATTATCATTATTATTATTATTATTATCATCATTATCATCATTATCATTATTATAATGATTATTGCTGTTATCATTATCATTATTACTATTATTATTATCATTATTATAATTATAATGATCTATCATCATCATCATCATCATCATCATCATCGTCATCATCGTCGTCATCATCGTCGTCATCATCGTCGTCATCATCGTCGTCATCGTCGTCATCATCATCGTCATCATCATCGTTATCATCATCGTTATCATTATCGTTATCATTATCATCATTATCATTATTATAATGATTATTGTTGTAATCATTATCTTTATTACTATTATTATTATCATTATTATTATAATGATGATAATTATTATTATTAGATCTATTTTTATTATTATCATTATAATAATTATTACCATTATTGTTATTATTATTATTATTATTATTACTACTACTACTTCTACAACAATACTGTTATTAATATTATTATCATCACTTCAGGTGCTATGCTCATGGCCATGTTCATCCGTAACCTCGATATCGACGAGACGACGTTTCTGACAAAGGCGATGACATATTCGGGCGCTGTTTTAGAATGGCCAAAAGAGTGGAAAGGTTCTATTGTGGACAAACACAGCACTGGTGGTGTGGGTGACAAAGTCAGTCTGGTACTGGCTCCGGCACTCGCCGCTTGTGGAGTAAAGGCGAGTGGAATATAATTTAACATTTACGTTTAAGGTGGTAATATCTTTAGATAAATCTGAATATGAACTTTTACTTTAACTAAGATGGTGTTCCCTTGCCTTGTTGCGTTTTATTTGCCTCATTTAAAAATATGTAGGGAAAGAAATTAACTTATAAGTATTCTCTATTTAAAATATTTTTTGCAATATAACGACACTGTGTGGTAAGAAAATACTTGAAAAAAAAAGGCTTTTCGAGGAAAATTTGAATAATAAAGCGAGTGGAGTGGTTGGTATACAACTTATCATCAACTATTGACTTACTTTCTACAGGTTCCCATGGTTTCCGGCAGAGGCTTAGGTCATACTGGAGGGACTCTTGACAAGCTTGAGGCAATACCTGGGTTCAACGTTTCCCTTACAAACGATGATATGTTGAAAATTCTGGAAAATGTAGGATGTTTTATTGCGGGACAGACCAGTAATCTGGTTCCGGCCGATAAGATTATGTACGCGCAACGTGACGTCACTGCAACCACAGAATGTATTGGCTTAATAACGTGTAAGAAAATAGTCTTGATCATTTGCGACGCTGGCTTTTCCAAAAGAAAATATTCAAATTGTTAATAAATATTTATTCAGACGGAAGCCATTTCAGTTTTCTTGTTGAAAGTGTTTGTCAAATAGAAACAATCTTTTAAGTAGATATAAAAATAAACATCTAAACGATAATCTTTTGAAATGCTGTAGGAAATATTCAAGGTAGTCCGATTGTTTGAATCAACCAATCAAAAACTTTATCAGGATATCGTTACATTTTTGTTCACGGTAAAATCCTTTCAAGACGTTTGTTTTAAGAAAAGCAAGCTTCGCAGATGATCAAGACCAAGAAGAAAACAAATTCTTATTCATAACTCATATAAAACGTTTCACTGAAAATTACAGCCATCTTAACAAATGTACAGGAATTGTGTACCTGATTTTAGAGACTGGGGTAATCTAAATTAACTTTATACGAGGGAGATCCGAAGAAAACGATTCCACTCCAATTCATAAACATTTACAATGCATCACAAAAAAGTACGTTTTGCGTTTCTGTGTAAAACCTTACGTTTGCGTGTGAAACTTACAGTAACCAAACGGGTGTTGTTGTTTTTTGTGAAATTGTTTTTTGTGATTTCTTCCTCCACTGGCAAATGAAACAGAATACCATGTTTAACCTATAATTATGTTGAATACCACTCATCAACATTTAAATAAGAATAATAACACAAATTATTTTTTTAACTGTCTGTAAAAAACAACAAATAAACATATACCGTAATAGCGTGATGTGTCTCAGTTGTAATTACTTGTTTCTCAATCGATGTAAAATAAATAGGTTTAAACCGAAATGGTATTCATGTAAGCTTAACTTGAAATATACCAATCACGGACAGCTTGTCTTCGTCTTTAAACTGAGGCTTGCTTGTACAACCACAGCTTCAATAATTCATGTATAACCACAGCTTCAATTATCCTTGTATAACCACAGCTTCAATAATCTCAAAGAAAGCCGCAGAATCTCTAGATGCCTTGGTTCTTGACGTGAAACTTGGAAAGGAGCTTTTCTTACAACGGAGAAGGAAGCAAGGGAACTAGCGAACAGAATGGTAAATCTGATTACATTTAGATACTATTATTTGACTGGAGAGTGTTACAAGGGCGATAACTCGGGCCAATAGACTGTAATAATAGGGCGTTACAAGTAAGTGTTCTTCGCCATCGCTTCACTTTCTAAACCCACTTGCAATGCACCGTTTACATTGGCTATATGTCATTATTATTATCATTATTGGTTTGAGTAAGTTTCGATATTTCTTTTCGTCACTATTGTTTACAATGCGTAAGTTTGTGTATCCCCTTCCACTCTTGGGATTTGGGGCATATTGTTTTTATTCTGTCGATATATCCGTGAGACATTTTGTTTAATTAAATAATGACGAAAAAGTGTCCAGATTTCTAAGCCACCCAATAGATTGTGGTCCGTGATTGTAGTTGCTCCGTCTCCGAGAAAGGAAAGGATGTAAATGGTCTAAGCCTGTCGTCACCGATGAGGTCGTAAATCCGAACCAACTGCGGCTCGGTCCAAACAACTTGACGTGGGAAAGTTTCCAGATTACATGCGAAATTTTAATTATATATCGAAAAATATGAAATACTTAACCATTTGATTGGTGACAATACTAGGACAAACATTAATTTTATTTAATGGTCAAACGAGCCATCGCGGGCATAAATAAATGATCGCGTCAGTAGCTATGGTTTATTTGCATATACGTAAAAAAGAAATCTAAATAACTAGAATGCCGCATTTGCATATACATGTACGTAAATAACAGAAATCTAATGAATTAGAATGCCTCATTTGCATACCGACGTTCAGAATGATGCACTTGTAAGAAGAAGGTCGAGCCGGGCCCGATTAGCGCAGTCGGTAGCGCCTCTGACTATCAATGTGAGTTCGATCTCCGCAACAGTCTTCGTGATGATTGATATACGACATTGTGTCTCATTATCATTCATCTCTCAACGTTGATTTAAGCGGGAAAGTTATCAGTTACTTACGGAGATGGGGTGTGCTCGAGTACTGGTGAACTTTTCAGGATCCCAGGAAACAGTGGTTAGGTTAACTGATCGTCTGTTCATAGGTCAAATACGCTGAACGCTACATAATATTACAATAAATCACTAATTTAAGTTTTAACGAAACAGATCCTCACTCGCTCCTGAAGGTCTCAACCTTTTGTGACTATTTTTAGCTCGCCGGGACGAAGTCCAAAGATTGCCATGACTCCGGCGTCGTCGGGGTCGTCAGTGTCGTCGGAGTGGTCTGTAGATACCCAGGTTAAACTTTTGCGTTTAAGTTCAATATATTTATGCAACCACTCATTGGATGTGAATGAAACTTCGCATGTGTGTTCACTATCATCAATGGAACACACAGACAAGAACCATAAGTCTCGGTTGCATTTTGGCACAGTTATGGCCCTTTTTTGGACTTAGATATCCAGGTTAAACGTTTGCGTTTAGTTGCGTTAAAGTTTAAAATATCTATGCAACCACTCATTGGATATGAATGAAACTTCGCATGTGTGTTCACCATCATCTATGGAACACACAGAGACATGTACCATAACTCTAGGTTGAATTTTGGCACAGTTATGGCCCTTTTTCTATTTAATTTTTCAGGTAAAGGTTTTTTATCAGGTACGATATCTATGCAACCACTCATTGGATATGAATGAAACTTCGCATCTGTTTTCACCATCATCGATGTAACACAAAGAGAAACAAGAACAATAACTCGGGGATGCATTTTAGCAGAGTTATGGCCCTTTGGACTTAGTTTTTCGTCTGAATAGAGTCATGTTTACTGTTACGTTTAGTTGCGTTTCAGTTTTGGTGTTTGCCTCCAATCTCTATCTTTGCATGGTTGGTGAGTTTTATCCAATCGGCGAGGTCCGTTGTCTTCTGACAATTCTTGTTTTAAAACATTTTACATACTAGTACGTAATTTCCATACAGGTTCAGGCTGGCAATGGATTGGGTGTTAAAACAGTGGCTATGCTGACCGACATGGACTCTCCGCTCGGCAACATGGTCGGCAACGCCCTTGAAGTAGCCGAGTCTATACACTGTCTTCATGGCAACGGTCCACAAGATCTCATGGAACTTGTAATACGCTTCGGTAAATATTAATGGTATTACATACATACACTGTTATTGCTAAGTGTATGTATAATGACTAGAAACTGCAAAAGCTTTAGGTTATTATAAATATCCATGTCTATAATATAATATGACAGTATTGGGCTTCAATATGTAAGTATTTCCTTATGTTTCAAGTGACATAAACATGAATGTACATGAGTTTGCCACTTTTACTCCACCATACCTAATCAATTCACATCATTCACATGGGGTCGCATACTCTCAACCACCTCTTACCTCTCGCCTCTGATTTCGATTTTTAAGGCACCGCCTTCGTCAACGTAACCAATCATAAAATATGTTGAGTGATATCATTCGGACCCCTCGCCGATTATCGTCCCGAATGATGACGGAATTGGCCGAGTATGTACGATTGGAGTGTACACATCAAAACTTAATACTACTGAAAAAGACGTCATCTCAAATCAGAAAAATTATATGCACCACGTGATGTGATTATTTAATGACTTTTGATCTCTTTGCAGGCGGACAACTCTTATTTAACTCCGGTAAAACTGACGGTGTACAAGAAGCATGTGAAATGATTTGTGCAAAGTTTCATGATGGGTCAGCCATTGCCAAATTCTGCGACATGATGAAGATGCAAGGTGTGAAACCGGAAGTGGCCGATAAACTGTGCGCAAAAGACGTTGACTTGTTTGAAATCCTGCCAAAATCAAAACACTACACGGATTTGAAGAGTCTCACAACAGGTATAGTCCTTTGAATCAATGAATACTCACATGCATTCTATAAAATAAATCGTTTATACCACCATTTTCATCCCCTAATTGTTTCAATGATACCCACTCATTGATGTACATTGTTTTTATGTACCCCCGGGTTTTTTTTTGGGGTGACATATAGTAATCACAGCGTCTGTCCATACGGCCGTTCGTCCGTCCGTCCGTCCGTACGGAAAGACGGACGGACGGACGCTGCGATTACTATATGCCATCCAATTTTTTAGGGGGTGGGGGGGGCATAAAAATAATAAGTTAGTGTCAGTTAGTGCCTTGTCCTGCCATAAAGTGTGTTGTCCTGTCACCAATTTTGTCAATTAGTGCCTTGAAATGCCATCAAGTGTGTTGTTCTGTCACCAATCTGTCAGTTAGTGCCTTGCCCTGCAATCAAGTGGGTTGTCCTGTCACCAACTTGTCAGTTAGTGCGTTGTCCTGCCTTCAAGTGTGTTGTCCTGTCACCAACGTGTCAGTTAGTGCTTTGGCCTGCCATCAAGTGTGTTGTCCTGTCACCAACGTGTCAGTTAGTGCTTTGTCCTGCAATCAAGTGTGTTGTCCTGTTACCAAGTGTGTTGTCCTGTCACCAACTTGTCAGTTAGTGCGTTGTCATGCCATCAAGTGTGTTGTCCTGCCATCGAGTGTGTTGTCCTGTCACCAACGTGTCAGTTAGTGCTTTGTCCTGCCATCAAGTGTGTTGTCCTGTCACCAAGTGTTTTTTCCTGTCACCAACTTGTCAGTCAGTGCTTTGTTCTGCCATCAAGTGTTTTGTCCTGTCACCAACGTGTCAGTTAGTGCCTTGTCCTGCCATCAAGTGTGTTTTCCTGTCGCCAACGTGTCAGTTATTGCCTTGTCCTGCATCAAGTGTGTTGTCTTTTCACCAATTTCGTCAGTTAGTGCCTTGTCCTGCCATAAAGTGTGTTTCCTGTCACCAAGGTGTCAGTTAGTGCCTTGTCCTACAATTAAATGTGTTGTCCTGTCACAAAAATCAGTTAGTGCCTTGTCCTGCCATCAAGTGTGTTGTCCTGTCACCAATGTGTCAGTTAGTGCTGTGTCCTGCCATCAAGTATTTTGTCCTGTCACCAACCTGTCAGTGAGTGTTTTGTCCTGTAATCAAGTGTGTTGTCCTGTCACCAACGTGTCAGTTAGTGCTTTGTCCTGCCATCAAGTGTATTGTCCTGTCACCAACATGTCAGTTAGTGCTGTGTCCTGCCATCAAGTGTGTTGTCCTGTCACCAACCTGTCAGTGAGTGCCTTGTCCTGCAATCAAGTGTGTTGTCCTGTCACCAAGTGTGTTGTCCTGTCACCAAGTGTGTTGTCCTGTCACCAACGTGTCAGTTAGTGCCTTGTCCTGCCATCAAGTGTGTTTTCCCGTCACCAACGTGTCGGTTAGTGCTGTGTCCTACCATCATGTGTTTTGTCCTGTCACCAACGTGTCAGTTAGTGCCTTGTCATGCCATCAAGTGTGTTGTCCCGTCACCAACGTGTCAGTTAGAGCTGTGTTCTACCATCATGTGTGTTGTCCTGTCACCAACGTGTCAGTTAGTGCTGTGTCCTGCCATCAAGTGCCTTGCCCTGCAATCAAGTGTGTTGTCCTGTCACCAACGTGTCCGTTAGTGCCTTATCCTGCCTTCAGATGTGTTGTCCTGTCACCAACGTGTCAGTTAATGCTGTGTCCTGCAATCATGTATGTCGTCCTGTCGCCAATCTGTCAGTTAGTGCTTTGCCCTGCAATAAAGTGTGTTGTTCTGTCACAAACGTGTCGGTTAGTACCTTGACCTGTCATCAAGTGTGTTGTCCTGTCGCCAACGTGTCAGTTAGTGCTTTGTCCTGCCATCATTTGTGTTTTCCTGTAGCCAACGTGTCAGTTAGTGCCTTGTCCTATCATCATGTGTGTTGTCCTGTCGCCAATGTGTCAGTGCCTTGTCCTGCAATCAAGTGTGTTGTTCTGTCCTGTAGCCAACGTGTCAGTTAGTGCCTTGTCCTTCCATCAAGTGTGTTTTCCTGTCGCCAACCTGTCAGTTAGTGCTTTGTCATGCCATCATGTGTGTTGTCCTGTCGCCAATGTGTCAGTTAGTGTTTTGTCCTGCCATCAAGTGTGTTTTCCTGTCGCCAACGTGTCAGTTAGTGCCTTGTCCTGCCATCAAGTGTGTTGTCCTGTCACCAACGTGTCAGTTAATGCCTTGCCCTGCAATAAAGTGTGTTGTCCTGTCACAAACATGTCAGTTAGTGCATTGTCCTGTCATCAAGTGTGTTGTCCTGTCGCCAACGGGTCAGTTAGTGCCTTGTTTTGCCATCAAGTGTGTTTTCCTGTCACCAACGCGCTAGTTAGTGCCTTGTTTTGCCATCAAGTGTGTTTTCCTGTCACCAACGCGTCAGTTAGTGCATTTTCCTGCCACCAAGTGTGTTGTCCTGTCACCAACGCGTCAGTTAGTGCGTTATCCTGCCATCAAGCTGTTGTCCTGTCACCAACGTGTCAGTCAGTGCCTTGTCCTGCAACCAAGTGTGTTGTCCTGTCACCAATTTTGACAGTTAGTTCATTTTCCTGTCAGTTAGTTATATTATATATTGTTTTTAAAAAGTTCAGTCTCCCAGATGAATCACATAAATATCTAAGATAACAAAGAACGTCCAGATATGTGTAAAGATATAAATGTATGATGTATCGACAAATCGTTTTTGTTTTGTTGAAATTTAATCTATTTTTGGCAGGATAGTACTTCATGGAGTACTGTAAAATAAAAAAAGTATTGCTAGTGAAATGACCCACCCCCACACCCCCACCTCACCCACGCACCAAAATAAAAGAAGTTGCCTGAGGATACAAACCAGGATCATGCCTGCACTGCACTGTAGATAAACTAATCATTAAAACTGTCTGTTTCCGCAAATAAATATAGTAATTCATCAATGTAATATGAATCTTACACTTGTGACATTTTGAGTCTTAGTTTCAATTCATTTAAATTAAATTCAATTCAATTAAAACTCTTTATTCCCTCCTATTGGAGATAAGTACATACATAATGAATTACAATAAAAAATAATGTTAACAGCAATAATTTGAAAAACTAGTATATACATATCATGACATAAACACACACTCATATACACACTTTGAAACGTGACTACCAAACCCAAGCAAATTTGCCACGATAAAAAAACAACAAAAAAACAACAACAAAGGCATATAAAACGGGCTATAAAATAACATTAACATTAATGATATCAATATTATGATACTGTCCGAGTGACTTAGTTTACACAGTTAGAATATCCACGTTACTAACAACAGCATTGTAACCAAACAATTAAAATTGCTTAAATAAACTATTGATTACTAAAGCAAAATCGTGGACGTTTTTATATAAACAATTGTTAAAGGGCATGCCCACAACACTGCTAAGTCATTTATTAACCATACAGCAGTTAGTGGACCCAAATTTAAACCGAAGTGTATGCATGAAATTTGCGCGGAACTTCCGAGCAGAAATATATAGATACTCCGCTGACACGAGTTCTCGTTCCCCGCGTATTTAAATGGTTCCTGGTATATTCGGAAGGGATATTTAATTTGGTAATACATATAAACGATTACTTGTCGATTCTTCAGGTACATATGCTAGCTTGCTGGCCTATACATTGCAAGTCGACCTGTATTTATATTGGCTGCTGTTGTTGTTGTTGTTGTTGTTGTTGTTGTTGCTGTTGCTGTTGCTGTTGCTGTTGCTGCTGCTGCTGCTGCTGCTGCTGCTGCTGCTGTTGCTGTTGCTGTTGCTGTTGCTGTTGCTGTTGTTGTTGTTGTTGTTGTTGTTGTTGTTGTTGTTGTTGTTGTTGGTTATACTAATTTATTTTAGCTCGATTGCGATGAAAGCTCAAAGATTATATAAACCGCTTTCGAGCCCGCCTTCTGAATTTAACCCGTACAGAGTGTTGTTTTATGAATGTCATCGGGTCGAGCCTGGGATCAAACCCGCAACCTCTGGCATTGTTGATGTTTTTGTTGTAGTGTTTAGCGTCGCTTTCAAAAAAAGATTCAGTTATATCGCGACGGTATCTACTTGAGGCAGCATTCTGAGCGCTGCCACTCGAGTATTATGTCGCAGACACATGGTATGCTGACACCTGGCCGACCAAACCAAGAAATATCCTCTTAATGCTGAGCGCCAAGCGAGGAAGATTCTAGTACAGTTTTTCAAGTCTTTGGTATAACCTGGCCGGGGAATGAACCAACGACCTTCCACATGTGAGGCGGACGCTCTACCACTAAACCACGCTGCGGTATTTTATATAAGCTACAATGTACTCTTTCAGGTTATATTCACGACATCGATGCTATGAAATTCGCCACTGTGTGCGGCAAACTGGGAGCCGGAAGGAGCAAGGCCGGGGAACCAATCAATTTTGGCGTCGGTCTACAACTCTATAGAAATATTGGTCAATATATCGAAGAAGGTAATACACTTTATTTACAGTTCACATTGTACAATACTATATCGGTATATACATGTATGGACAAATTAAAAATACTCAGTCTTTATATATCAATGTCATGTATGTAACCCTGACTTTTGAAGTAACTGATGGACTGACGGGTTGACAGACAGACGCAATCGAGCAAAGGAATTGGAACAAACCTGTGTTCCCCGAAACAGGGTTTTCAACCGTTAGGCGACTAATAAAATATGTAATCTGGGATTTAAACAAATAAGTTCAAGTAAACATACATGTTATAAGCATCCCCATATCTTAATCCCCTGCTGTTTGAAGAAATTTGAGTAATATTGATATGGCATCAGTCCGTCGTCCGTCTGTCTGTCACGTTATTTACTAACAACATTCAACACCACACGTCTCTCACAATGTTAACCCGACTCAAATAAAACTTGCCATTGGGCCTACAATAAATACATGGTCTGAACATGTGCCTGTATTATTGGTGCTCTGGTTTAATTGTTTTATGGAGGTATGGCTTTTTGTTGTTAACTTAAGTTTTTTTTCCCACTTTGAACCATCAGCCTTGCACAACTTCTCTAAAAGGTTTAAACCAGATTGGAATGAAACTTGTAGTACAAAAGGTACATGGTCTGAACACGTGTTTGTAGTATTGATTGTCCGATTGAATTATTGCCCTTTGTTATTTTAACCTAATATCTACAATAACGTTTGACCAACAACCTTGCGGACGCATCTCCTACCACAATTATTATCAAATTCAAATGAAACGTGTTATAGATCAGGTACATAATCTGAACATGTGTCTGTGGTATTTACAATAGATTAAATATTTTTTCCATGGAGTTATCGCCCTTTGTTGTTTTAATTAAAATTAACATTTTCACTTGGACCAACAACCTTGCGGACGCAACTCCTCCTACAGTTTTAAAATCAAACTCAAATCAAACTTGTTATACATCAAATATATGATCTGGATGTGTATGTGCCTGTGGTAGAGACATTCCGATTAAATTAGTTTCAATGGAGTTATCGCCCTTTGTTTTTTGTTACTTAAAGTTTACGTCATACCTTGGACAAACAACTTTGCGTACTCGACTCCTCTCATAGTTTTATGGTATGAACATGTGTGTGGTATAGGGGCTCCGATTTTTTGTTTTTCCTTCAAGATCCGAACAGGGACCAATGGTCTTCGCGTTCCGATTTGATAATTTCTTACCGAGTTAAGATCCTTTGATCTTTTTAATGAAATTACATTCCTTGCACCTCTGCCTTTCACCCTATAACTATTAAGTGACAACACCTTCCTTCTTGTATTTCGTGACGAGGACAGGATTTTAGAATGTGATTACATTTATGTATTTAGGGCCACTTACCTCAAAGGCCAAGTTCTTTTCGGTCACCGTACTTTTTACTTAGTTTTCTCCAATTGTTTTATATTTCACCATACCATCCCCATCTCCGCCCATACATTGCCAAAGTTCCATCTTGCTCGTCTGGTTTTTCACTTACTGTTTAACCTTCACCATGATTTTATTTTACCCTCTAAATGTCCCCACACACAAAATACTTTTTTAACGTTACAATATTTTTACGTCTCAGTCATAATTATAATGCACTGTTCCAGTACCCGCACCAACGGGCAATGACTATTTTGCTCCGTCCATGGCCTTTCAAATGGGGGGTTGAATTCATTGAATTTGTTGTTTCTTCAGGTACCACGTGGGTCAGAATTCATCATGACTTGGACACGGTTCCCGAATACATGGTGAAATTGCTTACTGACGCCATAGATGTAAAACCGGAAGCCTTCAAGTCAGTTCACAGAGGAACGAGAGTGATTGACGTGGTCACGTAGACAGACCGTAGCACCGCAGATTCTATATAAACATATCATTGATTGGCCGAATGATCCCAAGTTTGTGGGAATTTTTGCTATTAGCTTTGTTGAAATATCGCATTCCGTACGTTTTAAAATCGTGTTTTGACATATATAAACGGGACAGCAAACGTGTGAATAAATTGGCAGCTAGAACGATTACTGTCGACGTTTGATTTGTGTTACAATTTATTTTCATTATAGTTTGTTATTGAACTGAACCTTGAAGAAAATCATTTTAAAGGGTAACCTTTTTATTTATTTTCCGTTTTGGTTAATTATGTTAAAGGTCAACCTTTTTGTATCTTTTATTCATTTTCTGTTTGTGTTAATTATGTTTACGGGCATCCTTTTTGTATTTTTTATTTGTTTTCTATTTTGGTTAACTGACTTTCATGGTACTAGGGTGGTATTTACCAACCGTACTTTACACTTTTCTTAGACTTGAACTCAAGAAAGAATTTTGAAAAAACACACTTAGAGGCCATTTTTGAGACCATAATGTGCAAGCATGTAGGGACACCTAAAAAAGAGTTAAATACACTCTCACAATTATAAGATATGTCACGGTAAACTAGATATCTAAGGTTGCAAAATTTGGATTTTCAAGCTTAAATCTAAGACTTCTCAAGAATGGTAAACTGTTGGTGAATACGACCCCTGATCCCTGACCCCTGACCTCTGGCTATAAACTTACATAGGGTATATAAACTATGGAGCTGTTTGTCCTTGGAATAGGTCTTCGATGGCCGAGTGTTATGGGATCGTTGACTCAAAATCGTTTACCTTTTTTTTTACCGAGGTACAGAATTCGAGTCGAGCTCCGTCCCAAGATTTTAAGTAAAAAAGTTTGACAGTTGCTTGTCGAATCAAAACTGGAATCCATGCGACAATTAACTTGATATGCTGAAATAGGGTTCATAATCCATATATATTTCAAGCCATTATCTTTGTGCAAAACTCAAAATTGTATTACTTGGTTTTATTATTAATTATGCATCATCGAGTTTCACGTCATGTTGAATCTTGACGACAATGATATTCCAATTGTTTGCTTTTTAGTATTTATACATCAGCACCGTTTCCGCTGAAAGAGAAAGTAACAAATATGACGAGTAAAAACGTTCGGGATAGAAAGTTGATGATTATTTATTTTTAAAATCTTTACCGAATATATTCGAATATTCGTTCGAAAGAATGACCGAATATTCGAATATCAATATCGCCATTCGTTGCCATCCTTAGTAATAACAGACCATTACTGGGATAATAAGTCGTAATGAATGTTTTCGGTTTTCATATTTGATATTGCATTGTACCAATAATGTGTTGATTTTGTTTAATTAGTTTACTTTGTTATATGATACTAATCACACTTTAAGTTAAAGGCAGACAACAATTTTTGATAAAATGTTCACTTTTTTTTAAAAATCTAAATCTACATAATGCAGATAATTAATAATCTCGGTAGTTTCATTCCTAATTTAGATGTCCTTCGTGGCCTGATGACCTTAGTAATGCACAAGGTCTTAATCTCCCTTACATGTCACTGCTGGGGTAGGGGGGTTCGAGTCCAGTTCGATCCATTCACTTGATGTGAGAAAGTTTGCCAATAACGGTTGGTTCTAATCATTTTTTTATGCCCCCCAAAAATCTTTTTGGGTGGCATATTGTTATCGCAGCGTCCGTCCGTCCGTCCTTCCGTCCGGTATTTCGTGTCCGGCCTGTAACTTTGTCATGCATAGATACTTGCTACAAATGATCAGCATAGTATAACGACGTGTCGCGAGTAAGACCCACACCCGTACCTCAAAGGTTAAAGTCACAATTTAAGTTTGTTTGACAACACTTTGAGTTTGTGTGAGATTTCGTTTCCGGCCTGTAACTTTGTCATGCATTGATTGATTTTATTGATACTTGCTACAAATGATCAACATAACATGACGACGTGTCGCGAGTAAGACCCACACCCGTACCTCAAAGGTCAAGGTCACAATTTGAGTTTGTTTGACAACACTTTGAGTTTGTGTGAGATTTCGATTCCGGCCTGTAACTTTGTCATGCATAAATGGATTTTGTTGATACTTGCAACAAATGATCAATATAACATGACGACGTGTCGCGAGTAAGACCCACGCCCGTACTTCAAAGGTCAAGGTCACAATCTGAGTTTGTTTGACAACACACTGAGTTTATGTGAGATTTCGTTTCTGGCCTGTAACTTTGTCATGCATAGATGAATTTTAATGATACTATCTACAAATGATCAAAATAACATCATGACATGTTGCTATTAAGGCCGACACCTGTACTGCAAAGGTTAAGGTCACAATTTGAGTTTGTTTGACAACACTTTGAGTTGATGTGAGATTTCGTGTCCGGTCTGTGACTTTGTCGCGTATAGATGGGTTTTTAGCTCGCCAGGACAAAGTCTAAGGAGAGCTATTGTCATGACCCCTGCGTCGTTTGTAGACACCCAGGTTAAACTTTTGCGTTTAAGTTTCAGTTATCTATGCAACCACTCATTGGATGTCAATGAAACTTTGCATGTGTGTTCACCATCATCAATGGAACACACAGACATAAGAACCATAACTCTGGATTGCATTTTAGCAGAGTTATTGCCCTTTTTGGACTGAGACACCAGGTTAAACTTTGCATTTAGTTGTGTTTAAGTTTAAGATATCTATGCAAACTCTCATTAGATGTAAATGAAACTTCACATGTGTGTTCACCATCATCAATGGGACACACTCAGACATGAACCATAACTCTGGGTTGCATTTTGGCACAGTCATGGCCCTTTTTCAACTTAATTTTTCAGGTTAAAGTTTTTTATCAGGTAAGATATCTATGCAACCACTCATTGGATAAGAATGAAACTTTGCATGTGTTTTCACCATCATCATTGAAACACACAGAGACAAAAACCATAACTCTGGGTTGCATTTTGGCACGGTTATGGCCCTTTTTTTACTCATTTTTTCAGGTTTAATTTTTTATCACGTAAGATATCTATGCAACCATTCATTGCATATAAATGAAACTTCGCATGTGTGTTCACACAGAGACAAGAACCATAACTGTGGGTTGCATTTTGACAGAGTTATGGCCTTTAAGACTTAATTTTTCGTCTGTACACACCAAGGTTAAACTTGCGTTTACATGCGTTTAAGTTTTGGTGCTTGCCTCCAATCTCAATCTTTGCTTTGCTGATGAGTTTTATCCCATCGGCGAGCTTTGTTGTCTTTTGACAACACTTGTTTAAATACTTGCTACAAATGATCAACATAACATGACAACGTGTCGCGAGTAAGACCCATACCCATACCTCAAAGGTCAAGGTCACACTTTGAGTTTGTTTGACAACACTTTCAGTCTGTTTGAGATTTCGTGTCTTGCCTGTAACTTTATCATGCATAGATGGATTTGTTAATACTAGCTACAAATGACAAACATAACATGACGATGTATTGCACGTTACACCAAAATCCCACTTCAAAGGTCATGGTCACAATTTAACTTTGCATGATGACACTTTCAGTCTGATTGAGATTTTGTGTCAGGTCTGAAACTTTGTCACCTAAGGATAAATTTCAAAAACGCTTGGCTCATTTCATCAGCATGACATTACAAAGTGTCACGTATAAGATCCACTTGCGTACCTCAAAGGTCAAGGTCACACTTTGAGTTTGTTTGACAACACTTTCAGTCTGTGTGAGATTTCTTGTCTGATCTATAACTTTCTCATCTATGGTATATTTTAAAAACACTTGGCTCAGTTGATAAACATGACATAATTAAGTGTCGCATGTAAGACCCAGAACCTTTCCTCAAAGGTCAAGGTCACACTTTCAATATATTTGATTTTGCGTGTCTAGTCTGTGACTTTCTCTTTAACTTGGCTCAATTTATCAAGATGACATAACGACGTGTCATATTATAACCTTGACACGGTCACACTTTGAGTATGTTTGACAACACTTTGAATCTGTTTAAGATTTCAAGTCTGTCTTTAACTTTATCATACATGGATGGATTTCAAAAGCACTTGACTTTATTTATCAATTGATCAACAATTGATCTGTAACTTACATTTAGTGATTTTAAAATAGCTTGACACAAGTGATCAGCATGTCATGATAATGTTTCACCTGCATTTAACTGTTGAAATACCCAGACCATTACACCATATGTCAAGGTCATGGTTACACAAAGGTCAAGGTCATGCTTTAATTAAAAAAAATTAATGAAATTGCATGTCTAGTCTGAAACATTAGTCCACATTACTTTTGACATTCATGGATACATCGCTACCTATTATATCATATATTTTTATTTTTCAAAAGCCATTTGGGGGCATGTGGCACTTAACAGTGACATTTCTTGTTTATTCACTTGTCTACATCTGGGAATTGTCTCCACGTATAAAACTGGATGACTAATTAATAGATAGCCAGTAGTGTATTGAAAATGGCGTTAAAACTCTTTTCAAAAGGAAATAAGTCTGACAAGTGCTTGAAAGGCGTCTTTTCTCATAGTGTTGTCATTTGTGACAAAAGGTGCCGAATGAATCAGTATGAGGGAAAATATTCTTAAAATATCAAACAATTTGTATCTTTGAACACTGATGTTTTACTCGTATTTCAAAATCTTGTGTGACGTTTCTATTTCTTTAATAATGGACTGTCCCTTTGAAATGCGTGCGTTTATTTTGCCCGGTTGCACTAATATCTGCCCAAGCTTCGGCTAGTTAGTTTTAATGTTAAGTTCATTTTCGTTTTTGTTAGATATTGCGTTCTTTATCAGTGCATTTATTTAATTTCTTCTTAACTTATGCTGTATTGTTTAATTATATATAGATGTATGTGCTATATATATATAGTATTGTTTGCTGTGTTATTTTGTTTAAGATTAGTTTCATTATTGACATGCTTTAGTATTTGGTTGTTTATTAATTTCATTTTGTTCATAATCGTTAAATTACAATTATCAGCCCTTATGTAGTTCCAGGGTGTAAAATGAGTTATGGCACCAACAGGACCGCTGCAACTCCTATATGTCGCAAGGTAACACACTGGGCATTATGTATATTTTACTGACATTTGGCAGTTTTACAAGTAACCAAGGTAACAAGTTCATTCTGCACAAATATTCAACTCGATGTTTGCATATATGATGTAAGTCTACACATGTCGGTTATTATTATGTACATAGAGTGCGATTCTGAAATCTTACTTCCTTTTGATGTCATATAATATAATGCCGTAAAACCCCAAATTCATTCATTCATAAATTCCGTTTTGCATTTGAGAATGTTACTACTGACTGACGCATAATGTGTTTTACATGTAATAAAACAGCCATGCGATTCCTAAAGTTACGGCGTTCTCACATCTTAACTGGTGGATCGATCTATAAGGCAATGACTCAAAACGACTCGCTTTCACATCTGGGGGCGTAGGTTCGAGCGTAGATGGGTTCAGTCATTTGAAATCAGAAAATTGCTCAATTACATCCGGAGAACGATGGTTCTATTCTGACTCTGAGTTTAAGCCAGAATTAAGCATTGGTTGATATAGTGCAATTAAATTAAAATGACATAAAGTCGATTCAACCAAAGGCTGGAATTAACAATCGCGTCATCCACATATATGGGACTCAGTAGTTCATGGAGCATTTAGATAAGAAATCATTTTATAAAACGTTGCCATAGTAACAAAGTTGCGCAGATTTAGTAAATGATACATATAAACAAGATTAATACCAAACATTCTTATCTATACACGACACATGTTAAATAAATCTTTATTTTAAAAAAATCAGTTACAGAAGCATTTTGTCAGATGGAATTCATTTTTCGTAGTTTTTACGGTTCGTGGAATTATCTCCTTCTTGACAACATATTATCGTTATGTGTATAAAAATGTGGTCAGTTTTATTTCCAAAATGAGGACAAACACTTAAAGATTGATTACGATTTTAATTTTAATTAATTAACTAAGCTGATATGTTTCCTAAACCCGTCATTTACAGGTTCTAGAAACACTTTCATTTTATTTTGATATTAGGGCAAATATCTGACCTTAATTAATGCACCGAGTCCTTTCGTCGTGATAACGCACTCCTGTCAAAAAAACTGCGATACGGATGGTGAACACGTCCGTAGACCTGTCATACGAAACCCAAGTGCAGACCAGCACTGTACAATAGTCTCGAAACCTTTAATTTTTCTGTCGCCACACACATTTCCTGTCGGCACTGAAATCAACACAGCACTTAAGATACATCTTTAAAAATGTTGCATCTGAGTTTGGCTACCGGAAAGTTTTGGTGTTTGCGGTAAAATTTAATTTTAAATTTCTGTGTTCTGGGGTCAATGTTGGATTGACAGCAGGTCTGCAAGCATGAATATTAGTAGAATAATACTCTATTCATAAGTCTTTGCTCACAAAAGCATACCCGGATGCCTACCGAAATGTTTTAGCAAATTCAAACCTACGACGATTCGCACTATTCACAATATATCGTTCCTCACTATCCGCTGTCTTCCTCGATCGGCCACTACTAAAACACGAATTATATATTACTCAATTCACCAATGAGAAAAACATAGATTCGTTCTTAAAATATAATACTCAATTCACCAATGATAAAAACATTGATCTGCCTTTACAACCTACTATTCTATTCACTAATGTGAAATAAAATATCCGTCCTTACAATCTACTAATCAATTCACAAATGTGTAATCATAGATCCGTCCTTACAATCTACTATTCAATTCACCAATGTGAAATCATAGATCCGTCCGTACAATCTACTTCTCAATTCACCAATGTGAAATCATAGATCCGTCCCTACAATCTGTCTAGTGGTAGAGCGTCCACCTCGCATGCGGAAGGTCGTGGGTTCAATCCCCGGCCGGGTCATACCAAAGACTTTAAAACATGGTACTAGAAGCTTCCTCGCTTGACGCTCAGCATTTAGAGGAGAGTTCTAGGTCTGGTCGGCCCGGTGTCAGTAAAATGTGACTAGGTGGGGTATCATACCATGTGTCTGCGGCATGATACTCCAGTATGACAGCGCTTAGAATAATGTCTCAAGCAGACACCGTTGCAATATGACTGAAAAATTGTTGAAAGCGACGCTAAACACCATACAACAACAACAACATGCTTTGCTGATGAGTTTTATCCCATCGGCGAGCTTTGTTGTCTTCTGACAACACTTGTTTAAATACTTGTTACAAATGATCAACATAACATGACAACGTGTCGCGAGTAAGACCCATACCCATACCTCAAAGGTCAAGGTCACAATTTGAGTTTGTTTGACAACACTTTCAGTCTGTTTGAGATTTCGTGTCTGGCCTGTAACTTTATCATGCATAGATGGATTTGTTAATACTAGCTACAAATGACAAACATAACATGACGATGTATTGCACGTTACACCAAAATCCCACTTCAAAGGTCATGGTCACAATTTAACTTTGAATGATGACACTTTCAGTCTGATTGAGATTTCGTGTCAGGTCTGAAACTTTGTCACCTAAGGATAAATTTCAAAAACGCTTGGCTCATTTCATCAGCATGGCATTACAAAGTGTCACGTATAAGATCCACTTGCGTACCTCAAAGGTCAAGGTCACACTTTGAGTTTGTTTGACAACACTTTCAGTCTGTGTGAGATTTCTTGTCTGGTCTATAACTTTCTCATCTATGGTATATTTTAAAAACACTTGGCTCAGTTGATAAACATGACATAATTAAGTGTCGCATGTAAGACCCAGAACCTTTCCTCAAAGGTCAAGGTCACACTTTCAATATATTTGAGTTTGCGTGTCTAGTCTGTGACTTTCTCTTTAACTTGGCTCAATTTATCAAGATGACATGACGACGTGTCATATTATAACCTTGACACGGTCACACTTTGAGTATGTTTGACAACACTTTGAATCTGTTTAAGATTTCAAGTCTGTCCTTTAACTTTATCATACATGGATGGATTTCAAAAGCACTTGACTTTATTTATCAATTGATCAACAATTGATCTGTAACTTACATTTAGTGATTTTAAAATAGCTTGACACAAGTGATCAGCATGTCATGATAATGTTTCACCTGCATTTAACTGTTGAAATACCCAGACCATTACACCATATATCAAGGTCAAGGTTACACAAAGGTCAAAGTCATGCTTTAATTAAAAAAAAAATGAAATTGCATGTCTAGTCTGAAATATTAGTCCACATTACTTTTGACATTCATGGATACATCGCTACCTATTATATCATATATTTTTATTTTTCAAAAGCCATTTGGGGGCATGTGACACTTAACAGTGACATTTTTTGTTTATTCACTTGTCTACATCTGGGAATTGTCTCCACGTATAAAACTGGATGACTAATTAATAGATAGCCAGTAATGTATTGAAAATGGCGTTGAACTCTTTTCAAAAGGAAATAAGTCTGACAAGTGCTTGAAAGGCGTCTTTTCTCATAGTGTTGTCATTTGTGACAAAAGGTGCCGAATGAATCAGTATGAGGGAAAATATTCTTAAAATATCTAACAATTTGTATCATTGAACAATGATGTTTTACTCGTATTTCAAAATCTTGTGTGACGTTTCTATTTCTTTAATAATGGACTGTCCCTTTGAAATGCGTGCGTTTATTTTTCCCGGTTGCACTAATATCTGCCCAAGCTTCGGCTAGTTAGTTTTAATGTTAAGTTCATTTTCGTTTTTGTTAGATATTGCGTTCTTTATCCGTGCATTTATTTAATTTCTTCTTAACTTATGCTGTACTGTTTTATTAAATATAGATGTATGTGCTATATATATAGTATTGTTTGCTGTGTTATTTTGTTTAAGATTAGTTTCATTATTGACATGCTTTAGTATTTGGTTGTTTATTAATTCCATTTTGTTCATAATCGTTAAATTACAATTATCAGCCCTTATGTAGTTCCAGGGTGTAAAATGAGTTATGGCATCAACAGGACCGCTGCAACTCCTATATGTCGCAAGGTAACACTATCGGCATTATGTATATTTTACTGACATTTGGCAGTTTTACAAGTAACCAAGGTTACAAGTTCATTCTGCACAAATATTCAACTCGATGTTTGCATATATGATGTAAGTCTACACATGTCGGTTATTATTATGTACATAGAGTGCGATTCTGAAATCTTACTTCCTTTTGATGTCATATAATATAATGCCGTAAAACCCCAAATTCATTCATTCATAAATTCCGTTTTGCATTTGAGAATGTTACTACTGACTGACGCATAATGTGTTTTACATGTTATAAAACAGCCATGCGATTCCTAAAGTTACGGCGTTCTCACATCGTAACTGGTGGATCGATCTATAAGGCAATGACTCAAAACGACTCGCTTTCACATCTGGGGGCGTAGGTTCGAGCGTAGATGGGTTCAGTCATTTGAAATCAGAAAATTGCTCAATTACATCCGGAGAACGATGGTTCTATTCTGACTCTGAGTTTACGCCAGAATTAAGCATTGGTTGATATAGTGCAATTAAAAAATTAAAATGACATAAAATCGATTCAACCAAAGGCTGGAATTAACAATCACGTCATCCACATATATGGGACTCAGTAGTTCATGGAGCATTTAGATAAGAAATCATTTTATAAAACGTTGCCATAGTAACAAAGTTGCGCAGATTTAGTAAATGATACATATAAACAAGATTAATACCAAACATTCTTATCTATACACGACACATGTTTAATAAATCGTAATTTTAAAAAAATCAGTTACAGAAGCATTTTGTCAGATGGAATTCATTTTTCGTAGTTTTTACGGTTCGTGGAATTATCTCCTTCTTGACAACAAATTTTCGTTATGTGTATAAAAATGTGGTCAGTTTTATTTCCAAAATGAGGACAAACACTTAAAGATTGATTACGATTTTAATTTTAATTAATTAAGCTGATATGTTACCTATAACCGTCATTTACAGGTTCTAGAATCACTTTAATTTTAGGCAAATATCAGACCTTAATTAATGCACCGAGTCCTTTCGTCGTGATAACGCACCCCTGTCAAAAAACCCGCTTTACGGATGGTGAACACGTCTGTAGACCTGTCATACGACACCCAAGTGCAGACAAGCACTGTACAACAGTCTCGAAACCTTTAATTTTTCTGTCGCCACACATATTTCCTGTCGGCACTGAAATCAACACAGCACTTAAGATACATCTTTAAAAATGTTGCATCTGAGTCTGGCTACCGGAAAGCTTTGGTGTTTGCGGTAAAATTTAATTTTAAATTTCTGTGTTCTGGGGTCAATGTTGGATTGACAGCAGGTCTGCAAGCATGAATATTAGTAGAATAATACTCTATTCATAAGTCTTTGCTCACAAAAGCATACCCGGATGCCTACCGAAATGTTTTAGCAAATTCAAACCTACGACGATTCGCACTATTCACAATATATCGTTCCTCACTATCCGCTATCTTCCTCGATCGGCCACTACTAAAACACGAATCGGAATTATATATTACTCAATTCACCAATGAGAAAAACATAGATTCGTTCTTAAAATATAATACTCAATTCACCAATGAGAAAAACATAGATCTGCCTTTACAACCTACTATTCAATTCACTAATGTGAAATAAAATATCCGTCCTTACAATCTACTCCTCGGTTCACAAATGTGTAATCATAGATCGTCCTTACAATCTACTATTCAATTCACCAATGTGAAATCATAGATCCGTCCCTACAATCTACTTCTCAATTCACCAATGTGAAATCATAGACCCGTCCTTACAATTTATTATTCAATTCACCAATGTGAAATCATAAATCCTTTCTTACAATCTACTACTCAGTTCACCAATGTGAAATTAAAGATCCGTCCTTACAAACTACTACTCAATTAACCAGTGTGAAATCATAGATCCGTCCTTACAATCTACTCCTCAATTCACTAAATATGAAAGGATAGATATGTCATTGCAATCTACTACTCAATTCACCAATGAGAAATCATAAATCCTTCATTACAATCTACTACTCAATTCACCAATATGAAATCATAGATCCGTCCTTACAATCTACTCCTTAATTCACTAATGTGAAATCATAGATTCGTCCTTACAATCTACTCATCAATTCACCAGTGAGAAAAACACGAATCCGTCATTGCACCTACTATTCAATTCACCAATATAAAACCAAAGGTCATACAATCTACTACTCTATTCACCAATATTGAATCATGCATTCATCTTTACAACCTAACACTCAATTCACTAATGTGAAACCATAGATCCGTCCTTACATTCTACTCCTCAATTAACCAGTGTGAAATCATAGATCCATCCTTACAATCTACTCCTCAGTTCACCAATATAAAAGCATAGATTCGGCCTTACAATCTACTACTCACTTCACCAATATAAAAGCCTATATTCGTCCTTACAATCTACTACTCATTTCACCAATATAAAATCATAGATCCGTCCTTACAATCTTTTACTCAGTTCACCAATATAAAATCATAGATTCGTCCTTACAGTCTACTACTTAGTTCACCAATATGAAATCATAGATCCGTCCTTACAATCTACTACTAAGTTCACCAATGTAAAAGCATGATCCGTCCTTACAATCTACTCCTCGGTTCACAAATGTGTAATCATAGATCGTCCTTACAATCTACTATTCAATTCACCAATGTGAAATCATAGATCCGTCCCTACAATCTACTTCTCAATTCACCAATGTGAAATCATAGACCCGTCCTTACAATCTATTATTCAATTCACCAATGTGAAATCATAAATCCTTTCTTACAATCTACTACTCAGTTCACCAATGTGAAATTAAAGATCCGTCCTTACAAACTACTACTCAATTAACCAGTGTGAAATCATAGATCCGTCCTTACAATCTACTCCTCAATTCACTAAATATGAAAGGATAGATCTGTCATTGCAATCTACTACTCAATTCACCAATGAGAAATCATAGATCCTTCATTACAATCTACTACTCAATTCACCAATATGAAATCATAGATCCGTCCTTCCAATCTACTCCTTAATTCACTAATGTGAAATCATAGATTCGTCCTTACAATCTACTCATCAATTCACCAGTGAGAAAAACACGAATCCGTCATTGCACCTACTATTCAATTCACCAATATAAAACCAAAGGTCCAACCATACAATCTACTACTCTATTCACCAATATTGAATCAATGATTCATCTTTACAACCAAACACTCAATTCACTAATGTGAAACCATAGATCCGTCCTTACATTTTACTCCTCAATTAACCAGTGTGAAATCATAGATCCGTCCTTACAATCCACTCCTCAATTCACTAAATATGAAAGGATAGATCTGTCATTGCAATCTACTACTCAATTCACCAATGAGAAATCATAGATCCTTCATTACAATCTACTACTCAATTCACCAATATGAAATCATAGATCCGTCCTTCCAATCTACTCCTTAATTCACTAATGTGAAATCATAGATTCGTCCTTACAATCTACTCATCAATTCACCAGTGAGAAAAACACGAATCCGTCATTGCACCTACTATTCAATTCACCAATATAAAACCAAAGGTCCAACCATACAATCTACTACTCTATTCACCAATATTGAATCAATGATTCATCTTTACAACCTAACACTCAATTCACTAATGTGAAACCATAGATCCGTCCTTACATTTTACTCCTCAATTAACCAATGCGAAATCATAGATCCGTCCTTACAATCTACTACTCAATTCACCACTGTGAAATCATAGATTCGTTCTTACAATCTTCTCCTAAATTCATTCATATGAAATCATAGGTCAATCCTTACAATCTATAATCAATTCATCAATGTGAAATCATAGATCCGTCCTTACAATGTACTCCTCAATTCACCAATGTGAAATCATAGAACCGCCTTTACAAACTACTATTCAATTCACCAGTCCGTCCTTTCAATCTACTCCTCAATTCACTAAATATGAAAGCATAGATCCGTCATTGCAATCTGCTACTCAATTCACCAATTTGAAATCACAGATCCGACCTTACAATGTACTCCTCAATTCACCAATGTGAAATCATATATCCTCCTTTACAAACTATAATTCAATTCATCAGTCCGTCCTTACAATCTAATACTCAATTCACTAAAAATAAAAGCATAGATCCGTCATTGCAATCTGCTACTCAATTCACCAATGTGAAATCACAGATCCGACCTTACAATCTACTCCTCAATTCACCAAAGAGAAATCATAGATCCGTCCTTACAATCTAATACTTAATTCACCAATGTGAAATCATATATCCTCCTTTACAAACTATAATTCAATTCACCACTCCGTCCTTACAATCTACTCCTAAATTCACTAAATATGGAATCATAGATCCGTCATTGCAATCTACTACTCAATTCACCAATGTAAAACCATAGATCCGTCCTTACAATTTTCTACTCAGTTCACCAATGTGAAATCATAGATCCATCCTTACAATCTACTCCTCAGTTCACCAATGTAAAAGCATAGATTCGGCCTTACAATCTACTACTCACTTCACCAATATAAAAGCCTATATTCGTCCTTACAATCTACTACTCATTTCACCAATATAAAATCATAGATCCGTCCTTACAATCTTTTACTCAGTTCACCAATATAAAATCATAGATTCGTCCTTACAGTCTACTACTTAGTTCACCAATATGAAATCATAGATCCGTCCTTACAATCTACTACTAAGTTCACCAATGTAAAAGCATGATCCGTCCTTACAATCTACTCCTCGGTTCACCAATGTGAAATCATAGATCCGTCCTTACGATCTACTCCTTTATTCACCAATGTGAAATCATAGATCCGTCCTTACAATCTGCTCCTCAGTTCACCGATATGAAATCATAGATTTACTCCTTTATTCACCAGTGTGAAATCATAGATTCATCCTTACAATCTACTCCTCAGTTCAACAATGTGAAATCATAGATCCGTCATTACAACCTACTCCTTTATTCACCAGTGTAAAAACAAGGGTTCGTCCTTACAATCTTCTCTTCAATTCATCTATGTTAAATCATAGATCCGTCCTTACAATCTTCTCCTTTATTCACCAATTTCAAATCATAGATTAGTCCTTACAATTTTCTCTTCAGTTCACCTATGTGAAATCATAGATCCGTCCTTACAATCTACTGCTCAGTTCACCAATGTGAAATCATAGATCCGTCCTTACCATCTACTTTATTTACCAATGTGAAATCATAGATTTGTCCTTACAATCTACTCCTCAGTTCACCAATGTGAAGTCATAGATCTGTTCTGACAATCTACTCCTCACTTCACCAATGTGAAATCAAAGATCCGTCCTTACAATCTACTCCTCAGTTCACCAATGTGAAATCATAGATCCGTCCTTACAATCTACTCCTCACTTCACCAATGTGAAATCACAGATTTGTCCTTACAATCTTCTGCTCAATTCACCAATACAAAAAACATAGATCCGTCCTAACATTCTAGTTCTCAATTCATCTATGTTGAATCAAAGATCCGTCCTTATAATTTTCTACTCAGTTCACCAATATGAAATCATAGATCTGCCCTTATAAGCTACTACTCAATTCACCAATTTGAAATCATAGATTCGTCCTTATAATCTACTCCTCAGTTCACCAATGTGAAATCATAGATCCGTCCTTACAATCTACTTCTCACTTCACCAATGTTAAATCATAAATACGTCCTTACAATCTACTACTCAGTTCACCAATGAAAAATCATAGATCCGTCATAACAATCTTCTCCTCAATTTACCTTTATGAAAGCATTGATCCGTCCTTACAATCTACTCCTCAGTTCACCAATGTGAAATCATACATCCTTCTTTAAAATCTACTACTCAATTTACTAATATAAAATCATAGATCCGTCCTTACAATCTACTCCATAATACACCAATGTGAAATCAAATATCCGTCATAACAATCTACTACTCGATTCACCAATATGAAACATAGATCCTCTCTTACAATCTACTACTCAATTCATTAATATGAAATCATAGATCTGCCCTTACAATCTACTACTCAATTCACCAATATGAAACCTTACATCCGTCATCACAATCTACTACTCAATTCATTAAAATGAAATCATAGATCTGCCCTTACAATCTACTACTCAATTCACCAATGTGAAATCATAAATCCGCTCTTACAATCTACTACTCAATTCACCGATATGAAATCATAGATCTGCCCTTACAATCTACTACTCAATTCATCAATATGAAACCATTCATCCGTCCTCACAATCTACTACTCAATTCATTTAAATGAAATCATAGATCCGTCCTCACAATCTAGTACTCAATTAACCAAAATGAAATCATAGATCCGCCCTTATAATCTACTACTCAATTCACCGATATAAATCATAGATCCGCCCTTACAATCTATTACTCAATTCATCAATGTGAAATCATAGAGCCGTCTTTGCAATCTAGTACTCAATTCACCGATATGAATCACAGATTCATCCTTACAATCTACTTCTCAATTCATCATTATGAAAACATACATCCGTCCTTACAATCTAGTACTCAAATTACCAAAATGAAATCAAAGATCCGCCCTTACAACCAAAATCAAATCATAGATCCGTCCTGACAATCTACTCCTCAATTAACCAAAATGAAATCATAGATCTGCCCTTACAATCTACTACTCAATTCACCGATATGAATCATAGATCCGCCCTTACAATCTATTACTCAATTCATCAATGTGAAATCATAGAGCCGTCCTTACAATCTATTACTCAATTCACCAATGAGAAATCATAGATTCGTCCCTACAATCTATTACTCAATTCATCAATGTGAAATCATAGATCCGCCCTTACAATCTATTACTCAATTCATCAATGTGAAATCATAGAGCCGCCCTTACAATCTATTACTCAATTCACCAATGTGAAATCATAGATCCGTCCTTACAATCTACTACTCAATTCACCAATGTGAAATCATAGATCCGTCCTTACAATCTACTACTCAATTAACCAATGTGAAATCATAGATCTGCCCTTACAATCTACTACTCAATTCATCAATATGAAACCATACATCCGTCCTCACAATCTACTACTCAATTCATTTAAATGAAATCATAGATCCGTCCTCACAATCTAGTACTCAATTAACCAAAATGAAATCATAGATCCGCCCTTATAATATACTACTCAATTCACCGATATGAATCATAGATCCACCCTTACAATCTACTACTCAATTCATCATTATGAAAACATACATCCGTCCTTACAATCTAGTACTCAAATTACCAAAATGAAATCAAAGATCCGCCCTTACAATCAAAATCAAATCATAGATCCGTCCTGACAATCTACTCCTCAATTAACCAAAATGAAATCATAGATCTGCCCTTACAATCTACTACTCAATTCACCGATATGAATCATAGATCCGCCCTTACAATCTATAACTCAATTCATCAATGTGAAATCATAGAGCCGTCCTTACAATCTATTACTCAATTCACCAATGAGAAATCATAGATTCGTCCCTACAATCTATTACTCAATTCATCAATGTGAAATCATAGATCCGCCCTTACAATCTATTACTCAATTCATCAATGTGAAATCATAGAGCCGCCCTTACAATCTATTACTCAATTCACCAATGTGAAATCATAGATCCGTCCTTACAATCTACTACTCAATTCACCAATGTGAAATCATAGATCCGTCCTTACAATCTACTACTCAATTAACCAATATGAAATCATAGATCCGTCCTTACAATCTACTACTCAATTCACTAATATGAAATAATAGATCCATATCCTCAATCCACCGATGTGAAATCACGAATCCGTCCCTGCAGTAACCTTTGATGTATCGTATTGTGGCATTTTACCAGGATTTGCGCGAACACTTTTTCAGTTTCATTGTAAATTATACTTATTGGTCAGCATTACCATAACATAAACTGAGAATTTATCAATGCTGAACAGTATTTTATTTAAATTCCAAGAAAATCTGCTGATTTCATACTTACCACAATTTTGAAGAAAAGAAACATCCAGATCAGAATTATTACTTATTTTGTGTTTGCTATTATTCAGTATATAAGTTCGTTTTTTTATAATTTTATAATAAATGTATCCTATTTTGTTAAGTGTGCATATTTATTTTCGTATTTCATTATTTCGATTTTTCCATGCAGTTTGGCCATTTGGCTTGCATCCAGGGCGGCCAGCCTGTAAATAGATAGATTTTCATTTCTTGTTAAGTACCCTGTACAAAATGGAGCAAGTACAACGCCATATGGCTCAGGGTCCCATAGAAATCGGATACATTCTGTATTAGACACTTTATTTTACAATACGGTCTAAGATAAGTCTTGATAATCATTTACGTTTTGTTTTCTAAAAAGGTCTGTCTGATTCAGATTAACAAATCTGACCATCTTATTCAAACTTCTTCTACACAGACCGTTACATTACCAGTAAACACAACAGCAATATCACTTGGCAGTGTGGCACGGTCTTCTACACAAGGTGCCAAGACGTTTATCTTTGAGCAAAGCAAATGTCGGAAGATGACCAATACGGTATGTATCGCCAGTATATATGGACGCGTCTGTCTTATATACAGGTTATCAACCGTTAATCGAATACTTTTATTTACTGGTCCATTGGACCAAGTGTATATTTAAAAAAATATATTGTTATGTATAGATCTGTCAATATAATAATGTATTACTTATTTACTTATTTGCTTTCTTGCTTGTGCTTAAATACTTTCTTATGCTTGCTTGATTGACAAGTCTATTGATTGATTACTTTATCGATCGATTGATCGATTGATCAATTGATTGATTTAAAATATTTAAAATTAAATATTTACTCATATTAAACTCGACATTTGTATAAAAAATAATAGTTTTTGTAGTCACCAAGGCGTTCACGAGAGTAATAATATGTCCACTCCACCCATGATGCGGTTCGAACATCAATTGTAAAATGACAGAAGTGCCTAGAAATCTGGAATCGCCATCACATTTTCAGCAGTGATTTCTAAAAAACTGACCATTTAACACATGATAGGAATAAAAATTACAGCGAAACAAAGCTCTGAAAAAAAAGTACTGAAGTTTTACTTCTACCTCCTTCATCTGCCTGAAGTATAGAAGGGATATGATAGAGTGAGCCCTGATGTGGTTACACATCTTCAACCTCCTCCTTCTGCCTGGAGTATACAAGGGAAATGGTGGTGTGAGCCCTGATGTGGGTATACATCTTCTACCTCCTCCTTCTGCCCGGAGTAAACAAGGGAAATGGTTGTGTGAGACCTGAAGTGGTTACACATCTTCTACATACCATCTGTCCGGAGTATACAAGGGAAATGGTGGTGTGAGCCCTGATGTGGTTACACATCTTCTACCTCCTCTTTCTGCCCGGAGTATACAAGGGAAATGGTGGTGTGAGCCCTGATGTGGGTATACATCTTCTACCTTCCATCTGCCCGGAGTATACAAGGAAAATGGTGGTGTGAGTCCTGATGTGGGTATACATTTTCTACCTCCTCCTTCTGCCCGGAGTATACAAGGGAAATGGTTGTGTGAGCCCTGATGTGGTTACACATCTTCTACCTCCTCCTTCTGCCCGGAGTATTCAAGGGAGATGGTGTGAGCCCTGATGTGGTTACACATCTTCCATCCCTTCCATTTGCCTTGAGTATACAAGGGAAGTGTGGTGTGAGCCCTGATGTGGTTACACATCTTCCACCTCCTCCATCTTCCCGGAGTATACAAGGGAGATGGTGGTGTGAGCCCTGGTGTGGTTACACATCTTCTACCTCCTCCTTCTGCCCGGAGTATTCAAGGGAGATGGTGGTGTCAGCCCTGATGTGGTAACACATCTTCTACCTCCTCCTTCTGCCAGAAGTATTCAAGGAAAATGGTGGTGTGAGTCCTGATGTCGGTATACATCTTCTACCTCCTCCTTCTGCCCGGAGTATACAAGGGAAATGGTTGTGTGAGCCCTGATGTGGTTACACATCTTCTACCTCCTCCTTCTGCCCGGAGTATTCAAGGGAGATGTTGGTGTGAGCCCTGATGTGGTTACACATCTTCCATCCCTTCCATTTGCCTTGAGTATACAAGGGAAGTGTGGTGTGAGCCCTGATGTGGTTACACATCTTCCACCTCCTCCATCTTCCCGGAGTATACAAGGGAGATGGTGGTGTGAGCCCTGGTGTGGTTACACATCTTCTACCTCCTCCTTCTGCCCGGAGTATTCAAGGGAGATGGTGGTGTGAGCCCTGATGTGGTAACACATTTTCTACCTCCTCCTTCTGCCAGAAGTATTCAAGGGAGATGGTGGTGTGAGCCCTGGTGTGGTTACACATCTTTTACCTCCTCCTTCTGCCAGAAGAATTCAAGGGAAATGGTGGTGTAAGTCCTGATGTGGTTACACATCTTCCACCTTCTCCATCTGTCTGGAGTATACAAGGGAAATGGTGGTGTGAACCCTGATGTTGTTACACATATTCTACTTTCCATCTACCCGGAGTATACAAGGGAGATGGATGTGTGAGCACTGATGTGGTTACACATCTTCTACCTTCCATCTGCCCGGAGTATACAAGGGAAGTGTGGTGTGAGCCCTGATGTGGTTACATATCTTCCACCTCCTCCATCTGCCCGGAGTATACAAGGGAGATGGTGGTGTGAGCCCTGATGTGGTTACACATCTTCTACATCCTCCATCTGCCCGGAGTATACAACGGAAGTTTGGTGTAAGTCCTGGTGTGGTTACACATCTTCTCCCTCCTCCTTCTGCCCGGAGTATACAACGGAAGAGTGGTGTGAGCCCTGGTGTGGTTACACATCTTCCACCTCCTCCATCTGCCCGGAGTATACAACGGAAGTGTGGTGTGACCCCTGATGTAGTTATACATCTTCTACCTCCTCCTTCTGCGTGGAGTATACAAGAGTGATGGTGGTATGAGCCCTGATGTGGTTACAAACCTTCTACCTTTTTTCTGCCCGGAGTATACAAGGCAGATGGTGGTGTGAGCCCTGATGTGGTTACACATATTCTACTTTCCATCTGCCCGGAGTATACAAGGGTGATGGATGTATGAGCCCTGATGTGGTTACACAACTTCTACCTTCCCTCTGCCCGGAGTATACAAGGGAAGAGTGGTGTGAGCCCTGATGTGGTTACACATCTTCCACCTCCTCCATCTGCCAGGAGTATACAAGGGAAGTGTGGTGTGAGCCCTGATGTAGTTATACATCTTCTACCTCCTCCTTCTGCGCGGAGTATACAAAAGATATGGTGGTGTGAGCCCTGATGTGGTTACATATCTTCTCCCTCCTCCTTCTGCCCGGAGTATACAAGGGAGATGGTGGTGTAAACCCTGATGTGGTTACACATCTTCTACCTTCCATCTGCCCGGAGTATACAAGGGAGATGATGGTATAAGCCCTGATGTGGTTACACATCTTCTACCTCCTCCATCTACCCGGAATATACAAGGGAGATGGTGGTGTGAGCCCTGATGTGGTTACACATCTGCTACCTCCTCCATCTGCCGGGAGTATACAAGGGAGATGGTGGTGTGAGCCCTGATGTGGTTACACATCTTCTACCTTCCGTCTGCCCGGAGTATACAAGGGAGATGGTGGTGTGAGCCCTGATGTGGTTACACAACTTCTACCTTCCATCTGCGTGGAGTATACAAGGGAGATGGTGGTGAGAGACCTGGTGTGGTTACACATCTTCTACCTTACGTCTGCCCGGAGTATACAAGAGAGATAATGGTATGAGCCCTGATGTGGTTACACATCTTCCACCTTCTCCATCTGCCCGGAGTATACAAGGGAAGTGTGGTGTGAGCCCTGATGTGGTTACACATCTCTACCTCTTCCACCTGCCCGGAGTGTACAAGGGAAGTGTGGTGTGAGCCCTGATGTGGTGACACATCTTCTACCTCCACCTTCTGCCCAGAGTATAGAAGGGAGGTGTGGTGTGAGCCCTGATGTGGTGACACATCTTCTACCTCCACCTTCTGCCCAGATTATACAAGGGAGGTGTGGTGTGAGCCTTGATGTGGTGACACATCTTCTACCTCCACCTTCTGCCCAGAGTATACAAGGGAGGTGTGGTGTGAGCCCTGATGTGGTTATACATCTTCTACCTCCTCCTTCTGCCCGGAGTAAACAAGGGAAGTGTGGTGTGAGCACTGATGTGGTTATACATCTTCTACCTCCTCCATCTGCCCGGAGTATACAAGGGAGATGATGGTGTGAGCCGTGATGTGGTTACACATCTTCTTCCACCTCCTCCATCTGCCCGGAGTATACAAGGGAAGTGTGGTGTGAGCCCTGATGTGGTGACACATCTTCTACCTCCACCTTCTGCCCGGAGTATACAAGGGAGATGATAGTGTGAGCCCTGATGTGGTTAGACATCTTCCGCCTCCTCCTTCTGCCCGGAGTATACAAGGGAGATGGTGGTATGAGCCCTGATGTGGTTACACATATTCTACCTCTTCCATCTACCAGGAGTATACAAGAGAGATTGTGGTGTTACACCTGATGTGGTTACACATCTTCCGCCTCCTCCATCTGCCCGGAGTATACAAGGGAAGTGTGGTGTGAGCCCTGATGTGGTTATACATCTTCTACCTCATCCATCTGCCCGGAGTATACAAGGGATATGATGATGTGAGCCCTGATGTGGTTACACATCTTCTACCTCCTACATCTGCACTGAGTATAAAAGAGAAATGGTGGTGTGAGCTCTGATGTGGTTACACATATGCTATCTTCCTTCTGCCCGGAATATACAAGGGAGATGGTGATGTGAGGCCTGATGTGGTTACACATCTTCTTCCAACTCCTCCTTCTGCCCGGAGTATACAAGGGAGATGATGATGTGAGCCCTGATGTGGTTACACATCTTCTACCTCCTCCATCTGCCCGGAGTATACAAGGGATATGATGATGTGAGCCATGATGTGGTTACACATCTTCTACCTCCTACATCTGCCCCGAGTATAAAAGGGAAATGGTGGTGTGAGCTCTGATGTGGTTACACATATGCTATCTTCCTTCTGCCCGGAGTATACAAGGGAGATGATGATGTGAGGCCTGATGTGGTTACATATCTTCTACCTTTTCCATCTGCCCGGAATATACAAGGGAGATAGTGGTATGAGCCCTGATGTGGTTATACATCTACTACCTTCTCCTTCTGCCCGCAGTGAACAAGGGAAATGGTGGTGTGAGCCCTGATGTGGTTACACATATTGTATCTTCCTTCTGCCCGGAGTATACAAGGGAGATGGTGATGTGAGGCCTGATATGGTTACACATCTTCTTCCACCTCCTCCTTCTGTCCGGAGTATACAAGGGAGATGGTGGTATGAGCCCTGATGTGGTTATACATCTTCTACCTTCTGCCCGCAGTGAACAAGGGAAATGGTGGTGTGAGCCCTGATGTGGTTACACATCTTCTACCTCCTCCATCTGCCCGGAGTATACAAGGGATATGATGATGTGAGCCCTGATGTGGTTACACATCTTCCACCTCCTCCATCTGCCCGGAGTATACAAGGGAGATGATAGTATGAGCCCTGATGTGGTTACACATCTTCTACATCCTCCATCTGCCCGGAGTATACAAGGGAGATGGTGGTGTGAGCCCTGATGTAGTTACACATCTTCTTCTTCCTCCTTCTGCCCGGAGTATACAAGAGAGATGGTGGTGTGAGCCCTGATGTGGTTACACATCTTCTACTTCCTCCTTTTGCCCTGATTATACACCTCCTCCATCTGCCCGGAATATACAAGGGAGATGGTGGTGTGAGCCCTGATGTGGTTACACATCTTCTACCTCCTCTTTCTGCCCGGAGAATTCAAGAGAGATGGTGGTGTTAGCCCTGATGTGGTTACACATCTTCTTCCTCCTCCTTCTGCCCGGAGAATTCAAGAGAGATGGTGGTGTGAGCCCTGATGTGGTTACACATCTACCTCCTCCATCTGCCCGGAGTATACAAGGGAGATGATAGTATGAGCCCTGATGTGGTTACACATCTTCTACATCCTCCATCTGCCCGGAGTATACAAGGGAGATGGTGGTGTGAGCCCTGATGTGGTTACACATCTTCTTCTTCCTCCTTCTGCCCGGAGTATACAAGAGAGATGGTGGTGTGAGCCCTGATGTGGTTACACATTTTCTACTTCCTCCTTTTGCCCGGATTATACACCTCCTCCATCTGCCCGGAATATACAAGGGAGATGGTGGTGTGAGCCGTGATGTGGTTACACATCTTCTACCTCCTCTTTCTGTCCGGAGAATTCAAGAGAGATGGTGGTGTGAGCCCTGATGTCGTTACACATCTTCTTCCTCCTTCTGCCTGGAGAATTCAAGAGAGATGGTGGTGTGAGCCCTGATGTGGTTACACATCTTCTACCTCCTCCATCTACACGGAATATACAAGGGAAATGGAGGTTTTAGCCCTGATGTGGTTACACATCTTCTCCCTCCTCCTTCTGCCCGGAGTTTTCAAAAGAGATGGTGGTGTGACCCCTGATGTGGTTACACATCTTTTACCTCCTCCTTCTTCCCGTAGTATTCAAGGGAGATTGTGGTGTGAGCACTGATTTAGTTACACATCTTCTGCCTCCTCCATCTGCCCGGAGTATACAAAGGAAATGGTGGTATGAGCCCTGATGTGGTTACACATCTTCTACCTCCTCCTTCTGCCGGGAGTATACAAGGGAGATGATGGTGTGAGCTCTGATGTGGTTACACGTCTTCCACCTCTTCCATCTGCCCGGAGTATACAAGGGAAATTGTGGTGTGAGCCCTGATGTGTTTACACATCTTCTACCTACTCTTTCTGCCCGGATTATACAAGGGATATGATGGTGTGAGCCCTGATGTTGTTACACATCTTCTACCTCCTCTATCTACCCGGAGTATACAAGGGAAATGGTAGTGTGAGCCCTGATGTGGTTACACATATTCTACCTCCTCCATCTTCCCGGAGTATACAAGGGAAATGGTGGTGTGAGCCCTGATGTGGTTACACATCTTCCACCTACTCCTTCTGCCCGGAGTATACAAGGGAAATGGTGGTATGCGCCATGATGTGGTTACACATCTTCTACTTTTCATCTGCCCGGAGTATACAAGGGAAATGGTGGTTTGAGCCCTGATGTGGTTAAACATATTCTACCTTCCATCTGCCCGGAGTATACAAGGGAGATGGTGGTGTGAGCTCTGATGTGATTACACAACTTCTACCTTCCATCTGCCCGGAGTATACAAGGGAAGTGTGGTGTGACACCCTGATGTGATTACACATCTTCCACCTCCTCCATCTGCCCGGAGTATACAAGGGAGATGATAGTATGAGCCCTGATATGGTTACACATCTTCTACATCCTCCATCTGCCCGGAGTATACAAGGGAGATGGTGGTGTGAGCCCTGATGTAGTTACACATCTTCTTCTTCCTCCTTCTGCCCGGAGTATACAAGAGAGATGGTGGTGTGAGCCCTGATGTGGTTACACATCTTCTACTTCCTCCTTTTGCCCTGATTATACACCTCCTCCATCTGCCCGGAATATACAAGGGAGATGGTGGTGTGAGCCCTGATGTGGTTACACATCTTCTACCTCCTCTTTCTGCCCGGAGAATTCAAGAGAGATGGTGGTGTTAGCCCCGATGTGGTTACACATCTTCTTCCTCCTCCTTCTGCCCGGAGAATTCAAGAGAGATGGTGGTGTGAGCCCTGATGTGGTTACACATCTACCTCCTCCATCTACCCGGAATATACAAGGGAAATGGAGGTGTTAGCCCTGATGTGGTTACACATCTTCTCCTCCTTCTGCCCGGAGTTTTCAAAAGAGATGGTGGTGTGACCCCTGATGTGGTTACACATCTTTTACCTCCTCCTTCTTCCCGGAGTATTCAAGGGAGATTGTGGTGTGAGCACTCATTTAGTTACACATCTTCTGCCTCCTCCATCTGCCCGGAGTAAACAAAGGAAATGGTGGTGTGAGCCCTGATGTGGTTACACATCTTTTACCTCCTCCTTCTGCCGGGAGTATACAAGGGAGATGATGGTGTGAGCCCTGATGTGGTTACACGTTTTCCAGCTCTTCCATCTGCCCGGAGTATACAAGGGAAATTGTGGTGTGAGCCCTGATGTGTTTACACATCTTCTACCTACTCTTTCTGTCCGGAGTATACAAGGGAGATGATGGTGTGAGCCGTGATGTGGTTACACATCTTCTACCTCCTCTATCTACCCGGAGTATACAAGGGAAATGGTAGTGTGAGCCCTGATGTGGTTACACAACTTCTACCTCCTCCATCTGACCGGAGTATTCAAGGAAGATTGTGGTGTGAGCCCTGATGTGGTTTCACATCTTCTACCTCCTCCATCTGCCCGAAGTATATAAGGGAAATGGTGGTGTGAGTCCTGATGTGGTTACACATCTTCTACCTCCTCCGTCTGCCCGGAGTATACTAGGGAGATGGTGGTGTGAGCCCTGATGAGGTTACACATCCTGTACCTTCCATCTGCCCGGAGTATACAGTGGAGATGGTAGTGTGAGCCCTGATGTGGTTACACATCTTCTACATCCTCCATCTGCCCGGAGTATACGAGGGAAATGGTGGTGTGAGCCCTGATGTGGTTGCACATCTTCTACTTCCTCCATCTGCCCGGAGTATACAAGAGAGATGATGGTATGAGCCCTGATGTTGTTACACATCTCTACCTCCTCCATCTGCCCAGATTATACAAGGGAGATGGTAGTGTGAGCCCTGGTGTGGTTACACATCTTGAAACCTCTTCCATCTGCCCGGAGTATACAAGGGAGATGGTGATGTAAACCCTGATGTGGTTAAACATCTTCTACCTTCCATCTGCCCGGAGTATACAAGGGAGATAGTGGTGTGAGCCCTGATGTGGTTACACATCTTCTACCTTCCGTCTGCCCGGAGTATACAAGGGAGATGGTGGTGTGAGCCCTGATGTGGTTACACATCTTCCACCTTCTCCATCTGCCCGGAGTATACAAGGAATATGGTGGTGTGAGCCCTGATGTGGTTACACATCTTCCACCTCCTGCATCTGCCCGGAGTATAAAGGGAAGATGGTGGTTTGAGGCCTGATATGGTTACACATCATCATCTACTTGATAGTATTTTGATGATAAACTTCAACAGATGTAACGGCGGTTGGAACAGCTAATCATCATTCCTTGGATCTGCCAAACAATTCACCAGATCTAGATATGCTTTATCTCTGGATGCCACTGCCTTGTTCTTCACTGAATCAGATGTGGGAGAATCATGGCTGTAGAACATATTTATGACCAATCCATCACTGAGATTGTGGCATGTTGAGGAGTCGGACTCACGATCCATGGAGACGTATTGCCAAATGTTAAGTTGTCGTGTAGACGTGATAGCATTCCCATTTTTCATTGAATATTAACTGCACAGTATTGATATGACCTCGAAATTCCCACGGCAGAAGACTTCGGAGGAACTTACAAAAACAATCTTCTAGCGGTTTGTTTAACACCATATTCTTTTACAATTTAGCAACACAAATGGTAAGCTTGAAGAAGAAAAATAATTACACAACATAGCAACGTTTGGCTAGCCATGCCATGATGAACATAATTATATAACATAACCGATATAAAACATTGTCTATTCTATACTGCACATGTTGCATTATCTCCAAAGGCAGAGCATTTATTATTTGACATTTAGAGTAGGATTAATCAGCCGAGAATTATGCCAAGGGCAAGGTCTTGCTTTAATCGTCGTTTTCAAGCTTTAAAGTGTTGATCACCGCCAAAATGATCATACGCAATAGTGACTACTTTTTATAACTCGTATTTCATTAATTTTCTTGTTTTTGATATTTACAAGCAAACAAAAACAAATCAAACAATACACACAAACATATCATGTGGATATATTCTATAATGTCATTTTTAAAATAAAAATTGCCTTAAAAAAAAAAAACGCTACAATAATAACAATCAAACTAAGAAGGCGTATGGAAATGTATTAAAGCCAGTCTCTTAGTACATTGAAGTGCTATGATTTTCTTCTTTTTTTATGCTCTATTACTAATTAAAGGTAAAGCTTATTTTACCCTGCGGACATATACTATTTTCTAGTTTAGACTGTAGTATGTTTTCTACATAAAACATGTTCTAGTCCACAGCAATGATCATATGGCCTTATTTGTTCCTATAAATAGAACTTGAACTACTCGTTGTTCTGTATATTATTAGTATTCTAATGTTCATGTTTTATAAGGGGAGTCACTCATTTTTAAAATGCAAACTATGTAACTGATGTTTTAATTACTGGAAGTACACTACTGTTGTATACATTAGGTTAATACTTCATACGGGTGCTTAAAAGTTATGTGAAACAGTTTGATAAATTGAAATGTATTTCTTTATGTATATTTGAAATATGAAACTGTATTGCAGGAATGTCGATGTGATCATCGCTGTATCGGATACACTGAACATATTGGCACATGCCTACGGAACGAATATCAATCAAGTCGCGGCTGCATATAACATTAAAACACCAATTTACTGCACACGTGTACATACATGAATGGAATGATGGGAAACATTTACAAAGAATGGAGCAGACGACACGTCGAGTTGGTGAGACATTCTCGCTGATTTGTATTTGGATATCTCTTGTAAGTATCTTTATTTTATTTATGTTTTCGATCAAAAGCATGGTGTGGTTGTTAGCGAATGTGCCGACTTGTCTGTAACTGAGGGCGGGCGTGCATGCGAGTTTGCAAATATGTTTCTGCATTGCCCTGCCCTGCTTATGAGAAAGATAAGTTGATATATAAAAGAGTAAATGCGAGCGACAATAATAGCACTAGCGATGGATGACCATTTTATATTGTTTCAGTACAATGTATTCACCTTTTATGCAGGTAAATGTATCTTACATATTGACGGATGGTGTTTGTTTTATTTCAGTGTATGTACTTTTATATGCAAGTTTTGTGGCTTGATTCTTCTTTTCGCCTGCATTTGTTGCATACCGTTGGAAAACCCGGAACTCATTTATTCTGTTCGTGTCAGTTATTGTTGTATATATGTAAATATTGATGTATTACAGGGTCAAACCCAAAGTTGTTTTTTTTTAATATTGATCTATTAAAGGGTCTGTACCGAAGTTTTTAAATGAATATGATGTATTTCTGGGTCAGCATACAAGTGCTTTTAATACATGAATAATACCATGATGTGTTATTACGTCTGTACCGAAGTGTTTAAATGAATATGATGTATTTCAGGGTCAGCATACAAGTGCTTTTAATACATGAATAATACCATGATGTGTTATTACGTATGCACCGGAGTGTTTAAATGAATATGATGTATTTCAGGGTCAGCATACAAGTGCTTTTAATACATGAATAATACCATGATGTGTTATTACGTCCGTATCGAAGTGTTTAAATGAATATGATGTATTTCAGGGTCAGCATACAAGTGCTTTTAATACATGAATAATACCATGATGTGTTATTACGTCTGTACCGAAGTGTTTAAATCAAATGATGTATTTCAGGATCAGCATACAAGTGCTTTTAATACATGAATAATACCATGATGTGTTATTACGTCTGTACCGAAGTGTTTAAATGAAAATAATGTATTTCAGGGTCAGCATACAAGTGCTTTTAATACATGACTAATACCATGATGTGTTATTACGTCTGTACCGGAGTGTTTAAATGAGTATGATGTATTTCTGGGTGAGCATACAAGTGCTTTTAATACATGAATAATACCATGATGTTTTATTACGTCTGTACCGAAGTGTTTAAATGAATATGATGTATTTCAGGGTCAGCATACAAGTGCTTTTAATACATGAATAATACCATGATGTGTTATTACGTCTATACCGGAGTGTTTAAATGAATATGATGTATTTCAGGGTCAGCATACAAGTGCTTTAATACATGAATAATACCATGATGTGTTATTACGTCTGTACCGAAGTGTTTAAATGAATATGATGTATTTCAGGGTCAGCATACAGGTGCTTTTAATACATGAATAATACCATGGTGTGTTTCTACGTCTGTACCGAAGTTTTTAAATGAATATGATGTATTTCAGGATCAGCACACAAGTGCTTTTAATACATGAATAATACCATGATGTGTTTCTACTACTGTACCGAAGTGTTTAAATGAAAATAATGTATTTCAGGGTCAGCATACAAGTGCTTTTAATACATGAATAATACCATGATGTGTTATTACGTCTGTACCGGACTGTTTAAATGAATATGATGTATTTCAGGGTCAGCATACAAGTGCTTTTAATACATGAATAATACCATGATGTGTTAGTACGTCTGTACTAGAGTGTTTAAATGAATATGATGTATTTCTGGGTCAGCATACAAGTGCTTTTAATACACGAATAATACCATGATGTGTTTCTACGTATGTACCGAAGTTTTTAAATGCATATGTGTATTTCAGGGTCAGCATACACGTGCTTTTAATACATGAATAATACCATGATGTGTTATTACGTCTGTACCGAAGTTTTTAAATGAATATGATTAGTTTCAGGGTCAGCATACAAGTGCTTTTAATACATGAATAATACCATGATGTGTTTCTACTACTGTACCGAAGTGTTTAAATGAAAATGATGTATTTCATAGTCAGCATACAAGTGCTTTTAATACATGAATAATACCATGATGTATTATTACGTCTGTACTAGAGTGTTTAAATGAATAAGATGTATTTCAGGGTCAGCATACAAGTACTTTTAATACATGAATAATACCATGATGTATTTCTACTACTGTACCGAAGTTTTTGAATGAATATGATGTATTTCAGGGTCAGCATACAAGTGCTTTTAATACATGAATAATACCATGATGTGTTTCTACGTCTGTACCGAAGTTTTTAAATTAATATGATGTATTTCAGGGTCAACATACAAGTGCGTTTAATACATGAATAATACCATGATGTATTATTACGTCTGTACCGGAGTGTTTAAATTAATATGATGTATTTCAGGGTCAGCATACAAGTGCTTTTAATACATGAATAATACATGATGTGTTATTACGTCTGTACCGAAGTGTTTAAATGAATATGATGTATTTCAGGGTCAGCATACAAGTGCTTTTAATACATGGATAATACCATGATGTGTTTCTACATCTGTACCGAAGTGTTTATTTGAATATGATTTATTTCAGGGTCAGCATACAAGTGCGTTTAATACATGAATAATACCATGATATGCTATTACGTCTGTACCAAAGTTTTTAAATGAATATGATGTATTTCAGGGTCTGCATACAAGTGCTTTTAATGCATGAGTAATACCATGATGTGTTATTACGTCTGTACTGAAGTTTTTAAATGAATATGATGTATTTCAGGGTCAGCACACAAGTGCTTTAAATACATGAATAGTACCATGATGTGTTTCTACGTCTGTACCGAAATGTTTAAATGAAAATGGTGTATTTCAGGGTCAGCACACAAGTGCTTTTAATACATGAATATTACCATGATGTGTTATTACGTCTGTACCGAAGTGTTTAAATGAATATGAAGTATTTCAGGGTCAGCATACAAGTGCTTTTAATACATGAATAATACCATGATGTGTTACTACTGTACCGAAGTGTTTAAGTGAAAATGGTGTATTTCTGGGTCAGCATACAAGTGCTTTTAATACATGAATAATACCATGATGTGTTATTACGTCTGTACCGGAGTGTTTAAATGAATATGATGTATTTCAGGGTCAGCATACAAGTGCTTTTCATACATGAATAATACCATGATGTGTTCTTACTGTACCGAAGTGTTTAAATGAAAATGATGTATTTCAGGGTCAGCACACAAGTGCTTTTAATACATGAATAATACCATGATGTGTTTCTACTACTGTACCGAAGTGTTTAAATGAAAATGGTGTATTTCTGGGTCAGCATACAAGTGCTTTTAGTACATGAATAATACCATGATGTGTTATTACGTCGGTACCGAAGTGTTTATATGAATTTGATGTATTTCAGGGTCAGCATACAAGTACGTTTAATACATGAATAATACCATGATGTGTTTCTACGTCTGTACCGAAGTGTTTAAATGAAAATGATGTATTTCAGGGTCAGCACACAAGTGCTTTTAATACATGAATAATACCATGATGTATTTCTGCTACTGTACCGAAGTGTTTAAATGAAAATGGTGTATTTCAGGGTCAGCACACAAGTGCTTTTAATACATGAATAATACCATGATGTGTTTCTACGTCTGCACCGAAGTTTTTAATGAAAATGATGTATTTCAGGGTCAGCATACAAATGCTATTAATACATGAATAATACCATGATGTGTTTCTACGTCTGTACCGAAGTGTTTAAATGAATATGATGTATTTCAGGATCAGCATACAAGTGCTTTTAATACATGAATAATACCATGATGTGTTTCTACTACTGTACCGAAGTGTTTAAATGAAAATGATGTATTTCAGGGTCAGCACACAAGTTCTTTTAATACATGAATAATACCATGATGTGTTATTACGTCTGTACCGGAGTGTTTAATTGAATATGATGTATTTCAGGGTCAGCACACAAGTGTTTTTAATACATGAATACTACCATGATGTGTTTCTACGTCTGTACCGAAGTGTTTATATGAATATTAATGTATTTCAGGATGTGTACCTAAGTGTTTTCATGTATATTGTCATGATGTATTTCTAGGTCTGTACTTAGATGTTTACATGGATATTGATGTATTTGAAGGTGTGTGCAAGCGAAGTGTTTACATGACTACTAATGTATTTCAGGGTCTGTTCGGAATATTCGGACCTGCCCTAAAAGACTTGAAGTTGATCTTCCATCAGACAAATTACGATGCCTTATCGCGGGCTATTGCTGCACGCGGTATAGGGGGGTTCCTTGGTGCCGTTGTGGGCGGGGTTATGGCTGACAAGTTTCCTGATTGGTTGTACTTGATCGTGTGTCTGAGCAACGGTATGGCAGCGTTATCAGTAATGACGGTTCCATATTTAAAATCACCGGATGTTATGTGGTTTGCGTGTTTAATTATAGGATCTGCAGAAGGCGCCATAATCATAGGTTGGTGTCATAAAGATAATATTGCATGAATGCTTCTTTCATTTCATAATTTATTGAACAAATTTTCAAATGCCGTGTAATATGTTTATTTTGTCAATGAGTTTAAGAATAATATATTATAAGATATAAATGAGTTGTGAATTAGATATTTTTTTATCACATGACTCAGAAAGGTTTACAATAAACCTTAAATATTCACATTACCTTTATAAAGAACTAGATAAAATCACGATACTATAAATGGTATTTGCTATCGGCAGATATAGAGAATACCATGTTAGTGTCTTATATTGTCAACTTTATTAGGTGAGGCTTAGAAAACAAGAAAATATCGGTGGAACCGATAGATGCTCCCCAAAGTGAATGTTTGACTCCGTACCATATGGTAATGATATTGAACAAGGGAAGTAACTGTGAGAGTTCTAAAGAGAAATCAATTCATTAGTTTTTATTTCTTGATATAAAACATTGTACAACATAAACTGAAATAGGTCATTATGATACATCCTAGCAAATTTCATAAAATTCCAACATGGGTTTGTAGAGAAATAGCGCGGACAAGAATTTGGACACAGACTCAATTAAAGGGCCATAACTCCATGAAAAATCATCGAACCGGAATACAAAGAAAATATGCGCATTTCCATTTGGTAGTGATGCATCCTAGCAAGTTTCATAAAATTCAAACCTAAGGTTATAGAGAAATAGCGCAGACAAGAATTTGGTCACAGACAGAATCAAAGGGCCATTTCTCCGTGAAAAACCTTCGAACCGAAACCATGTGGGACTATTTCAGACATCCCACTGGCTTATCGAGAGAAATTACCCCCCTTGATATCGGCGGTTTTTACTACTTAGCTGGCTAAACCGTTATATTTGGTTTACATAGAAACATATAGGAGAAATTTAATTTCATCGTTATAACTTTTTCATTATTAAATTGCCAACCTATTACAACGTCTAGCCATTAAGTTAAAAATATAACCTTTATCATGATAAAATAAAAATTAAAATAAGTTTACGCATTCTTGCTTCCTTTTTTGATTTTATAACAGCATAAATGCTCCTTATATGTTCTTTATAAAAATACTCAAAACACGTTTTCGGCCACTTTTAATGTCTTATAAACATTAGTTGTGATTTTTTGCCAACCTATTACAACGTATACGTTCATTGCAAATAAAATTCTCTTTATGATGATATTTTGATATAGAAAATATGATAATTGCATCTTGCTTCCAGTTTGATTTGAAAATGAGACAAAATGTAATTCTGATTTTTTTTCTGTATGTTCAATAGAGCGTACTATTGAACCCAATACAGCATATTACCCAATACAGGGTTTTTAGTGGTGTGTAACCTGTTTACAACTTTTGAAATTTATCGATGATACTGTTTTGTCGATTAAGTCATTTTCTGTGGTTAGAATACGTTTATATTAACAGGACACACAGCTTATAAGGTATTGAACATATCTGTCGATTTGCATTTTTGAAATACAGACTAGTTATCGTGATATTTGATTGACATTTTTGGAGGTGTACCGCTGTATTATATTTGGTGGGTGGGGTGTATACAAGCTTATACCCCACGGGCAGAGCGGGAAATTCGTCACGCTTGAGTACACACGATAAGTTTATGTTGTAATACACGACAAGAGAAGTGCACGAATCAACGGTTCACCTGTTCAAATTAAGCCACACCGAACATTTAAGATGTCTTGTCTTAACTATGACAATATAACCCAAGATGCGGAGGCTTATGTTGATTCTATCATGTCGTCCCAACGGATAACGCGAGTTAATACGCCACAACATAGTGGACGTAAGAGACATCTTTCTGTTCCCCTCGCTAATGATAGTACAGTGAAGAAGGCCAGAAATGACGATCCGTGTCGCGTTAGGGTGACCGCTAAACGTTCGCTTTATCAAGCCGCGCCTACTCCTGCTCCCCGTAATATCAATGTTACTCAGGCGGAGGTCCATCACGACTCGGATATAGGTGTTAAGGATATTCTAGCCAAGATGTCCGCAGACATGCATATGCTTTTTACCTCGCTGTCCGAGCGTATTGATAAGTTAGAATCCGGACTTGAGCAACGGATATCTGCCAAAGTGGCTCAACTGTTGGACAAACGCGTCAACGTGGAACTAGGGCGCATTAAGAAAGATGTCGACTCTAAACTCGACACTTTCAGAGACACATTACGTGAAGAGATCGCTGATGCTCTTCAAGAGATAAACAATAAAATGAGTTCTCTTGTGACTCCTGCGACAAACAATACACCGGATATTTCTCTGAATGTTGTCATTAGAAATCTCCCCGAAAGTGTCAACGAAAATCTGGATGAGAAGGTCAACTCACTTATTTCACATGGCCTGAAAATTAATTCTGTTTCTGTTGCCAGTACAGAACGTAAACTGTCAAATAATAACAGTAGAGCCGGTGTGGTAATCGCTAAGTTGAAATCTAGTGCCGATAAAAGTAAGGTAATGTCTTCCAAGTCTTCATTAAAGAATAACCGTCAATATCCTGACGTTTTTATCCATAATGACCAAACAAGAGACGATCGCTTGATGTCTAATAATTTCAAAACCATCATTGATGCCATCAACCGCGGTGATAAATTGTCACTACATGGTTCGCGAGTTGTGAATAGACGCAACCACCACAATGGTAACACTCGTGATAACGGCTATCATACTCGAGGCGGTAGTACGAGGCCCAGGTCCGATAATTCAACTGACGCTACTACGGGATCGGTTTCACACTCTGGTGCTGCTCAAACCTCGGGTCAACAAGGTCAAAACTCAAACAGACAGAGCCAACACAGCTGGAACACGGCAATTGGCAGGCGTGGCGGTCGAGGATATGGTCGACGTGGTAATGGACATAGAGGTCGTTGCTAGGTACACGTCGGGTTCTGGAATATTAGGGGTTGGAATTGTGATTCTACTAGTGATAATTTTATGTTGAGGTCATCATGTTTGAACTCTCTAAACCTAGATATTATAGGCATTGCCGAATCCCATCTTAAAGCTAGTGATGTACTACAGCTAGAAGGTTACCAATGGTACGGTAATAATCGCAAAAACTTACATATACGGGCTAGGACGGGTTCTGGGGGAGTTGGACTTTTTATTCGCAATGACATTGTAAAGTGGTTTAATATATCTGTTCTAGATAACACTAGAGAAGGTGTTCTTTGGTTACAACTTACTCATAAAACAGAAGATATCGTGATTTTACCATGCGTATGTTACCTTCCTCCCGAGAACTCGTCCCGTCACGTAGATGCTTTTAATTTTTACGATAATCTTTTGACGGATATGTATGAATACCAAAATGTAGGAATACCGTTTATATGTGGAGATTTCAATAGCCGTTGTGGCGATAACAATGATTTTATTGTTGATGTTGATTCTTTGTGCGAAAGAAATGTCGTTGATTTTAAGACCAATGCATTTGGTGATATTTTAATTGAATTTCTTATTAATGCCAATATGTGTATTCTTAATGGTCGTAATTTTATAAACAATGATTTTACATCTATTTCTACTAAAGGTTGTTCCGTTGTTGACTTCTGTTTAGTAAGTCATGATAATTTATCACTGTTCGATGATTTTTCAGTTGTACGTGCTGTTGATGCCGTCAACCTTTGTAATAATATTTGTGCAATTGCTCCAACAAGTATTCCAGATCATTCAGTATTAACATGGTGTATAAAGTTTGAAAATCCAACTGTTTTTACGAATAAATCAGATGTTACTGATGGATACGATAAATTTGACGTACATAGTATGCCAAATGATTTTTTGGCTGGTACTGATATTGTTACCAAGGTTAATGCCGCAATTGCAGACTTGGAAGGCAGTCTCCGTTCACAAACTGATATCGATGTGGCTTTTAATGGCTGGTGTGACATTGTTAATCATGAAATGTATAACCGGCTGCCTTTTAGGTCTGTATGTTGCGGCATTAACAATAAGAAAAGGCGCATTGGAAAGCCTTGGTGGAATAATACTTTGACTGATTTATGGAACTCTGTTTGTAAGTCTGAAAAAGATTGGTTAAACTGTAATGTTATTTATCTTAAAAATAAACTCAAATCTGATTACTGTTATGCTAGAAAGTTATTTGATAGAGAGGTTCAACGCTCTAAACGCCATCATTGGTATAAAATACAAGATGATATGTTAAATGATATAAATAATGATCCGAAAGAATTCTGGAAATCTATTGGTAAAATAGGCATACATAATAACAGGAAAAAGTCAATTCCAATGGAGGTTCTTCTGGATGATGGTAACTTGACTTCAGATGTTAAGAATGTTTTAAGTAAATGGGAGAAAGATTATAGTAACCTTTATAACTCTACTATTGATTCCATAAGAACTAATGATCATAATAATGTTGGTAACACGAATACTAGTTTTATTTTGGATGAGCATATATCTATTCTAGAAGTAAAAAAAGCTATTGAAAATGCTAAAAAAGGTAAAGCACATGGTATAGATAAAATACCGGTGGATGTTCTTAAAAATGATACTTCGGTATACTTTTTACATGTTCTTTTTAATGTTTGTTTTAATAAAGGTTGTATTCCATCTTTATGGGGTAAATCTATTATAAATCCTATACCTAAGTCAAGCTCCGCCGACCCAAAAGACCCACTCTCTTATAGGGGTATATCATTATCATCATCCATGTATAAATTGTACAGTTCTATATTGAATAATCGTCTATATATTTGGTCGGAAAATAATAATAAAATTGTTGACGAGCAGAATGGTTTTCGGAAAAAACGTAGCACAATAGACCAACTTTCATCTCTAACAAATATTATAGATACTAGGAAAAAGCTTAAACGCTCTACATTCTGTGCTTTCATTGATTTTAAAAAAGCTTACGATTACATCAATAGAGACAAGCTTTGGGAAAGATTGCAGTGTATTGGTGTTTCTAGTAAAATGCTTGTAGCTGTCAAATCTTTATATGCATCTGTTTCCTCCTGTGTGAGGGTAAATAATTTTTATACCAACTGGTTTCCAGTGAATTCTGGTTTAAGACAAGGCTGTTCATTGTCACCCGTATTATTCAATTTGTTTATAAATGACCTAGCATTACGTATAAAATCCCTTGGTAAAGGTATCTGTATTGATAATGAAAATGTTAGCATTTTAATGTATGCTGATGATATTGTACTTCTTGCTGAAAATGAAGAAAACCTGCAGCATATGCTTAATGAGTTAAATAGCTGGTGTAGTATTAACAGTATGACAATTAACTTTACTAAGAGTAGCATCGTACATTTCAGACCATTGTCAATTGCTAAATCAGATATTGTATTTACTTGCGGTGACAATGTTCTAACTTATACTTATAAATACGTATATCTTGGATTAACATTGACAGAGCATCTAGATTTTAATGTAACTGCAAAAATGGTGGCTCAAAGCGCTGGTCGTGCTCTAGGTTTACTTATTGCCAGGTATAAAAGCTTAGGTGGAATGCCCCATAAAGTATTTACAAAGTTGTTTAATTCACTTGTTTGGTCTGTTATATCGTATGGAGCTACAATATGGGGCGTTAAATCTTATTCGTGCATAAATTCAATACAAAATAGGGCGATGCGATTTTTTCTGGGAACTGGCAAATATACACCTACTGCAGCCATTTCAGGCGATATGGGTTGGGTCCCTCCAATAGTCAAACAATGGAAATGTATAGCCAGACATTGGGTACGCAACATCTATACAATTGATACAAGATTAAATAAAAGAATATTTATTTGGGCACGAAATAAAGCTAATAACTCTTGTAAAAATTGGGTTTTCACAGTTATAAATCAATTTGATAGTTTACAGCTTCATATTCATACATACTCAAACATTAACAAAATTAAATTTGTTGATACTGTATTTGAAAAGATGATGTCTATATATATTACGGAGTGGAAAGCAAGTGTAAATCAAACAACTAGTATACGTGGTAATGGACGTAACAAATTAAGAACTTATAGGCTTTTTAAAAATGATTATGAAGTAGAAAATTACTGTAAAATTGTGCTACCAATGAAGCATAGATCAGCGTTTGCAAAATTCAGATGTGGCGTTGCGCCATTAAAACTAGAAACTGGTCGATATGAGAGTATTAATGAGAATGACCGGTTATGTCCTTTCTGTAATGATGCTATAGAAGATGAGTGTCATGTTATTTTAAAATGTGCCTCTTATAAAGATATTAGGACAGATCTGATGCTTAAAGCAGTAAGCATAGATGCAAACTTTAATAATTTTGATGACTGTAATAAAATGAAGTTTCTCTTTTCCAATAAAGATATGATAAGAATATGTGCCAAAACCTGTTTTACAATACTACAAAAACGTAGAAATATTTTATATAAATAATGTATTATATCTTAAATGTAAAACAAATTAATTTTATATTATGTTGAGAAATCGGTGCTAATCAGGTCATTCCAGATCTGATCTGGGGTGATAACTGATCTTTTAAAATATTTTTTTAAAAAGCTTTTGACTATATAGCGATGCATTTGCATTTATTTTTCCTTTCACGATTTAACAAAAGTTATTTTAATAATCTTTTAGGTCTCGAGCCAAGATTAGCGCCGGTGTCTCAATTCTTAGTGTATAATGCTTTATAGTATACATCTTTTTCAAAAATAATGCATGAATAATCTGTGATAGTTGTATATATTTTATGTCAATTAATATTATAGCGATAGTCTCTTGTAATTCTAATATTGAATGGCTATGTACGTTGTATGTGTTACTGTATGTTTTATTTATATGTTTGTACATAGATGAGACTTAAATAAAGATATATATATATATATTACAGTACCCAATTAAATACAGCATGTAGCTATATCAGCCGGCAGATGTTGGTCAATACCGACATGTTTATATACACATGGTGATATTGCAAGTTATGTCTAGTTTAAAGTGTTGTTTTTATTTATGTATTTTACTTATATTCTAAAGAATAGATTTATATTAATTTCATATTTTAACTAAAGAACCTTCAAAAAATGTCCAATTCAAGTACATTTCTTCTGTAAACCAAAACATTATTTAATGGTGTATTTCTTTCGCACAAATATATGTTTTAATGTCTTTGTTATGAAATAGTTCAGTGGACATAGAAAGAAAATCAATAAAGATCAAAACCAGTGACTAAATAACAACAATACTTTACGCGAAGCATATTAATAGAACAAAGAGATTTGATAATGTAATTGGTTGATAAGTATGTTAATACAGCATAATTAGCATATCATTGTTTTGAATTACTCAATTTAATGATCTTTTTAAGATAATTTTAATAATGCGCAAAAGCGCTCTTTTTCTTCTTCAGCTTTTAATTCAAAACTTGGTTGATTGCAGCTTTTAGTATAAAGATTAGCAATATTTTACAAAGAACTTTATCGTGTAAAATAATTGTGCTTTACATTGATATGCATAAAGAAGGAATGAATGAATCAGTCAATCTTATAATTCTTTTAGAATGGCTTTGTACAAGTTTAAACGTTCATATAGCTGTTTTGTTATATGACGTGTATATAGCTTTGACAAAAATAAAGATAATAACTATGCAATGAATGGTGTTTTGCGGAACGAAAATAAAATTATTTAAAGAAATATAAAGGTACTGAGATTACTTCATTAAGTTTAGTAATCCGAAATAGATATTCTAACTGCAAACATGTTTTATTTTGTGTATTATTATGTTTGTTTTATAGACATCGCATTGATATCGTGTAATTAACTAAATACAAGTTCGTTATGATAAACCAATATAAAATGTTAATAAGTATTACAGCATATTGAATTTAAATGTTTTATCTAAGATCAGTAAAGTAATATGTAAATCTAATAATCCTTGTACAAAAAAAACAGAGATCCCCCCGCCCCGCGCCTGTCTGTTTTCAAATCTCAAACAATGGAATAGCCAGCGTTTTTTTACGACCTTAATTACTGACTATCCCTGCCCGGAGGCGAAACTTGTAATTTTATTGGGGGGAGGAGGGGGGGGGTAATAATATAATTTGTTACGATGTAGTTGAGTAATTATATTTCAACACAAGTTTCGCATCACACATTTTTTTTAAAATGAGCTATTTGATTTAACATAGATATTCAGATAAATTGATAATAAATTCAAATTTTATCAACCGATAATAGAACGGGAGGAAAATTGTCAGCGGTTTTCAAATGTATGTGTTTCTCAATTATGCGATGACTTTATTAATTAAATGTATTGGTAATAATTCTTTAAACAACTTAATATTTTTCTTAACTTATCTACAGTTTTAAGTTGTTGTTTTTTTTTATATTAAAAGATCCTCTCGTATATTGAAGTGGTATGCAAAACATTTTAATCTGTTGTAACATGATCATCAATAAGATATTATAACACGAGGTTCTTAAAAGAAGTTGTTAAAAAAGAAATATGGTCAAAAACCGTTTTAGGTTTTATTTAAAAACGTTAATATACAGATGTCCGTTTCAAACAAAATTTTATATAATTATATAACCGTAATCATTTTCTTTTAGAAACAACAACATAAAGTTTAAAATATCATTTGAATATCAGTGCACTTGTCCCGTTAACTCAGAAAGAAATGAGTCTGACTATCAACCCTCGGGTCGTGAATTCGAATCCCCACCCGGCACTATTCTCTGTGAATAATGGAGCGCTAAGTCCAGTGATAAAGCACCGAACTCATGATCGGAAGGTCGTGGATTCGATCCTCTGCTACGGCTATGTGTGGTGTCCTTGAGCAAGACACCTTTTCCGCATATACTTAGTACTGGTCATACCCATGAAGACTTCGAGTGTGATTTGCCTAAGTTGTAAGAACTTGTTTCACAATCGAATAAAAATAAATTAGTTTAAACAATAAAGACATTATGTCTCATTGTCATTCTGTCTCTTTTATAAGTTTATATAATCAGTTAACCGTAATAATTTTATTTATAGTAACAGAAAATAATCAATCTTTATCTATAATAAAATAAACTATATCAAAGTATGTCATAATTTGTAAAAAAAAATCATCAAAATCATTAATCTATGTTATATTTTTACACATTAAACTTTATCAAATGATTTTAGCGTTTAAGTCAAATTCAATAATTTCTTTTTTATAGTACACATCAAAATCACCAAAACGCCCTTATAAAAACAAGGACATATATAAAACCTTGTCAAATTGTACCCGAGGGCATATATAACACGTCACGCATACTTAGTTTTAGTGTCAGAGCGGAACGATACCTGTATGTTGTATCGCGGTCTAAGGGAAGTAATTGGATTCATCTACACTATCATCAAACTGCACAGGGGCAGTTATCGGATAACTTTTGAGAAATGTCTGAAATAGTCCAGTATGCAAAAAGACAATAAACGCATTTGTACTTGGTACTAATGCATCCTAGCAAGTTTCATAAAATTTCAACCTTAAGTTGTAGATAAATAGGGCGGACAAGAATTTGGTCACAGACTCAATTAAAGGGCATAACTCTATGAAAAATCATCAAACCGGAACACGAAGACAATATGCGCTTTTCCTCTTGGTAGTGATGCACTCTATCAAGTTTTATAAAATTCCAACATGGGGTTGTAGAAAAATAGCGCAGACAAGAATTTGGTCACAGACAGAATCAAAGGGCTATAACTCCGTGAAAAAATAATCAAACGGAAACGCAAAGACAATATGCGCATCTGCACTTGGTAATGATGCATCCTAGCAAGTTTCATAAAATTCCAACCAGAGGTTGTAGAGAAATAGCCCGGACAAGAACTTTGGGACGGTCGAATGTACGCACACACGCACGGACGGACGAAACGGCGACTTTATACTTCCCCCTTTGGTGAAGCATAAAACAGGACAAGGGTCTTCTCGAGTCCTTGTTTTTTTTGTGTCAAACCTGATAATGTTGATAATATAAAACACTTACATGGTATTCTATTGATCATGTCAATATTTCTAGTTCGTTTTTTTATTCATTTTGAATAGGGTTAAAAGTAGTTGCGACAAGGTCAAAATGTATAAATATACATATAGACGTCATGTGCTTGATAAACTTGCATTGTCCTGATAAACCTTTGTTTATCAGGCAGGCAGTTTTTCAACAGAAATGAATGCTTTGACATGATAAACATGATAATCGACCGCCACACAATGTCATTATACTAACGACACTGGGACCCGTGTCAAATAGATACAAAAAGCTAATTTAAAACATATATAGAAGTTCGTTTCAATATGTTAATAGTTTTTATACTGCAACATAATATAATCAAAATCTAAATATACATTCGGGTAATTAAGCGACGCAACTCTGTTGACTTTATCATGCATTAATTGTCGAGTTAGTTCCCCTGGACACACACACATGCACGCACACGTGCGCGGGCGCGAGAGAGAAAGAGAGGTAGAAAAGTTTAACAATTGGATGTTGATAATAATAAAATAATTATGAGAATATGATAATCATTATGAAACTATCAAAAAAAAGTCCAGTGTATTACCTTATACACGAATCTGCAATGTCTTTGATAGCCATATATACTGAGCTCCAAAAGTTTAGGCGCTACTTTCATGCAGGTTGAATTATAATATGAAATAAGATTTCGATATTTTTTTTCAATTCAACTATATTTGTCGAAGTATGTAGAGCAACATCAACATATTTTGGGATTTATTATATATATTATATATGCATTATATATAGCAGACTCTTAAACACGACAATGTTGATTTTTTGTGTTCTATCATCAACTTAATATTTCCACCATATTAACATATAACCATATAAAGTACTCAATCTCCAAATATCATATTTATGAACTTTCTATATCACAACTTGTTTATAGTTTTTAGTGTAAAATAGTTGTGTCACGATCGTGGTTTGTAAGTTTGAATAAACAACGAAGCAGACTTTTGTGACGGTCGAAATCGAAAGTAGTTATTAGTATTTTAGCACAAATACGTTATTTGTGAATAGGGATAGTGTAATTTTATGACGGCATGGTTATTAAAGTGTAGCGGTTATAATAACTATGTTGAACTTAGAAGTATAAGCGGTGTTACCCCACCCACTATGTTAGATTTTGCCTTTGGGGTAACGCGTCACGCTCACGCGCTCAAAGAAAAGATCGCAAAGGATAAAACTTTTTTATTGTAGCTATTTTGCGCTAATCGAAGCAGACTTACTAGACGGATAGCAGTTATTATTAATTAACAAAGCTCAAACTCTTAACAAAAATGTGTCAATATAAACTTATCTAAATATTGCTCTTTGTACATACTAACTGCTAAAGGATAAGAAACCAGATCTGTTCGGTAAAGATGTTAAAAAGGACGTTCTTTTCTATGTTAAATGTTCAACAAAAACAGGTACCATTACTATTGCGATTCTAACTGAAGTCACGTATGTTTGATTAAGTGACATTTTACAAGGTCGTTACACGTCCCACGGAAACATAAATAATAATGGAATTAAGACAAGTACACTAAAAAACGGCAAAAAAATTGTAATAACGTTGTATTTCAATAAAACGCTATTTATACAAGGGAATGGCTGTTGAGACTGGCCAAAGAATGTATTCAACAAATTTGTTGACAGCTTAACGCTGCAAAATGCTAAATCTTTTGAGATAAATAAATGAAACAGTAGTATAGCAGTGGCTTTGGTTGTAAACCAACGGGCGCCATCGCGTTTCTTAATATAGTAACTCATTTGCACATAAGCGATAGTTACTATTTCCCATGCACGGCGGCCATCAAATAGACTAAACTTTACAAACCTCCTTTACTTTAATTTGCTATGGTTCCTCTTATCATTTATATCCATTTCAAAAACTCATTTTACCTTGTTGACTATCCAACGTTCAACTCGCAAATGAACATACACTTACAACGTATGGATGGATCATTTCAACCAATCATAAGACATCTCATTAACATAACCAGGCAGTACCAACGCGGTGTCACACAGGTATGTAGACAATGATGTATTCAAGTGCCAAACTTAATCACCGGACGTCTAAACAATAGATCTATGGGTCCTTTGTGTAAACGTTCTATTGAAAATCATCGACTATTCAGTGCAAGCGCCAACATGTTAGAGTACATAAAAGTTAGCGGAACTATTTCGAACAATAGATCAATAGATCCTTTGTTGTACATAGTCATGATTGGCCTGGTATGGACAGGTATGTGCTATAACCAGTGGACTAAATAACCCGAGCAAAGACGTTAAATTATCAAGTTGTATCTGTGTCTTAGAGTTTTATAGCAAGAAGTAAATACTTTATTTAAACATAAAATGTGATTGTTTTAGTATCGTAGATGTTGCCTGAACTGTATAACATGGGGAAAATCAGTTGTATTGAGTTTTTATAGAAAGAGGTAAAAATTTAAATTTAGAGAACCACAAGGAAGATTGGAGATTGTTCCAACAGTGTTTCCTTTTTAAATAAAAACTTTATTATTAATATTATTATTATTATTATTATTATTAAAGATGAAGTATGTTGTTTTTAAGTATCAATGATGTTGCCTTAACTGTGTAACACGAATTTTACGAAAAAATAATTGGTTCGAGCCTAAAACCGGAAGTTGAAAATAATTCTTTCTAAGTAAGGCAACTTATATATTTTTGAAAAGGTATGACCGAGAACATTACGAAAAATATGGTTCCCACCGGAAATGACGTCATAAAATCAACTTTTTTTATGCATGATCGAAGCATATCGAACGAGGTATCGTTGGAAAAGTTTTAGAAAACAGATTTCAAATATATTAGATTGATGGGTCTAGCTAAAATATTTTTTTCGATTCATATCAGAATTAAAAAAAATAAAACTTTAATAGCGAACAGAGTATGTTACCATATTAAAGAAAACAACGCGAGATAGAGACGTTTGAATAAACAGGAAGTGACGTCATTAACGATCGAGTTTTTAATGCATGTCCGTAACGTATCGAGTTAGTGTTGTCGGAAGTGTTGTCATAAATGTTCGAATTTTTATTCGTGTCGTTAACGTATCGAGTAATGTATCATAAGAAAGGTATTGAAAATACGAAATTACCATCTAATTATTATAGGTCTAAGACAAACCCAAGCTGAGATATAGACGTTTGAATAAACTGGAAGTGACGTCATAGACGATCAATTTTTTTATGCTCGTCCGTAACGTATCGAGTAATGTATCGTTAGAAAGGTATTGAATTTTAAATTTTAAATGATCATAACTGGCTCAATTTTTTAAGCAATATAGCCGTGTCAGGTATCGTATAAAATACCTTATTAGGCTCTATCAGTTGATATAATCAGACCGGAAATTGGAATCACTCATGCGTAAAAAGGCCATTTCTCCAATAATTATACGTCGATTCCTACAAATTTGGAGTCTATATACATTAGTTTTTTCTCACGATTCAGAATCCAACCAAGATGAAATCAAATGAAATGTGTAACAAGTCGATACTTGTGTTTTCAATGGTAAACGAATAAACAACAAGTTGAAATTCTATTTTTTAATATTTCATTTACATCCTGATACATCATCAAACACAAAACGTTTTCATACGGTTCATTAAATAAATGTTTCCAAAATTATCAAACATTTCGATGTCATTATCACTCTCCACCTATTCTTCTTCTTCAGATTTGCTTTCAGATTCTATCACGTGAATGTTTTTATTGCCGTTTGCGTTATCCAAGAAAAGGTCAAGGTCAAACAATTACCACACTGTGAATATTTATACTATTTCGATGGTTTCCCCGTCATTTTCTTCTTCAGACTCTTCTACTTCAGATTCGTCTTCAGACTCTTCTCTCACCGGCAGGAAAAGTTCGTTAATTGGCTCCTTGTACATTTTGACTGCTTTGCAAAAAGCAATTTCCCTATCCAACTTGTTATTTTTTTGTGAGACTTTCTGCCATTGTCATGATGGTCTGATAGAACACTTCTGTTCTCATCTTCGTTATATCAATAAGTAGATCAGCGACGGTTGCATGACCGTTTTATCTTACCTCCGGCAATATACTGTTAACTGCTTAATCTCTCGATCCACGCTCTTCTTCAATTTCATTGACTTTATTTTGCCACACGTTCTCTATTCTAAGACTGGTCCAGTTAAAATATATTTCCTTGTTCATATCTTTCAAACGCTTCTGTCTCCCTGTATGCCAACCGTTGATCGTATCCACTACTTCGTTGTCCGATTCCTCATCATCACTGGAATCATCCCCCGGTAATATCATCCTTTTACTTCTTTGCAGACTCTTCTGCCCATTGTAGATTCGTGGCAATTCGTTTATCTGATTTGCATCTCCCATCAAATTGTCCAAAATGGTACAATTTCTGCTTGTAGTGTCCAGATAAGTGTCATGCTCGATAAAATCCTCTTCACAAATTCTACTCTCGGTAGTGATTTGTTATGCTGTCGTAGAGAGGTTGGTATTATCAGTAATACCATATGATTTTTTGAGGTAGAGGTTGAATATATTTTTTGCAGAGTATTTTTTTCGTTAACACCTATTTACCACTTCCGATTGGACCTGTCACTACCACAGAACAGGGATGTTAAAATTTAAATTGGGATTCATTAAATAGTCTTATTCGTGATGGAGCCTTATCATTTCTCGTGAACATGGTATCCCTGGTAGACACGCTTCAGTTATCTTTGACTTATTTTGTAGAAAGTGTTTGTTTCTCTTGTGTCTTAACATTGCATCTCGTCTTGAAAATGTAGTGTTACACTGTGGACAAGTATTAGGATATTGCATATTGACTGGTGAGGATTATATCTAGTTTTCTCTTATAAATTTTTTTTTTTGGAAATATCATTTTAGCGGTAGTGGTGGTGGGTGTGGTGGTGTTGATGGTTGGTGTGGTGGTGCTGGTGGCTGTGTTGGTGGTGGTTGTAGTGGTGGTAGTGACTATTGTGGTGGTAGGGGTGGTGTCTGTGGTGGTGACTGTGGTGGTGGTTGTAGTGGTGGTGGTGGCTATGGTGGTGATAGTGGTGGTGGCTGTAGTGATGGTGGCTGTGGTGGTGGCTATGGTGTTGGTGGTGTAGGTGGTTATGGTAGAGGTGGCTTTTGTGGTGGTGATGTCAATTTTTTTTTGGGGGGGGAGGTTGTATTGTACTTATTTCTATTTATATTGTATGTCTTAAATAGAATGCTCCAAGAAGTCTCTTGATAAGTTTGTGTTGAGTTAACAGTAGTCGGCGTTTTCTTCTGACTGGTACAGTATGCCCAGCAGTGACTCTCAGTATTTGCCTCTTCCGATTAAAATAATCAGAATCTCTGTCCATGATAGGTATCCTGGATTCCACGATATGGCATGCAACAGTACTGACTGCATCTAGTTGCTCGGGAATAATATGTTCAATAATCAGTTTTCGGTCTTTCGTATTCGTTGTTCCCAATTCAAGTAGATAAATAAAACGTCTGTAAACTCAGGAAATCTCCATTTTAATGTACAACTTTTTAAATTTTCTAATTTTGGGGATGTTTGGTGGTCTCTTTAGTTCTTTTCTATGTGGTGTTTTGTACAACTTGGCCGATACGCCTTACTCCTTTCATCCACTTTAAAACTCGAAAGCTCCTATGATGTCATTACCATTATACTGGTAGTGGCTGTCCATCAGCAAATCTGTTATTCTAGATCCATGTATGGTTGTCCCTTCATAAATTTGTTCACCATCATCAGTCCACGTTTATATTTTTTTTGCATCTTTTATCATATGAGACATTATAAAACCAACGTTGGAGTTATAACGAATTGGCACTGCCTTTAGTATTTTATTTGGTTTCAGCATTGACTTTTCTTTGCCACTTATTTGATTTACAACGTAAAATCCTCTTGGATCGTTTGTAGTTTACCCTCAGCGATTAAACGCATATGACGAGTCCATTTCTTTACATCCATTTTGCCTTTCTCAATAAAACATTTCAACTTCTTACCTTTACAAATTTTCTTCAACGTTTTTATAATATGATGTATCGATTTGTTACACCTTTCATTTAATTTCATCTTGGTTAGATTCTGAATCGTGATAAAAACTAATGTATCTAGATTCCAAGGTTGTTGAAATGGGACATATAATTATTGAAGAAATGACAATTTTACGCATGAGTGATTCCGATTTCCGATTATATCAACTGATAGAGCCTAAAAAGTTATTTCATACGATACCAGGCACGGCTATATAACTAAAAAAAATGAGCCAGTTATGATCGTTTGAAATAGCCGAATGATGTTCCGAATGATAGTCTAGTAGTCAGAATTGTCCGATCGATGTTCCGATTGGTCATCAAGTTCAGAGTTGTCAGATGATCTTATGCATTCTGGAAAAGTATTTTAATATCAAGTTTGCATCATACAGATTTATACTTTCCGGTAGGAGTGTTTTGTCAGTGAAAATCTATCAAAATTGTTGTCGAACTTTCCCTTCAAAGAGAGAGATTTAAAAATATTCTATTGCAACTATAAGTATACATTTATACGGCAAATTGTTAACCTGTGCTAATATTTATTCAAGAGTTTTGCTCGCTTTTCGTTTTAAATTTACAGTATTAGTTCGTACAAGTACAGTATCGTTTGTTGAAATTGTTTTAATGTTTTAATTTTATCGTACATTTTAGCGGGACAGAGGATAATAATTATGATATGGACGGACAAGGCAGCCGGGCCCCTTCAACTGTTGCATATGGGGGTCGGTATTGGACAGTTTTTAATCCCTCTGATAGCTAATCCATTTCTTGCTGTTGTCGAGAGCCTGTCTGCCAATCAAAGTACAACAGCTTCAATAGCCAATCACACGACGCCAGTTTTTCCCGCAGCCAACGAAATCACAAGCTATACTACTTCAGGTGTAATCGCTGGTTTCAATGCCACAACAGACGAAAGCAAATACCAAAAGCATAATATAACGGATGATTTTGATAAGAATTTCTTCTCCACAAATATAGATACTATAAACAATGTACACGTCATTCAGGACACGCGCGTGCAATATGTATTTATTTTTGTTGGACTACTGGCGTTCATCGCAAGTTTACCTTTTATATATTTTCAGTGTATTAACTATTCACATAGGAAAACGCTTTATGGTCAATCTGGTAGCCAATCACCACCAGTACCTTTAAGGACATGGAAGGAGATGATCAACCCCGCAACGTATACAAACGTGTCGCTTTGTTTTGGCATCGTCATGATCCTGGTTTTATTCGTGTACTATTTTAGTATAATCGGCGGGGAGCGGATTGTCGGTACTTTTGGTAGAACAATTGCTATTGATCTTTTTGGATTTTCGAAAGACAACGGCTCCTATCTGGATATGGTTTACTGGATATCCTTTACAATGGGTCGTCTGCTAGGGTCAATATTTTCTCATTTCTTTAACATCAGTTATTTGATCGCCATCGATGCCACACTAACTTTGACATCAGTGACATTGTTCAATGTCTTAAAGAAAGATTCCAACATGCTATGGGTATTCACGGTGATACATGGCTTACTCTACGCGCCACTTTATCCGATGGGAATTTCGTTTGCAAATAAAGTAATGCACGTTAGTGGCTTATGTTTAATGATTGCAGTATTAGGTGCAAGTATTGGCGAACTCGTCTTCATTTGGTTGACAGGGAAACTGTACGGCGTTTTTGGACCGATAGCAGTTCTGTATGGGATGGAAGTGTCTGCCGTGTTCGCGTTCTTTGCAACTGCTGCTTTCCTGATAGCATCACGTTGGAGAAATGAAACTCGTCAAATTGGCACGGCCTCAGAAGGCGATTGTGTGGGTCCCATAGATTCATCCGAAGACGAGTTTTTGTAAAGTTATCACGATTGAGATATTGACGTTAACACACACACACACACACACACACACACACACACACACACACATATATATATATATATATATATATGTATATATAAACAAATAACTGAGATACTGAAGACATATAAGAAATATGCAGATCAAATTCCGGCGAGTCAATTCAGCTGAACCGCCGCAGTCTATCCAAGATGGCAGACTCGAAATAAAATATCCTTATTCATTTTGTGATCAAAAAGTGTTTAATGTTTTATAGATGTGATAGGGAAAATAAAATTCAAAGAAATATCATGAATGTTGTATTTGTAATCATTTTTTCAGAAATTTTATGTTTATTAAAACAACAAACAGTTAATAATTCCTTAAATATGGAACCGCAGCAGTTGTCTAGGGATAGAGCGTGTAACGCTAATGTGAAAGGTCGTTGAAGCAGGTGTCCGGGGTCAATTTTGGGGCCACCACAGGGGTCACTGTTAAACATGGAGTTATATAGGATGCGATATCATCCGAATTCTTTCTTTAATATTACCTTGCACAGCTGTTATATAACCAGAAGCACTAGGACGAGTTGTTGAATGTGACTCGACCACGGATGACCCAGCCACATTATCTCGGGGGAACGTACGGAATCTTGAATCTTGTAGAGGTTTGTTTAACACCATAACTGTTACAATTTAATGACACAAATGGTTAGTTTGAACAAGAAAATACTAATTCAATATAGCAACGTTTGACTTGCCATACCATACTAAACATGTATTACATAACTGATATAAAACATTTTCTATTCTATACTGCACATGTTTCATTTTCTTCAAAGGCAGAGCATTTATTTATTTCACATTTAGAGTAGCATTTATAAGCCGAACTTTATAGCAAAGGCATGGCCCTCCTTATGTCGTCGTGATCAGGCGTTGCCGTGTTGATTACCGCCAAAATGATCATACGCAACAAAAGGGTCTTCTTGATCTCTCTACTATCCTCCAAAACTCTAAAATTACTTTTACTCTTACGTAGGCGTCGCCCATATGGGAATTCGGTGGCGACGATCAATTATAAAATTACCATCATCCTGTTTATTGGTCGTACAAAAACTTATTTGTTTAGGTTTCGTGTTGGGAGTTGAAGACACAATATCACGACAAATAAAGGCTGCAACACTAAATATTGGGAAACCGGTGGCGACAATAAATACAATTGTCATCATCATCATCTTTATTTGTCGTACGTGTTGTCATCTTATCCTGATTTTGTCCTAATGGCACGAAAGCACAACTGCAAATTTGAAATTTGTTCGACTTTTCACCATCCTTGTTTCGATTTTTTACCGTCATAGTTTCGACTTTTCACCATCTTGTTTCTATATCTATAGCACAGAGGCTAGTGACAATATAAATTATAATATCCCTATCTATAGTATAATAAAGAGAAGAGAACTGTCGCAAACTTTCATCACAATTCGCAACTTAAGACTCGAATAGAAATAGTTCGAGTCCCATTCACAAAAAAACTATACCATCCCTTGTAGCTGAAATATTTATATTTTTCAACATTTTCTACATTTTTAAAATCCGTTTTGTATCGGAGAGGTAACATCGAAATGTTGATAATATCCCATAGCATGGTATCCTCCAGACCGTGGGAATCACCAGTAACCACAAATCTGCAGTCATTTTTTGTTTCGTTGACAATTTATCGGATAATAGAGACTGATTTTTAACCAATTAGATTCTTTCTTTTAGATACGAACAAGTGACGTCATGAAAATAGCAGAGTTCATTGGAATCAGACAGGAATTTATTTAATCAGAGCGTTGAGTTCGAGTTGCTGCCCTTGTCTTTATTATACTATATATAAGGATATCGAATATATATATTATAACTAGCCCCTTTGATAAGCAAAACAAATGTAAATACACGAACATTGCAAGTTTCCAGTCATCAGTCATATTTTAAAGTCTCTAGTATGAGCGAAGAGCAGAATTTTAAACAATATGTGTGATCCAAATAGGCTCTATGTTTGAAACAAGATTTGAAGAAATGACAATCTATTTTTGAAAAATCTCAGATTTGAGTTTGAGAATGGACTTGAGAAGTTAAGTGAAACAAGGGCCTGGTGTTTAGTGAAACCAGGGCCAGGTGTTTAGTGAAACCAGGGCCAGGTGTTTAGTGAAACAGTTGGATAATTTGAAATTTTTTGCTTCATCTATTCTTGAAATATAAAACTGTAGTGCAGGAATGTCAATGTGATCATCGCTGTATCGGATAAACTGAACATAATAGCACATACCGTTTACTCTTTATGTTCATTTGATACGGTCAAGTAATTACTAACGAAAAATATAATATATACTATGGGTATACTTAATTATTATTATTTTCATATATAAACCTAATATGTAGTTCCTACCTCTGTCATAGTTTTTTTTATCTTTGGTTATTGTCTTTTAATTGTTTCTAATATCAATTTTCCAAAAGGGAGCTTGCCTTATTCAATGTCAATATTCGATTGTAAGTGATGGTTCGACTTTTATATTCGTCGAAAACTTCCACGCGACCGTTATTTTAAACAATGAATCTGATTGGCTGAGAATAGCCGATCAGAAATAGTAAATTGTCATTGTACATCCGTCTGCCTGTAAAATTTCAGAGTTGTATTTCTTGATATATAGAAATACGTTAAAATCTTAGTAATGAATGATTTCCAATAAGGATTATAAGTGTAGAGCAATGAAGAATTACATTTGTTTAACAGAGAAGTGCATAACGGACCATAACAGCGCTTGTTGTCGAAAATATGACAGTCGCCACAAGGGGATTTAGAGCAAGCACAAGGATTGTAAACATGAATATCCATAACGTGTTGGCGTGCTACAAAGCAGGATATTAATTATGTCGCAGCATAAAACGTTAAAACAGCAATTAACAGCACATGTACACATGCATAAATGGGAATATCGCAAAACACGGACAAACAATGGAGCAGACGGCATGCCGATTGGGCAAGACTGTCTCGGTGATATGTATTTGGATATTTCTTGTAAGTATCTTTATTTTATTCATGTTTTCGACCAAAGCATGGTTTTGTTGTTAGCGAATGTGCCCATTTGTCTGTCGACTGTAAACTGAGGGCAGACGGGCTGTCGTGCATGCAAGTTTGCAAATATGTTTCTGCCCTGCCCAGCCCTGCACTTTATTCATAAAAAAGAGAAAGTGCGACAACAATGGCACGAGCGATGGCGTATCAGTAACCTGTCCGAGCTATCCTACCACCGCTTCCCATTTCTAAAGAATGGCGTTCATATTGTTTCGGTATAATATATTCACCTTTCCAATCATTTTATCTATACCGACTGTAAATATAGTATATTAAAAATGATTCTCATATAGGATTCTATTTAAGGGTAAAGGGAGGTGAGTTAATTTATCTAAGTTCTGCAATTTTTGTTAGTAAATCTATAGTTCATTTTTTTATTCCTGTGTGGGTCCGATGCATTCTGTGAGTATTCATGACCATATACGACCAATGGGACTCGAGCATGTCGTAAGAGACAACGCACTGAGTACATTATTTACTTTACCTAAATACAATGGTGGTCCACTGCAAACCAGCTCAATCATCAGGTGGAATTCTCCATCACCGTGCGTTTCGGTGCTAAGTCCACTATGTACTCAAGAGATGCGCCGACCGAGGTGATCAGTATCGGCCAGGAGCTGGTTAGCTTGTCCATTGCTGCTCTATTTTTTGAGATAATCACTGTGAGGCTGATTCTTTCTGCTGACAGATGTCGCTGAAGGCCTTTCGATTGATTGGCCCTGTTATGCCAAGGATACTGAAGGCATATAAGTGACGCCTCCGAAAATCCTCGGCTACCGGCTTCTACAGGCAAAGACAAGGTTGTCCATCCCATCTGCTGACACTCTTCTATCAGCGGCTGGTGTTTATCTTTCTTCCTCTCGTGAGCTTCCTCCATTCTCTCCTTATATGGCACTATAAGTTCCAGAATTAGAAGCTGTTTTGTGCTCTTTGACAGCAAAAGCACGTCTGGTAGGAGTCTGGTAATGGCGATTTCTTAAGGAAACTTCAGTTGCCTCTTGAGGTCCACTTGAAGGTATTTTGATCAGGATCATGTCATGACGCCATGTGTATCTCCCATCAGATAATACCGTGCTGGAAGAGGATAGTATATGTTCCAGGGTAGCTGGTTTTCCAGAGCTTACACTTTGGATCACCAGTAAGTCCCCATGTGAGAAAACTTTCATTGAGTAGATATATTTTGTTAAGCTTAACCCGGCTAGCTCGGTTAGCAATGTGTTTAAGTGTGAATCCGGTGGAAGTTAAGGATCGTGAATTCGAATCCCGACACGGCCAGAGTCGCTGTGATGATTTGTCACGGACGTTGTTCAACGGCTATAATATCCTATATGATTATTGATTTATTGAATATTTAGCGTCATTGGAGAGCTAACAGTTAACCTTAACTAACCATACTTCGCAAGTAACTGATAATCTTCCTACTTGAATCAGCTGTGAGAGACAAATAACAATTAGACTGACGCAATGTCGAACTCAAGACTTCTTTAGCAAATATTGAATAGTACCATATAGCAATGATATTAATAGTATTAAGTTCTAACTGCGGTATAGATATTGGTCCACTTTTGTGTAGATGTATACACATACATATTTGGACCGGTATTGCGGTATATTTTTTTGAATGGGGTATAATGCCATTTTCAACACATTTCTATGGAACGCCATAGCTGTCTTATATGGTCCATTTTCTATGTATCATGTGCATTCATCATTATATTATGTCGATACTTTATTACATTATGTCGATACTTCATTACATTATGTAGATACGTCATTATATTATGTAGACTGTTTATTACATTATGTAGATACGTCATTATATTGTGTAGATACTTCATTACATTATGTAGATACATAATTACATTATGTGGATACTTAGTTATATTCTGTAGATACTTTATTATATTATGTAGATACGTCATTATATTGTGTAGATACGTTATTACATTATGTAGACTGTTTATTACATTATGTGGATACTTTATTATATTCTGTAGATACTTCATTACATTATGTAGATACTTTATTATATTCTGTAGATACTTCATTACATTATGTAGATACTTTATTACATTATGTAGAAACTTTATTATATTATGTAGACACTTTATTACATTATGTAGATACTTTATTATATTATGTAGACACTTTATTATATCTTGTCGAAACTTTATTATATTATGTAGAAACTTTATTACATTATGTCGAAACTTTATTACATTATGTCGAAACTTTATTATATTATGTGCATTCTTCATTATATTATGTCAAAACTTCCTTATGATGACGAGATCATTTTGACGGGGTGATTTATATACTGACACCGTATCAAAATAATGTTGTTGTTTTATAGCATAAATGTCTATATATAGCAATTATTATAAGAAGAGGTAATAAACTCTTTTTTTTTTCGCTATTATTATATAATATTATACCAGATATAAGTTTTAAAAGATAATTGATCACAAAAAGATGAATGATACAATTATAATCAATGATTGATATAATATAAATCATGAATTGGACACCATTTTTAAATAGGTGTTTTCCTGAATATAATATCAGGTTTTTATGACTTAATGAAAGACGGTTCATTGCTTACATGTTTTGTCTAATTTCTTTTGACGCAAGTTGCAAAGAGTCTGCTTCAGATTTTCGACGACAACGTGTACATGAAACCTGAGAATCGCGTTACGGGCTACGCTACGGCAAAGATTCTTCTAGTGATAGGCATTGGGAAAACTTGTTTGAAACTCATAGGAATATTTATAGTGTTGGAACTGGGGATTGTTTCATGCACATTAGTTTAGTCTAATGCTTTTAGTTTGAAACCGTTCTCAAACATAACAGTTTAGTTTTGTGCTGGAACTGGACATGTATCTTAGTTCGAAGATTTAGGTTTGGAACAGTTTTCAAACAAATATGTGTATATTTATGCTGGAACTGAGCATCGTTCCAAGCATACAGTTTTGTTATAAGTTTGAACCCGTTCTCAAACAATAACTTTATTTTCATGCACTTTAGGTTAGTTTGAAGACGTATGTTTGAAACAGTCTTCAAACATATAGGTGCATTTTTATGCTGGAGCTGAACATTGTTCCAGACATACAGTTTTGGTTTGAGTTTGAAACAAGTCTCAAACAAATGCTGTCCAGACACGTTGTCTGAATAGCTGGTCTCAGTATTAAAATAGTGTTGAACAACAGTTAGTTCAACTCTACAGGGTTTGAAACATTATACTGTAAATAGTTGATTGATATGATTGTCTGTATGATTTCTAAATATTATAATCATTTTATTATATATTTTTTTGTTTGACGTTTACGAATCATAAGGCAAGAAGCCTGAGGAAAATTTATATATACTATATAGTTTGAACAAAATTATTTAACATAGTTTCAAGCTAGGCTGTTTTTACAGCCTAATCCAGTGAAGACACAATCACCTTACAGAAGATCCCGTTTTAAGCCCAATATACTCGCCCAACATCTTGACACAAGGCTTTAAACAACAAGTTTCTTTGAGAGAAAGAATACTGAACATGGCGGAAGAGAAAATGGAAGTTGTTCTTAAAAATCTCAGCATGGATAGACACACCCCTTCCTTTCTACGGGAAAACATATCGCTTCCTGTGGTGCGTGTCCATAGCTCTTCCTAGGGTGCGTGTCCATATCTCTTCCTGCGGTGCGTGTCCATAGCTCTTCCTGGGGTGCGTGTCCATATCTCTTCATGCAGTGCGTGTCCATAGCTCTTCCTGCGGTGCGTGTCCATATCTCTTCCTGCGGTTCGTGTCCATATCTCTTCATGTGGTGCGTGTCCATAGCTATTCCTGGGGTGCGTGTCCGTAGCTCTTCCTGCGGTGCGTGTCCGTATCTCTTCATGTGGTGCGTATCCATAGGTCTTCCTGAGGTGCGTGTCCATATCTCTTCATGCGGTGCGTGTTCATAGCTCTTCCTGCGGTGCGTGTCCATAGCTCTTCTCTTCCTGCGGTGCGTGTTTATATCTCTTCCTGCGGTGCGTGTTCATAGCTCTTCCTGGGGTGTGTGTCCATATTTCTTCATGTGATGCGTGTCCATATCGCTTACTGCGGTGCGTGTCCATAGCTCTTCCTGGGGTGTGTGTCCATATCTCTTCCTGCGGTGCGTGTCTATATCTCTTCCTGCGGTGCGTGTCCATGTCTCTTCCTGTGGTGCGTGTCCATATCTCTTTCTGTGGTGTTTGTCCATATCTCTTCCTGTGCTGCTATTTTTTCCCGTTGAAAGGAAGGGACGTGTCTATCCACTCTGAGATTTTAGAGAACAACTTTCATTTTCTCTTCCGTCATGTGTAATATTCTTCCTGTCAAAGAAGCTTGTTGTTTAAAGCGGTGTCAATATAGAAATCACCCAGTCAAACTGATCTCGTCATCATAAGGAAGTTTCGACATAATATAATGAAAAATGCACATAATATAATAAACTTTCGACAAGATATAATAAAGTTTCGACATAATGTAATGAAGTTTCTACATAATATAATAAAGTTTCGACAAGATATAATAAAGTGTCTACATAATGTAATAACGTTTCTACATAATATAATAAAGTTTCTACATAATGTAATAAAGTATCTACATAATGTAACGAAGTATCTACATAATATAATAAAGTATCTACATAATGTAATGAAGAATCTACAGAATATAATAAAGTATCCACATAATGTAATAAACAGTTTACATAATGTAATAAAGTATCTACACAATATAATGACATATCTACATAATGTAATGAAGTATCTACAGAATATAATAAAGTATCCACATAATGTAATAATGTATCTACACAATGTAATGAAGTTACTACACAATATAATGACGTATCTACATAATGTAATAAACAGTCTACATAATATAATAAAGTATCTACTAAATGTAATGAAGTATCGACATAATGTAATAAAGTATCGACATAATATAATGATGAATGCACATGATATAATAAAGAATGCACATAATACATATAAAATGGACAACATAAGACAGCTATGGCGTTCCATACATTTCATGTTATATATGGCATATCCAGTTTTACTGTTGAAGGCAGACCTCAGACTGGGTAGAACCACCGTCCTTCCGCAAGTAAATGGCAAACTTTCTCCGGCACGGAGGACCCTCCTGGTAAAGCACCTAACCAATGATCGGAGGGTCGTGGATTCGGTCTTCCGCCACAGCTATGTGCTTTGTCCATGAGAAAAACACGTTTTACGACATGCTTAATACTGGTTCTACCCAGAAAACTTGGGCGTGGTTTGTTGTAAGAACTTGTTTCGCAATCGAAGTAAAATAAATAAGTTTTATTGATAGTTTTTGTGTGGTTTAACGCCGTTTTCCACTCATTTCAAGTTATATATGGCATATCCTGTTTTATTGGTGGCGGAAGACTACAAAATGAATCTGAGTAGAAGCACCGTCATTCTGCAAGCCACTTGGACGACCTTAGCGGTCTTGAGACGGCGCCCTAAATCGTTCGGCTACGGAGGACCCATTATTGCAAACTAAATTCTCCGCACCGCTGCCAATGATTTTCAAACGGGCTGTGTCCTCCCAGAATCTTCTGTGCACTGCTGTACATGTACAATGGACATTAAACTTCGTTTAAAAAACAATTAGACTATAAAGTAATCAATTTTTAAGACGTAACTGTCCTTGCGTATACCATTTCGGTATGCAAGTAGTTCCATTTGCTAAACAGAATAAAAATAGCAACAGATATTATAAATGCCATTATAAAGGGCTATAAGAAGGGCAGAGTAAGACAATGATCGACTCACAAATAAAAAAAAACAACGACAGAGAGAGTGCGTGTGTGTGTGCGTGCGTGCGTGCGTGCGTGCGTGCGAGAGAGAGAGAGAGAGAGAGAGAGAGAGAGAGAGAGAGAGAGGAGGGGGGATGGGGGCGGGGTTGATATTGATACTTGATCCGGAGATAAGGCACACATTCGTAGTATAGATAAGATTGAACAACTTGTCCCAATTTACAAACGACAGTTCAATATAATACGATGCAATGTAAATGTAATGCAATGCAGCACAGTAGTACGGTATGGTACAGCAATAACACAATTAATAACACAGCACAGAAATACACAAATACTAACATTAAAACACGGACGATTAACTCTGTCGGCAGAGCAGGAGATTTCTAGTCTTGGGACTGCGGATTCCATTCCCGGCCGGGACTGGCCAACTAAAATATTATCAGTCGTTCAGTTGGGACTTTAAACCCAGGGCCCGTATGACTGTGTTATACACTTACGATGGTTTTGCACTATCCCACGTATAGTTTGACTATTAATCTATATTTATCGTTTATATTTCCTTAGGGCATAAAAAGAACGATATTGTGTATTGCAGTATAAGAGCGTTATAGTACAACCAGGTGTCACCGCATATATGAAGAAAAAGGCGACACGTTTCAACACATACACACAGTGACATACCTGTAATACGTTCTATACACACATGTAGTAAGTAGTATATATATATTGTATGACACATACTTTGTATATTGAAAACAAGTAATACTTCCCGAATTGCTGGATGTTTTAATACAGGTTACCGTCCATCAAGTCACAGCTGTTTTTCTACATATACTATTTATGGAGTACACACAGATTACGGATCTAGGATGTTTATATGTATGGATTTACGTAGTCGGACTGCAACTTAAGCTAACTATTACTTGTTTAGAGTAATGGATACGAATTAGATTTCACATTTGAACCGTTCTGTGTAGTTCGCCGTTGACATTTATAACACAACAACAAGACAAGATGGATGACACGCACAAGAAAGTAAAAACTGGAATGTTGATCCTGATATGGGTCTCAATGGTAATTTGCTTTTCTTTTCTTTAATAAACGCCATTTTCAACACATTTCAAGTAACATATGGCATGTTTACTTCCACTGTTAGAGGTAACGCTCAAGCTAGGCTCGAACTAATGACCTCAGCGGTGAGAAGTAGTGAACTTGAGATGGCGCTTTGGACAATTCTGCCATAGAGGACCCCTAAAGTCTATGTTTTAGTCATACTTATATTGCAACGATTTTTATAGAACTAGTTTACTGGATTCATGGTTGTCATTACTGGTCAACGGTCGTAGACCGTAGGTCAACATGACTGTCCGAGGACAAATGACTCGATCATAAGGAAAGTATACAGTCGCTCAATGAAAATGGTATTACTTAAAGAGAATCACATATGTCCCGGTTCAGTAATAGTGGCCATGATATTTTATATCGGCTCAGTTTTGTGGATCGCCGCTTTAATTGTAATTACTATACTCCATAAATAAAACTGATTTTCATATATAACACTTAATGTGATAGAAAAATTACGTTAACACACATTGGAAATGTAAATGGCCAATTTCACAATTTATTCTACATGCTAATGCATCTCAAAGCCGCATACAAGTACATACATAAAGTATATATAACGTTACCACTTTACATTTAATGCAGGCTTTATAATATCTGTAGTTAAAATATTAATTAATGCATCATTTACACACTTAATTTATGTTTGTTTGTTTGCTTGAGGTTTGCACCTTTTTTCAACAGTAGTCTAGTTCTACAACGGCGGCCAGTATATATAATCGTCGTTCCGGCGGTTATATAACCAACACTTGATACACATTAACTGTAAATCACTGACTTCTTCCCAACACATTCAGAGGAGGAGATCCATGACCGTAGTACAAAGTCCATGGCCATTGATCACCGAGACTGTGACCGGGCTGGAAATCGAACTCAAGACCCCTGGGTTGACAGTCAGACGAATACCAAATACATACTACATATTCAAACTACATGTAAATGAAGAATTGATTATAAATTAATACATGAAATGCACTGGCAGGTTAACAGATGAACGTTGCGTGCGGGTTGCACCCAAACTCTTAAAATTTCTTTAATATAAGTAACGGTACCATTTAATTTCCTTTTCCAAAGAAAAAACTTACTTTAAACTCTTCCCCTCCCCTAACCCCTGGAGTCTGAGATTAACAAAATCCGTATTTAATCTCCTCCATGACAGTCTATCATACCCTGTATCAATACAACCTATATTACTGGCGTTTGTGTACATATATATGTTACAGTGTTATACAGCTGTGGTTCTGCAGATATACATTCATTAAAACCAAGATATTTGTATTGATAATGAACATTATTATTTGTACAGAGGTCGTATTTAATGATCTCAGATCATATTTCAATAATAAGCATGGCATGCTCATTTAATTCTGCTGAACACTTTGTGATATTTATGATAATAATAATAAAGTAGTAATAATAAAAATAATAAAGTAGTAATAGTAATACTTATGATAATAAAGTAGTAAAATTAATAATAATAATAATAATAATAAAGTAGTAAAATTAATAATATTAATAAAGTAGTAATAATAATGATAATAATAATAATGATAAAGTAGTAATAGTATTTCTTATGATAGTAAAGTAGTAAAATTAATAATAATAATAAAGTAGTTATAATAATGATAATAATAATAATGATAAAGTAGTAATAATAATAATAATAATGATAATAATATATTATTATAATAATAATAATAATAATAATAAAAAATATGATAGTGATAATAATAATAATAGTGATAATAGTAACTTAGTAAACAAAGGCAAATTGAATAATTTAAAATAAAGTGTTTTAATGAGCGTCATTCCGCGAGTAACTGGCAAACTTTCTTAAATAAAGTTTTCAGACCGATCAGGACTCGAACCTTTGACCTCATTGATGAAAGATAAAAGATCTTGAAATGACGCCTTAGACAATTGGCCACGGATAACCCCCGACCCTCAGCCTCCAACCCAACCATCGTAAAACAACCTTATAAAATAAGACGCAGGTCGACAATTTTATTTGGATATTCAAGATGCTGTCCACCTCAGCAGACGCACGATAAAACTCGTATAAATGTTCCTTACACTACGTCATATTTATTCATAAAGCTGTAAAACACATAACGAAAATATCAAATCAAATACGTTTTTCCACAGTATATCTCTATGTGATTTCAGGGTCTCAGCATGGAAATAGGTGGTCCCACGATGCTCGACCTCAAACTTCGCTTCAACACGCACATCGAGGACATAGCCCGCTCGGTGTCAGCCCAAGGTGTAGGGATATTTATCGGTGCTCTTATTGGTGGATTGTTAGTGGACGTTCTTGGAAAGTGGAAGGATGTGTTGATTTCTGTTGCTCAACTGTTGTCGTTTGGTGCCATTATAGCAATGCCGTTTGCCGGAAGTATATCAGTGTTATGGTTCATGTTCTTCATCATCGGAACGGCGAGCGGAATCAACAATGTCGGTGAGCTGTTTAAATGTTTTAAATGCATTTTAAAGTCACACTAGCTCCGACAACACGTCAAACTCCCTTTCTACTTTCTACCTTTAAGGTCATCTGCAAAAGAAAGTTTCTTTGCTGTGCTCCGACCCGGTATTTTTTATGTGGGTAGGTAGGTAGCTAAAATCAATTTGGCCGGGTTTTGATTTTCCATTGTCATTTGGAAAAAAAACATAATTAGAAAATAACACCAGCATTAATTATCTCCAATAGTAAAGAGTTACATAACTTGGATACTGAAGGACCAACTTAAGGACGAACTGAAACGAATAACAACTAACGAACACCTCCTGCAATGGGCGTGGATAGACACTTAGGTTGAAAACTGAATTCACATAAAACTGGATACTGTACATGTTGCCATAATGTAACCACACCGTATCATAAATCAATCATCGGACAGACACGCATGCGCGCATCGCACGCTTGCACACACATTGCCTTACGGCAACACCTTACAGACATAAGTAATATTGATATGTATTACATTTATAAAATTATTTCTGTTCATTTCAGTGGGACAGAGACTTCTTTTTGAAATGTGGCAGTCCAAGGCAGCGTCTCCAATGCACGCATTGCACACGGGGTTTGGAATAGGCGCGGTGGCAGCTCCGTTAATCGCCAATAACTTCCTAGCAGTGTTAAAATTTAGAGAAAACGGGGAACCATCTTCGAATACAACAACAACAACAACATCTCTTCAGAATCAAACTACTGTAACAGAGTCAGAAGGCCCTTACATTGTGATAGAAGAGTCTCGTGTCCAATACGCTTATGTGGTCATTGGCTTAATTTCTGCTGTGATTTCTATTCCCTTTTTCGTTTATCCTTTCCTCAAGTGCTGCAACAAAAGTTACCGGGATTACTACAACAACCTAGAAGTTGAAAGTAGTGCCCCTGTAAAAAGCAAACTGTTAAATATGATTAACCCTGCCACGTACGCAGATGGATCGCTAAAATTCGGTTTGTTCGTATTTATAATAGTGTTACTATTCTTCACAAATCTGGTTGGTGGGGAACAGTTGTTTGGAAATTTTGTGCGGACGTTTTCTGTTGATGAATTGAAATTTACACGTGACGAGGCTTCGTATTTAGACACTGCGTATTGGGGAAGTTTTACAGTGGGACGGTTCACTGGATCCCTGCTCGCATACTACGTACCCATCCGCGCGCTGTTAGTGATTGACGTTATTCTTAATTTAGTTGCAGTCACATTTCTCGTAATATTTTCTGGAAGTAGTCACACCCTCTTGTGGGTATTCACTGTAATTGTCGGATTTTCGATTTCTCCACTTTTCCCGGCATTTATTTCATTCACCAATACGCAAATAGAAGTCGGTGGAGTCGTTTTAACATTAATTGTGTTTGCGACCGGGTTTGGAGACATGTTTTATATTTGGATTGCAGGAGTTCTGTATGAAGACCACGGACCCAAGACGGTTTTATACGCGATGGAAATTTCTGCTGTGCTTGTTTTTGTCATCGCCGCCATTTTTGTTGGCTGCACCTTGAAACGAGATCGGTTTGTAAAACAACTTAGAACCGTAACAGACGTTGATGGATTAATAGATGACAATGACACAAATGTATCTTACACTAGAATGAAGGATAGTTAAATAGTAAAAGCTTACAAACATGATTGGTGTCTACTTTTTTGTTTATAAATTATGCATACGATAGCAGATGGAGAGGTGACAATTTCATCAGTTTTCGGACCTTGGAAACTATATTCAGTTCTGATATGCAAAACAGATATGAAAATCAGATTATATTTCTATTAAGATACACACACACGTATTTTACATGATGCTTTTTTAAAAAAGAAGGTATTGGACGTCTCCCCGCAGGTGAAAATGTATAATAGTTCTGTCAGTGACATATTCTTCCTATAGCGGATAAGTTATATGTGTATGTTTGTGCAGTTTGGATGGCCGTGATCTTAAAGGCCGACATATCGGCATCATAGTCATTAAGCAATTACAATTTTGAAATATTTTCTGAATTGGAGCCGGTAATTAATTAAACGGTGACGTCCGAAGTGCATATAGCTGGAATAAGGAACTAAGCATATAGTTTCTTATTCCTCCTTCGAAAAAAAGGAATACACAATAAGATATTAACTTTACACTCATCGAAAGTGACGCTATTGGTACACGCTTTTCGTGAAAGTGGTATAAGTATACATGCGGGTTATGTCATTTTGATGATACTCGAAATAGATATTGGTTATATTTATACCAAATCAATCTAAAACTTAAACAGTGCTATTGTTTAAAAGGATAAGTGTTTCATGCCGCTCTGACCTTTTTTTATTTTCATTTAAAAATGTAAAAAAACAACAACAAAAATACAAACAAACAACAAAAATTTTACCAAAAAAAAACAAAAAACTTCTCTTCTTTTTAAGAAAAAATTGCATGATATTCTAGCAATTAATCTATATTAATTAACAATACGTACCACTAAACCATTATTCATCTAAAACAGGGCATATAGAAAATGCAAGAAAAGTATAATAATTTAAACTTTCATTTTGCTATTTGTTGACATGAAGAATGGCTATATCTGGTTAAGAAAATGAATATATTTATTTAAAATTAATTGCAAACCTAGTTATATCTAAACCCGGCAATTGTGCATAAAATAGACTCAGTTAGCAAACGTCATAACCTTCAGCAAAAGTAGTTTTAAAACTATGACATAAACTTCGTCCTCGCACTAACTTCACTACAATCCTAAAACTCTTTGAGAAAAGCGAGAGGACGTGTTTAGTTTAACAAACGAATGTCTCGCATACAGAACTGTTATCAGTTGTATTAGTAATCCAGTAGATTAGAGCCACAACACTTTCACTCAGTGCTGACTACTGTCACTTATCATCTAGACCTTTTGTCACGTATTAAGATTTTTCTTCCATTTCTAATGCAAAAACTGTTTTTCAGTGTCTATATTTTACCCTGTCTTGATTAGTGTTGTGTTATTTGGGGATATTGTAATTTATATTTAGAGTTGTAAGATTTCAAAAAAGGGCGGCAAGACTAATCCTTGATAAAACATTTGACCCACTTTCTGTTGAACTGTTTGCTGAACTGGTCTGGATACCTTTCCCTGAAAGGGCCTTAAACTTTCAAAAAGCAGTTCTTATTTATAATACGTTACATAACCATGATGCATTTTTTTCTAAATACTGGTATTCATTCAAGATATTTAACATTCTCGTCCAACCTAAATGTATACACCCGATCAAATCTTGATTTATATTGGAAGATCTTTTAGATATTCAGGATCCAAAATTTGGAACAGTCTTCCAATACTTGTAGACATGTCAATTCAGTGAATTATTTCAAAACTTTGTATTTGCGATGGGTTTAAGCTCAGGCTTATAACAACTAGTCCGCCATAACTTCTCTAATAAATGTATATCATTGTTTGTATAACACGTATGGTCATAATATATTTATAATTGATATTCTTGTACCTAAAATCGAGGAATAATGTCTTATATTGTTACTGTTTTTTATGTAACTGTGTTATTTAGCACATTGATGTAAATAATGCTTATATATGTTTGAGGGCCTCATGGAAGATTGACGTCTTCAAATGAGTTCTCTCGTTCAATAAAAACTTTATTATTTCATTTATTATCGTTATTAGACCCCGATACCTGATGTCCAGAACTAAGTGCATTTATTGTAACAACTTCACAATATGTACACTATTTATTCACGACCCCTCGACATTGGACGTCTTCAGTCTTTAAATACCAACGATTACAGGGCCTCGTTTCCCTGACTCGGGCAGCTCTAGTGTTGAAATTATAAAGCATTGGCCGAGAAAAGAGAAATGACCATGGGTGGGCTATGGAAGGGTAACAAATATATATTTATCATGAGGCTACAATTTAACTATAATTGCTCCTTAAAATAATTTTCGCTACCTCACGCCACATGTCTTACAAATTGATTCCCTTTGTTAAATTCATATCGTAGTTAACTCCCTTATGTATGAGGCGATGTAAGTGGTTTGTCTAAGAAAGAAATACCTTTATTTAGCAGGGGAAAATAGATAGATGTAAACTTACATGGGACCATTCAGCTCCCTGTGAGTTACATATCTTATCACGTAAATCCCAAAATGTCATAACTAAAAACTGAATGGGAGTCTACATCAAACTGATACATAGCTTATCACGTAAATTCCGAATGTCATAACTTAAAACTGAATTGGAGTCTCAGTGACATCAAACAGATACATAGCTAATCACGTAAACCCCGAATGCCATAACTTAAAACTGAATTGGAGTCTTCATCAAACAGATACATAGCTTATTGCGTAAGTCACAAATGTCATAACTTAAAACTGAATGGGAGTCTACATCAAACAGATATATAGCTTATCACGTAAACCCCGAATGCCATAACTTAAAACAGAATTGGTGTCTACATCTAACAGATACATAGTTTATCGCGTAAGTCACAAATGTCATAACTTAAAACTGAATTTAAGTCTACATCAAACAGATATATAGCTTAACGCATAAGTCCCGAATGTCATAACTTAAAACTGAATGGGAGTCTACATCAAACAGATACATAGCTTATCACGTAAGTCCCGAATGTCATAACTAAAACAGAATTGGTGTCTACATCAAACAGATATATAGCTTATCGTGTAAGTCCCGAATTTCATAACTAAAACTGAATTAAAGTCTACATCAAACAAATATATGGCTTATCGTGTAAGTCCCGAATTTCATAACTTAAAACTGAATGGGAGTCTACATCAAACAGATACATAGTTTATCACGTAAATTCCAAATGTCATTACTTAAAACGAAATGGGAGTCTACATCAAACAGATACATAGTTTATCACGTAAATTCCAAATGTCATTACTTAAAACTGGATGGGAGTCTACATCAAACAGATACATAGCCTATCGCGTAAATCCCGAACGCCATAATTTACAACTGAAAGGGAGTCTACATCAAACAGACCTTTTTCATAAAAAAAAACACACACACAATAAAAATCGATTTTGAATCCGACTATATGCAGGAAAATACCGATATAGATCTACGATTTTCGAATAATTATCTAGTAACTGTGTTGTATTTTCCGATATATTTTTGCGCTCTTTTTTTCCTGACACAAGTACTCTGGTGTTATTAAATTTGGAAGAAATCTTGTAACAATTTACAATTTTTTCTCTCTAGCTCACAAAACGCAGATGCATTTTGTAATTTATGTACAATTGATATGTTTTTTATATGAATGGATGGGTTAAACCTGTTAGAGAATACCAGTGCCCCATAGTCTACCATTTAGGCCTATCAGGTTAGGTGAGACCAGTGCTTAATTTTTAAGGCACTAACATGGTATTCTATTTATCATGTCAATATTTGCATGTTTTATTTACTTTTATTTACAAAAACAACTAATTTTAATCAAGCAAACACAAACATGTGTGTTATACGGAAGAAGACATAAATACGCCCGAAAAGTGTTTTAAATTTGATTGATGAAATTACATGTTAAACACAATTAATATAGATATAGGTCCAGTTCGAATCAGTTATGATTACTAGCTTACATTTATTGATATACAAATAATCAGTTTATCAACGGGCGAAAAAGTTGTTTTATTTATTTATTTATTTATTTATTTATTTATTTATTTATTGATTTATTGATTGATTGATTGATTGATTGATTGATTGATTGATTGATTGATTGATTGATTGATTGATTGATTCATTCATTCATTCATTCATTCATTCATTCATTTATTTATTCATTCATTCATTTATTCATTTATATTTATTTATTTATTTATTTATATTTATTTATTTATTTATTTATTTATTTATTTATTTATTTATTTATTTTTATTTATTTATTTATTTATTTATTTATTTATTTATTTATTTATTTATTTATTTATTTATTTATTTATTTATTTATTTATTTATTTATTTATTTATTTATTTATTTATTTATTTATTTTTGTTTGTTATTTTTTATGGGGTGGGGTTGCTTGTATTCCTCTCGCAAATAGATCGTAGTCTTATATCGGTTATTTCCCATGACTGAGCTTTTGGGATCGATACCGCGACTCGGTTTAAAGGTTTTAAGGGAGACAATTTAGTGTGTAGAAGACGTTTTGGATTCACTCTAATTTTGTTAATGTGAATGCATCTGAGTTGGTTTTCTTCGCACCAATTAAATTGGACGCCATATTATTACAGAATGGTGAATGAATCCATTGTGCACATGATCCTGCCAGAATACTTAACTGTTTTATCAAGTATGCCAGTCAGCTGTTAGTCTGGTTCCCTGCCATACCAATAAACAGTTGCTAACCACTAGACCACCAAGCTCCTACAGCCATTCAGCAGACTGGTCTGTTTTAATAATCATGCCAGTCAATCTATCAACCAGTTTTTATCGATAATGACAGTCTACATTCGGGCCTTCGAGCAGTCTGTTTTAATTATGATGCCAGTCAGCGTGTCAGTCAGTGTTTATAGATACTGACAGTCTACATTACAGTCTGCCAGCAGACTGGTCTGTTTTAACAATTATGCCAGTCAGTCTGTCAGCCAGGTTTTATCGATATTGACAGTATATATTACAGTTTGCCAGCAGACTGATCTGTTTTAATAATGATGCCAGTCAGCTTGTCAGTTAGTGTTTATAAATACTGACAGTCTACATTACAGTCTGCCAGCAGACTGGTCTGATTTTATAATTATGTAATTCAGCCTGTCAGCCAGTTTTTATCGATGGTGAAAGTTTATATTACAGTATGACAGCAGACTGGTCTGTTTTAACAATTATGCCAGTCAGCCTGTCAGCAAGGTTTAATCGATATTGACAGTTTACATTACATTCTGCCAGCAGACTGGTCTGTTTTAACAGTTATGCCAGTCAGCCTGTCAGCCAGGTTTAATCGTGTTGACAGTCTACATTACAGTCTGCCAGCAGATTTGTCTGTTTATCGATAATGACATTCTACATTAGTCTGAAAGCAGACTGGTCTGCTTTGATAAGTCAGCCTGCCAGCCAGGTTTGATCGATATTGACAGTCTAAATTACAGTCTGCCAGCAAACTGGTCTGTTTTGGTAATTATGTAACTCAGTCTGTCAGCCAGTGTTTATCGATAATGACAGTCGTCAATACAAGCTGCCAGCAGACTGGTCTTTTTTGATAATTATGCGAGTCAGCTTGTCAGTCAGTATTTATCGATATTGGCAGTCTACACTACAACCTGCCAACAGACTGGTCTGTTTTAATAATTATGTCACTCAGTCTGCCAGTCAATGTTTATTGATAATGACAGTCTTCACTACAGTCTGCCGGCAGACTAATCTGTTTCGATAATTATGCTAGTCAGATTGTCAGTCAGTTTTTTATCGATATTGGCAGTCTACACTACAATCTGCCAGCAGACTGGTCTGTTTTGATAATTATGTCACTCAGTCTGCCAGTCAATGTTTATCGATAATGACAGTCTTCACTACAGTCTGCCAACAAACTGATCTGTTTTGATAATTATGCGAGTCAGCTTGTCAGTCAGTTTTTATAGATACTGACAGTCTACATTACAGTCTGCCAGCAGACTGGTCTGTTTTAACAATTATGCCAGTCAGCCTGTCAGCCAGTGTTTATCGATTATGACAGTCTACATTACAGTCTGCCAGTAGACTGGTCTGTTTTAACAATTATGCCAGTCAACCAGGTTTTATCGATAATGACAGTCTACACTACAGTCTGCCAGCAGACTTGTCTGTTTTAACAATTATGCCAGTCAGCCTGTCAGCAAGGTTTTATCGATATTGACAGTCTACATTACAGGCTGCCAGCAGACTGGTCTGTTTTAATAATAATGTCAGTCAGTCTGTCAGCCAGTGTTTATCGATAATGAGTCTACATTACAGTCTGCCAGCAGACTGGTCCGTTTTAATAATAATGTCAGTCAGTCTGTCAGCCAGTGTTTATCGATAATGAGTCTACATTACAGTTTGCCAGAAGACTGGTCCGTTTTAATAATAATGTCAGTCAGTCTGTCAGCAAGGTTTTATCGATATTGACAGTCTATATTACAGTCTGCCAACAGATTGGTCTGTTTTAATAATTATGTCATTCAGCCTGTCAGCCAGTTTATATCGATAACGACAGTTTACATTACAGCTTGCCAGCAGATTGGCTGTTTTGATAATTATACCAGTCATACTGTCAGCCATTTTTTATCGATAATGACAGTCAACACTACAGTATGCCAGTAGACTGGTCTGTTTTGATAATTATGCCAGTCAGACTGTCAGCCAGTTTTTATCGATAATGACAGTCTACACTTCAGTCTGCCAGCAGACTGGTCTGTTTTGATAATTATGCCAGTCAGACTGTCAGCCAGTTTTTATCGATAATGACAGTCTACACTACAGTCTGCCAGCAGACTGGTTTGTTTTAATTTTTATGCCAGTCAGACTGTCAGTCAGTTTTTATCGATAATGATAGCCTGTTTGCCAGCAAACTTTTATAATGACAGCTTCGCTTCCTGCCGTTCAGCAGACCGACCTGTTTGAATAATAAGTCAGTCTACCGTCCTATTTACCAGCTAGTTTATTTGCATTATGCCAGTCTGTTTGTTTTTTCGGCAAATTTTCATTTTTATAAAGTCGGTCAATCTGAAATGACCATAGTAAAAACTCCGTATTAGATCTCCTTTTTTTAATATTTATAAATGACTTGCCATCATCTGTGCAAAATACTGCCGTTGATATGTTTGCAGACGATTTTACCCTCTCAGTTTCAAATATTTCTCTTCCAAATGCTGTTAAATGCTTAACAGAGGATCTTTATAATGTTGATGCAAGGTGTGTCGCTAATCGCATGTCTATCAATGCAGCGAAATCTAAAGTAATGTATAATTCTTCCAAAAGCAAAAGTTAATCGCATATGTAATGACTCTCACCTATTGCATTGCAAAATATTTATCTTTTAACATAAATATACATGGACAATTACTATGGGTTATGATTTCTAATACGCAGTATTGGCATACCGAGGTTGACAATATTATAAAAAAAATGTAATTCATCACTTTATCTTCTATCTCTTCTCAAACTATTTCTCTCTGTACCAATGCGTATCATTATTTAATGCTTTATTTTTATTATTATTTTAATTCATTTAGATAATTGTTGCGTAATTTATGGATTTTGTAATGTTTCACTTGTAGATAAAAAAACTGAGGTTTCAAAAGAAATCTGGTAGACTTATTCTCGATAAAAATTACGATACTCCTTCTACATAATTATTCACTACGCTTAAATTAATGATGTTTCGTGAAAAGATTAATTTTCAAAAGGCAGTACTCATGTATTTAATGATCAGGCTCCTGCATATTTCAAATATTTATTGAGTCTAGCACCAAATGGCCATACACGCACATTACGGTCATCCTCTAATCTACAGTTGTATTTTTCTAAGCCAAATTCTAAAATGTTTGAAATTTGTTTGCTTATTCTGGCCCTTGTTTGTGAAACTGTATATATCTTAATATATAAAAAAAAGCAAATTCTATTAATTAGTTCTAAGTAACACTAATAAATCGGATAGCGTACATCAAAATTGATATGCATTTTCTTGTTTGTTTCTTTATAGGTTTAATTAATATTGTTAATGTTGAAGGCCTTATGGAAGATTGAATTTGCTCAAATACGTTCTCTCGTTAATTATATAAAAGTTTTTACTATTATTATTTTTATCATTATTAATTTTTTAAACCGTTTTATCTCGCATCAAAAATATATTCAAAGAAATAGAGAGATGTGATAAATTAAAGAGATTTAACGAAAGCAGTTAGTAATAATGAATTAAGTTTGTCAAGCAAATATAATATTCACGAAGCAGGAAGTAAACAAATATAACAAGAAAGAACAACGAACATTTAAATATGAAGGAAAATAATAATAATTTAGTAAATATGGAAAAAATATAGAAAACAAGAATGAAGTAAAGTAAGAAACGAGTTACTATGAAAAAAAGGAACAAAGATAACAAGAATGAAATTAATAGTATATGGAAATAAATTAAGATAATCAGATTGAAGTATGAATATAAAAAAGTAAAGAAGCAAGTAATGAAAGAAAAGATGATTACATGAATTTAATATGAAATAAGTCTTATTTGGGATAAGAATGGAAAATAATGAAGTAAATTTGGTATAAAATAACAAGAAAAGAAATAAAGTGTTAGTAGTATAAGCTACTATAGAATGCTAAAGAAAGTAAAAGTCACCACAGCACATAATAAGACATAGGTTAGAAGGTAAAAAAGGCGCTTAATCCTCCAGGGGACCGCGGCGTGGTCTAATGGTAGAGCGTCCGCCTCGCATGCGGAAGGTCGTGGGTTCAATCCCCGGCCGGGTCATATCAAAGATTTTAAAAATGGTACTAGAAGCTTCCTCGCTTGACGCTCAACATTTAGAGGACAGATCTAGGTCTGGTCGGCCCCGGTGTCAGTATAATGTGACTGGATGGGGTATCATACCATGTGTCTGCGGCATGATACTCCAGTGTGACAGCGCTTAGAATACTGTCTCAAGTAGACACCGTCGCGATATGACTGAAAAAATGTTGAAAGCGACGCTAAACAACGACAACGACAACGACAACAACAACAACATAATCCTCCAGGACCGGTGATAAAGCAATTGTAAGAATACAACCGTGGGTGGGTTGAATCGCCAGCAATATTAGGTAACGATCGACACATGCATATCTAAGTTTTTATATAATCAAAATAAAACGTTTATCACGCTACAATCATTTGCATAACATGAATATAAAGTGATAAAATATGTTTATTATGTCTGTATATCAATGAATAAAATGTTTTATCTTTTGTTATATTTTCTGCAGTATAGTATCACCATTATACCGATTTGTTTATTTAACGAACAAGAGACATTATATGTGGGATTTGTTTTTTTATTGAAATAAGTAGATATTAAAATAATCTATAATTCATTGCCAGAGGCAAATTCACGGCTATTGTTATTGCGATTTCTTTACGAACGCTAATGATTTAGAAATAATATACACACAAAGTTACTTTTTTCTATGTTATAAGTTATCTTGCCTAGTTGGTACACAAAACTTTTTGTCATAAAATGGCATTTAACCAGTCTGGAAATAACCGAATGGACAACACAGCATTGGCGCCGAAAACAAGTGATATACTAGTATATGCTTTTATTGTCCGTTGTCAGATAAAACCGTTGGAAATTTATCTTTCCAATTTTATTAATATTCCCGTTATCTTGGAATTATGGAACTCATCCATCGTGTTGCTTGAGAATAGATGCCGCTTAAGACGGTGCTAATGAGATTGAGGGATGTTGCATGTTTTATATGGAGAGCAGAGTTACTATAACCTTCAAAATTCAAATATTATTTCAAGCACTAGGACACATCCCAGTAAATGTTTGTCATCAATTGAATTGAAAAAAAGTATCAGGTTTCGCTGTTGCTCATTTTGTTACAACATTTTAAGAGTTGATATGGTATCATTCTATTCCATGAATGCATTAAAATTAAAAGCATCTGAACCATCTCTGTAGATAGTGTGGCAAAATGACCAAGGACCGACAACTCGCAAGGGTAGAATACAATCGTACACAAAGTAAAATTTACAATTTTAATTTTACATGAATAAAATTACGAATATACAAGTATACAATATATACAAATTCAAAATAATTACTCAACACAAAAAAACACACAGCTGGTTTAAAAAGAAGTTCTATGGTGGTATTAACCCTTTTTTTCACACAGTTCTATCTCCTACCCGTACGTAACCTACATCGCGATTCAAACTGCTTTTATTATTCGAATGTTTATAAAAATGCACTAGATACTTCCCGAGTCCGGAAATCGTAGATTTAGCATCACTCGTCCCTTGCGGCGGTGGCTATATAACTGGGTTATCTCCCCTAGAACTCTATACTGAGTATATGACTTTGCGTCGCCCCGTACCGTCTTTGATCGTATTCCGAAGTCAGGTATGTCAAGTCGTCCATATGACGAATATGTGGGTTGCTTTCCTATGACTGTACTGCAACCAGCTGACTTCCTGTCACGTCTATACGTTGTCAACGTAGCGGGCACATTCCTCGCTTATGTCTAAAAACAGCTACAATATATATATACATACTAACCGTCATAAAAAAGTAACCACTTAAAAATATTGGTGTAAAATACTCTTAAGATCAATGAATCAACTTTAAATTCATTATTTAATAGATACAACATTTTTAAACAGATTTTAGCATCGAAAACGTGAACTAATTTTAAAGTCAGGCTGTCGCTGTATTGTAACGAGCAGAAGAAGAAACACAAAAGTCACAGACCTAATACCGTGTGTGTCCACTTCTGGCATCAAGAGTTGTCTGACATCTGCGGCGCATACTGCGTAATAGGCGTTGTATACGGTACTGCAGAATGGCATCCCATTCGTCGGTGAGGAACTCGATCAGCTGCTGGCGGTTCTGGATCTTATGACCACTATTGAAGACCCTGCGTCCGAGCTGGTCCCACAGATGTTCTATCGGACTAAGGTCCGGTGAAAACGATGGCCATTGTAGCACGTTAACGTTGTTGGCTACCATGAATTCTGAGGTAAATCTATCAGAGTGTGGCATGGAGTTATCCTGTTGATACAGATACGTCGGGATGAACGTCAAGAATCGGCAGCACTTCTGGTTGCAGTATCTCATCTTCGTAACGACGGGCCGTTAGACTTCCGTCGACAACAATGAGTGGTGTCCTATGGTTCCAAGAGAACCCTCCCCACACCATGACACTGTCTCCTCCCCATCGCGGTGCCTGGTGAACACATTAGCCGGCGTAACGTTCAACGCCACGTCGCCATACTCTAGCACGTTTGTCAGGCATAGTGACACTAAATGACGCGATTACTACGACGTTCGGGGGTTAATATGTTTCTACGATATGCAATATGGCTACGTAGCCAAGATTCCCGGAAGCAGCGACGTATAGTTGACTCACTGACACGTTGTCCATGGACACTTACAGCCTTTCGAGCAAGTTGCACTGAAGTGAGAAATCTATTCCGCAGTTCTGATAGCGCTATATGTCAGTCTTGTTGACGTGACGTGATTCTAGGACGTCCAGGATGTTGTCTGTCACTCACAGAACCGGTTGTATTGTGCCGTTCGATAAACCTTCGTCTTGTTCGATGTGTGCAATTCATTCGACGCGCAACTTGCCGATATGACATACCTCCTTCAAACATACCCAAGCTTTGGTTACGTTGAACGTCATTCAAACGTCCCATTGTAGTGAGATAATGAACACAACCCATGGTGTTTTTCTATAATAGCAAACAACTGTTGGATACCACACAAGAAACATTACAATTTACTCTATAACTAGAGGTATTCCACATAAGGCCCTTTATGCACGTGCACTTCGAGCAAGTCAACAGAGCGTAACACTCGGTGTATCTAATATTACACGTGTACGGTATTGACCGTAATATATAAACGTCCAGATTGAACATTTCATGTGGATAAATAAATATACGCCCAGATTGAATTTTCCATGCGGACAGATAAATACACGTCCAGATTGAACATTCCATGTGGTTAGATAAATATACGCCCAGATTGAATTTTCCAAGTGGATAGATAAATATACGCCCAGATTGAATTTTCCATGCGGACAGATAAATATACGTCCAGATTGAACATTCCATGTTGATAGATAAATATATGTCCAGATAAAAATTCTATATGGATAGATAAATATACGTCCAGATTGAATTTCCATGTGGATAGATAAATATACGTCCAGATTGAACATTCCATGTGGATAGATAAATATACGCCAAGATTAAATTTTCCATGCGGACAGATAAATATACATCCATATTGAACATTCCATGTGGATAGATAAATATACGCCCAGATTGAATTTTCCATGCGGACAGGTAATTATACGTCCAGATTGAACACTCCATGTGGATAGATAAATATACGCCCAGATTGAATTTTCCATGCGGACAGGTAAACATACGTCCAGATTGAGCATTCCATGTGGATAGATAAATATACGTCAAGATTGAATTTTCCATGCGAACAAATAAATATACGTCCTGATTGATCATTCCATGCAAATAGATAAATATACGTCCAGAATGAACATTCCATGTGGATAGATAAATATAGGTCCAGAATGAACATTCCATGTGGATAGATAAATATAAGTCCAGAATGAACATTCCATGTGGATAGATAAATATATGTCCAGAATGAACATTCAATGCCGACAAAAAAATATACGTCCAGATTGAACATTCCATGCGGATAGATAAATATACGTCCAGATTGAATTTTCCATGTGGATAGATAAATATACGTCCAGAATGAACATTCCATGTGGATAGATAAATATACGTACAGATTGAACATTCCATGTGGATAGATAAATATACGCCAAGATTAAATTTTCCATGCGTACAGATAAATATACGTCCAGATTGAACATTCCATGTGGATAGATAAATATACACCCAGTTTGAATTTTCCATGCGGACAGGTAATTATACGTCCAGATTGAACACTCCATGTGGATAGATAAATATACGCCCAGATTGAATTTTCCATGCGGACAGGTAAACATACTTCCAGATTGAATATTCCATTTGGATAAATAAATATACGTCCAGATTGAATTTTCCACGCGGACAAATGAATATACGTCCATATTGATTATTCCATGCGGATAGATAAATTTACGTCAAGAATGAACATTCCAAGTGGATAGATAAATATACGTCCAGAATGAACATACCATGTGCATAGATAAATATACGTCCAGAATGAACATTCCATGTGGATAGATAAATATACGTCCAGAATGAACATTCAATGCCGACAAATAAATATACATCCAGATTGAACATTTCATGTGGATAGATAAATATATGCCCAATTTGAATTTTCAATGCAGACAAATAAATATACGTCCAGATTGAACATTCCATGCGGATAGATTAATATACGTCCATATTGACTTTTCCGTGCGGACAGATAAATATACGCCCATATTGACTTTTCCATGCGGACAGATAAATATACGCCCATATTGACTTTTCCATGCGGACAGATAAATATACGTCTAGATTGAACATTCCATGTGGATAGATAAATATACGTCCAGATTGAACATTCCATGTGGATAGATAAATATACGCCAGATTGATTTTTCCATGCGGACAGATAAATATACGTCCAGATTGAACATTCCATGTGGATAGATAAATATACGCCAGATTGATTTTTCCATGCGGACAGATAAATATACGTCCAGATTGAACATTCCATGTTGATAAATAAATATACTTCCAGATTGACCCTTCCATGAAGATAGATAAATATACGTCCAGATTGAACATCCCATGTGGATAGATACATATACGTCCAGATTGAATCTCCATGTGGATAGATTAATATACTCCCTGATTGAACATCCCATGTGGATAGACCGTCCTTCCGCAAGTAACTGGAATCTTTCTCACATAGTTTTTTTTGGAGCGAGTGGGACTCGAACCTACGACCTTAGCGATGAGAGGTAAGTTATCTTGAGACGATGCCTTAGACAACTCGGCCATGAGGACACCTCATTTATGTAAGTAGCCGAGTTGATACCGCCTCTCAAGATCACTTACCTCTCACAGCTGAGGCCGTAGGTTCGAATCCTTCTCGGCCCAAACACTTTATGTAAGAAAGTCTGCTAGAGATTTGCGGAAGAACTGTGGTTTGCAATGTTTAGGTATAGCTTGATTTAAGATAAGCGTTCAGTTTAACTCGAAAGGTCATGATGATCAGCGTTTCCATTACAAATAACATAACAAATGAATGCTTTGCGTCAAAAGTTCATCATGCCGTTGATGTATTAACAAGTGTTTGGGAAAGTAGATAACGACTTTCTATTTACATCTGCCATGCCTTTCATAATTAAGTGCATTGTTCTATCCATTATATGTACACATAGCCAGACTGTATCATCAGACGCTTTCGTTAGGGAGGATTCGTTTTTTGTTTTTTTGAATGGGGTTTAACGTCATTTTCAACAGATTTCAGCATATATTTTATTGGTGGAGTAAGACCTCAGACTGAATCTGAGTGGAACCACCGTCCTTACTCATGTAACTGGCACATAAAGCTTTTGGAGCGATTGTCGAACGTACATCATTGGCGATCAGATGTTAATGATATTGAGACGGCGCCTTGGGCCACTCGGCCACGGAGGACCAATGTAAAGAAGTGTATAAAATAAACATGAATACTGTGCTCTGGCGTTTGTAGTTCAATACAAACCAATAGATGCGGAATTAGTACTTCTGTTTAATAATATATAAAATATGAGAATATATAGAACTCATCGGTTATACTGTACTAGTTTTAAAGCTTTCCATATAGTCTCACCAATTGTCAACCCGTATGTCCGGACTTTCCATAAAATCTCACCAGTTGTCAGCCCGCATGTCTGAACTTTCCACATATTTTCACCAATTGTCAGTCCGCATATCCTGACTTTCCATAAAGTCTCACCAATTGTCAGTCTGCATGTCCGGACTTTCCATAGTCTCACCAATAGTCAGCCTGCATGTCCAGACTTTCCATAAAATCTCACCAATTGTCAGCCTGCATGTCTGAACTTTCCATATACTTTCACAAATTGTCAGCCCGCATATCCTGACTTTCGATATAATCTCACCCATTGTCAGTCCGCATGTCCGGACTTTCCATATAATCTCACCAATTGTAATCCCGCATGTTCGGACTTTCAGTATACTAGTAGTCTCACCAATTGTCATCCCGTATGTCCGGACTTTCCATATAGTCTCAAAAGTTGTCAGCCTGCATGTCCGGACTTTCCATAAAGCCTTTCCGATTGTCAGCTCCCGTATTACGACTTTTTATATAGTTTCACGAACTGTCACCCAGCATGTCCGGACTTTCCATATAGTTTCACCAATAGTCAGCCCTCATGTCCGAAATTTCCATATAGTCTACCCAATTATCAGCCCGTATGTCTGGTCTTTCCATAAAGTTTCATCAATTGTCAGCCCGTATTTCCCGACTTTCCATATATTTTCACCAATTGTCAGCCCGCATGTCCGGACTTTCATACAATCTACCGAATTATCAGTCTGCATGTCCGGACTTTCCATATCGTCTCACCGATTGTCAGCCCGCATTTCTCGTCTTTCAATATATTTTCATCAATTGTCAGCCCGCATGTCCGGACTTTCCATATCGTCTCATCAATTGTCAGCCCGCATTTCCCGACTTTCCATATATTTTCACCAATTGTCAGCATGCATGTCCGGACTTTCCATATCGTCTCACCAATTGTCAGCCCGCATGTCCGGACTTTCAATATCGTCTCACCAATTGTCAGTCCGCATGTTCGGACTTTCCATATCGTCTCACCAATTGTCAGCCCGCATGTCCGGACTTTCCTTATAGTCTCACCAATTGCCAGCCTGCATGTCCAGACTTTCCATACAATCTACCCAATAATCAGCCCGCATGTTCGGACTTTCCATATCGTCTCACCAATTGTCAGTCCGCATGTTCGGACTTTCCATATCGTCTCACCAATTGTCAGCCCGCATGTCCGGACTTTCGATATAGTCTCATCAATTGCCAGCCCGCATGTCCAGACTTTCCATACAATCTACCCAATAATCAGCCCGCATGTCCGGACTTTCCATATCGTCTCACCAATTGTCAGCCCGCATGTCTGGATTTTCCATACAATCTACACAATAATCAGCTCGCATGTCCGGACTTTCAATATCGTCTCACCAATTGTCAGCTCGCATGTCCGGAGATTTCCATATCGTCTCACCAATTGTCAGCCCGCATGTCCAGACTTTCCATATCGTCTCACCAATTGTCAGCCCGCATGTCCAGACTTTCCATATCGTCTCACCAATTGTCAGTCCGAATGTCCGGACTTTCCCCAAGCGCTTTTATCAAACGAGCTTCTTGAGCCCATGCGCGAAAAGTATAGGCAAAAAACAACCATATGAAACAGGAAATGCTTCCTTGTGGTCCTACACTGGCGATTATAAATAATCTTTTTTTATTTAAAATGCATTTTCTTTATTTTTATGCTCATTTTTTATCTTAATGGCATTATTGACATATTTATAAACATTTTGAAACCATTGTTTTGTTTGTAAAAAATCTCTTGGATGACACTTAACCCCTACTTTTCCCTCATAAAATTGGTGGTGCAGATGTTCAAACAATAAAATATAACTTTCAATTCTCCATTTGAGTCTCTCTATGAATGACAAGCATGCAACTTTTCTAATAACTATAGAATAAAGAACAAAGATCAATGGTTGGCTGACATCTATCCCATGGTATTTCGCCTTAATTGAAAACGGTTTAAGTTACAGGCAACCTGAAAAGGCAATTTTTATTTCTATCTTTACCTACCTTTTGAAGAAGTGTAATACTTTTTTTTAGATTTAGTGTTGTATACATGTATTTTAAAATAATTTACCAATTAATATATAAAGCAAAACAGATTTAGTCGCACCGCCTTTGTAAAATGGTTTGATGGACTGATTTAGAAGACAGTGATTGCAAACTGAATGACATTTCAACGTATCTACAAAGGGCCAAATGTATGTCAGTGTTAAACACTAATCGCATTGACTGTCAACTCTTATAGTCGAAAACGCATACAGGGACAATGGTTGGATCTAAAACTATTTTCTGCTTTGTTTTCATTGATATATTCCTTACAGTGTCCGGATTCTTGACGACAGGTATGTATTGCAAACTGCATACATGTGTTAACTCAGCTTCCAATTTTAGTTTTGTGTTCAGCGAATATTTGGATTTCGAAACAGAGATTTACTTGTATGTACTCTTTCTACCTCGTAGCCACAAATGAATGATTTCCGTGTTGTTGTTGTTTTATTCAACGAAATACTCGTAAGTTTCCCGGCACCGTAATCGAATAGTTTCTAACCTATGTTGGTGTATGTATATATTTATTTGAAACAAATACATCCTAGTTTTGGCAACTGAGGAAGGTTTTCTTGCTTCGGTTATTTATAGAAATCGACGAAATATTTGACTGGTTCTCTATTTTGTAGACAGATGGTTTCGAATCTTGAATATACATATATAATCGCAGATTACTATTTTCGTTATTTGCTTTGTCGCAACCGGCGGTTTCCATGTTTGATTCTCCATAGACTTCAGCGAAATGTATGCCTGGTCTTCTGCCGCGCAGACAGATTGTTTCGAATCTAGAGTTAAAAACGTACGATATATACAGGGTAGTTACACTTAATTCACAGTTGAGTGAAATAATTGTAAGGTTGTCTGCCTTTACGATGCACCAGAGACAAATAAACAGAGATTAGTGACTGCAGATACTTGTCTAAATTTCGGGTGTAACATTCGGCGTTTTCCAAATCTTGAACCCATGTTGGACCAATCAACATATTTATGCAAAGAAAAGGCTTAATTGTAACCTTGGGTACCGTTATTTTTGTAATAAATAACTGTCTCTATTTCATTCTATATTTAAAGTAAGAAATAAGTAAAACTTCTTTAAATATCGATGATATTTTCACTACCTATGGATACTTCTCCATTGCTCTACTTTAAATTTATGTTTCTATGATGTTTTCTTAAACTGCATTTGTTAAAACGAGTACACGACTTTGTTGTTAAAAAAATAAATATAAAAAATGAAAATCCAACATTAATCGTTTTCAACCAGTAATAATTTAAATTCAGAAGAAAAAATGATAAATAACTGATAATTGGAAATAATTAACAGCTTCACTTTGAAACCAGAGCTATTAAATTCAGACAAAGGTTGAAAGAGTTATTAAAGAAATATTAAATATGTCAACCGATATTTTAGCCGTGCATGTCGAATTGATTTATTCTGTCAGTCTCTGTAACTAAATCACTGGGTGTACACAGGTTCTCGTATTTTTCTAGGTATTCATTCGATCCCCTGCTCGGATGTAATACAATCTCGGTCATCGGTGCACACAAGTACAGATTATCAGATCTACTACAATGAAATCGAACGTCCTGTCCTTGTTAACAGAGTCCGGATAAATATAAACTGTTCCTCCGACACTGGACTCGCCGGGTCACTCTTCACTATCACTTACATAGATGCATCTGATGTCACACGAGAAGAACGTGTCTATTCCGACGTATGTATATTAACAATTACAAACTAATTTATTTTACATCGACTGTAAAACAAGTTCTTACAGTTTAGACAAATCACGCGTCTTCCTGGGTAAAACCAGTACTAAAACATATGCAGATAAAGTGTATTGCCCAAGGACACCATACATAGCCGTGGCGGGGGATCGAACCCGCGATCCTCCGATCTTGGAGCTGATGCTCTACTTCTGGGTCACGCCCTCTACGCTTTTAAATAAGCTCATTTTCAGCATGAGAGGGGTGTTACCAAAAGTAACATATGAGTTCTATATACATACAAGTTACAGTTATTTTATGATAATTTTCTCATTTATGTATATCCCTTATGAAAAGTAGAAATAACAAAAAAAAATCTCTCAATATCGATACAAAATTTTAGTTATCATGGATAATTTACATTTACCGTCTCCAACCCAATACTTTTAATGCAAACGAGAGCTATTTCTTAAATAACTGATAATGAGATAGAGTCCATATTTTACCAGCTTTATTTCAGTATCAAAATTATTAAATTCAGACAAAGGATCAAAGAGTTGTTAAAGAAATATTAAAGGTTCCAGTCGTGTATTAGCCTGCCGATCTATATAAATGGGTCCTCCGTGATCGAGTGCTCTAAGGCGACGTCTCAAGATCACTTACCTCTCACCGCTAAGGTCGTACACCTGTTCGAGTCCCGTTCGCTCCAAAAACTTTAAGTGTGAAAGTTTGCCAGTTCTTTGGGGAAGGACGGTGGTTCTAAAAGTTAAGATTCATTTTGAGGTATTTCTTCGCCAATAAAACAGGATATACAATATATAACCTGAAATAGGTTGAAAATATCTGTAGTTAAGTCACTGACTGTATGGCTGAAACCTATATGCACATTTATCACAATTTAATGGTGGGGTCGATGAGTGTTCACATACAATGATTTGATCTCTATATAATTCCTTGTCATATATAATCATAAAAAAAATATATTTTTTTATTATTTTACATATTTTATTTCTTTGTTACAAGATTTTTATTGCCGCACCACTGCACATGCCCGTTTTACAAATGTTTCAAGGCGTAAGCCGACCATTGATTTTTGTTCTTTATTCTGTGGTAAATTCACAATTCAAACATGACAAAGTTTCCAAACGGTTCAAACGGTTGAATACACACCAATAATGTCATTCTAATAAAAAAGAGCATTAAAATAATGAAAATTCATTTTTAAAGAAGAAGACAAAAGTATTATTTACAATCACCCTTGTGCAACTATCCCACGGAAACACTTCCTGTTTGCAATGGGCGCATGCGCAGTGAGGTGGTCTTTGGTTGTGCAGTTTTATAATACATTCACTTATATTGGATCAGTCGCTGCCAGGAAAACTGGGCAATACATTGAATGCTCATTTTATTTCTGTGGACCTTGAGGACCGTCTCTATACTCAAAACATAAGTTTGATACCACCAACAAAAATGGTTTGTTCCTCCGTTGACTTACTTGGATGTGAGGCAACAGGTAAATGCATGTTATTTACATTACTTCTAATAATAAGTTGGAATTGCCAGTTTCATAGTAATTCATAATTATAACATATGTTATAAAGTAATACATTTAGTAATGTTCTTGCTCTTTGGCTAATACCAAACGTCTCGCACCACTATTACATTTCCAATAGGGCTCCATTATAACATTTATGTCCAAAACCCATTAAAAAAACAAAATCTGCAACATGTGTTTGGACTCGTATTCTTCACTATTTCAAGATCTGCAATTACAAAGAAAAACATCATAACTTGACTTGATTGTTTTTTTTATAAATATAATGATTTTGTGATGCCTATCAATTTCCAGAGTAATAATATGTCAACTATTGGTCCACAATGCGGTTCAAATCGTCAATTCTAAAATGACAGAATTGCCTAGAAAACTGGTATCCACATCAAATTTTCAGTGGTGATTCTAAATTACTGACCATTTAACATATTGTACAAAAAACTTCTACCTCCTTCATCCAGAGTATTCGAGGGAGATAATAGTGGTGTGAGTCCTTATCCATTACCAAGTGCTTATTTAGTTCGCTTCTTATTCTGTATTCTTGGTAGAACCAGTACTCAGAGTTGTTTTTGAGAGGCCATCGGGTGTGCTCGAGTATCTGTTAACCTTCCAGGATCAAAGGAAATAGTGAATAGAGTAACTGATCGTCTGTTAGCCCTCGGTGACATATACTAAACATCCAAACAAACAACCAAATGCTGTTCCGATAAAGACTGCTCATTATGTGTTGCATCTGCTACCTATTGCGTCATATTTCACGGACAATGGAAATAACGCTATTCATAAAAAAGTGATAATTTTCATAAGTATAATGTTAATGGCTGCTTATGGCGGATTGGTCAATCATGGGTACAAATTTTCAGCATTAATGTTAATATTTTGTTCTCAATGAGTTGTTTATTACATAACCAGCATTTATAATAGTATAGCATGCACATTATCAAATATCGTGCAAATATATAATTATAAAATATACAGTTATTATACGAAACATAATACCATAGTGAACTGTAAAGATAAAACACCAGTGCGTGTATTAGTTTGCAAGGAGCATAAACCATGTATTAGTTTGCAAGGTGCATAAACCGTGTATTAGTTTGCAAGGAGCATAAACACGTTCAATTCGCATATACTTTTCGAACAGATGAAACAATAAGATATGCTTTAAAAACTCCACTCTTTCGCTTTAGAGACTTGTGACAGTAATTAATCAATAAATATGTCAGAGTTTACAGCCGCAATAAAAAAGCACCCCACCCTTCTTGATACATTGTCCCGACACCATTATTGGTGAACAGTTATATCGTTATCACAAAAAAATATTGAAACAAGCTAAAAATCGTAACTTAAATCATATGAACCATCTCATGCCTTTATTTAACTGCTACTACTATATATACTTATGAAATACCAATGTTTTATCTCCCATACTATTCCAATATTTCATGAACTATCGATATTCTATCTCCCAGACTGTCCCGATATTCCCTAAACTATCTATGTTTTATCTCCGAGACTGTCCCGATATTCCCTGAACTATCGATATTTTATCGCCCAGACTTTCTCAATATTCCCTGTACTATCGATATTTTATCTCCAAGGCTGTCCCGATAATCCCTGAACAGTCATTGCTCATCTTCCAGGCAGTAACCGATATTCCCTGAACTATCGATATTGTATCTCCAAGGCTGTCCAGAAATTCCCTGAACTATCAATGTTTTATCTCCATGGCTGTCAAGATATTCCCTGAACTATCAGTGTTTTATCTCCAAGGCTGTCCAGATATTCCCTGAACTATCAATGTTTTATCTCCATGGCTGTCGATGTTTTATCTCCATGGCTGTCCAGATATTCCCTGAACTATCAGTGTTTTATCTCCATGCCTGTCAAGATATTCCCTGAACTATCAATGTTTTATCTCCATGGCTGTCCAGATATTCCCTGAACTATCAATGTTTTATCTCCATGGCTGTCCAGAAATTCCCTGAACTATCAATGTTTTATCTTCAAGGCTGTCCAGATATTTCCTGAACTATCAATGTTTTATCTCCATGGCTGTCCAGATATTCCTTGAACTATCAATGTTTTATATCCATGCCTGTCCAGATATTCCCTGAACTATCAAATTGAATGTTTTATCTCCATGGCTGTCCAGATATTCCCTGAACTATCAATGTTTTATCTCCATGGCTGTCCAGATATTCCCTGAACTATCAATGTTTTATCTTCAAGGCTGTCCAGATATTTCCTGAACTATCAATGTTTTATCTCCATGGCTGTCCAGATATTCCTTGAACTATCAATGTTTTATCTCCATGTCTGTCCAGATATTCCCTGAACAATCAATGTTTTATCTCCATGGCTGTCAATGTTTTATCTCCATGGCTGTCCAGATATTCCCTGAACTATCAATGTTTTATCTCCATGGCTGTCCAGAAATTCCCTGAACTTTCAATGTTTTATCTCCATGGCTGTCCACAAAATCCCTGAACTATCAATGTTTTATATCCAAGGCTGTCCAGATATTCCCCGAACTATCAATGTTTTATCTCCAAGGCTGTCCAGATATTCCCTGAACTATCAATGTTTTATCTCCATGGCTGTCAAGATATTCCCTGAACTATCAATGTATTATCTCCATGGCTGTCCAGATATTCCCTGAACTATCAATGTTTTATCTCCATGGCTGTCGATGTTTTATCTCCATGGCTGTCGAGATATTCCCTGAACTATCAATGTTTTATCTCCATGGCTGTCGAGATATTCCCTGAACTATCAATGTTTAATCTCCAAGGCTGTCGAGATTTTCCCTGAACTATCAATGTTTTATCTCCAAGGCTGTCCAGATAGTCCCTGAACTGTCAATGTTTTATCTCCAAGGCTGTCCAGATATTCCCTGAACTGTCAATGTTTTATCTCCAAGGCTGTCCAGTTATTCCCTGAACTATCAATGTTTAATTATATTTTACTCCCAACCTTTTAAATATCTCAAACTAGAATAGCATGAGACCAAGGAATTAGGGAGAAATATCTAGTTTCTTGATGAAATAGAGTATCTATTTATTTGTCAAAATGATATGTACTTAGCATCCAGTTTTAATTTGTTCTGCATGATTATATCAATAAAAGAACATTAACAATATGGTATAATTGTCATATTTTTATATGTTGCTATTTATTCATTTGAAAACCATATTTTCCTTAGATATGTGTACAAATATTATATGCAAAAACGGCGGAAGTTGTGTTGGAAATGGACGCTGTGCATGCCAAAGTGGGCATTATGGAGACAAATGCGAAATACCCAGTAAGTGGATAGTCTTGTTCAACTGCAACGCTTGCTGTTTTAAAAGACATAAAGAAATATCAGACATACTTTCCTTGCCTCAATCGCAGCGGTCTTGTTTGTATCACGGTTATGAATAAAGGCCACGTTATTCCAACACACACGCACATGGTGCGTTATATGGTATGAATGCCGATAAAAAACCCAAACGTTCATAGTCTTTGGCCTGTCCATCCCTCACCCCACAAACACCCACCTCTCACATCATGTATGTGGGACAGCATGTAAACGTTTGTTTAACAATACTTTTTAAAAAAAAATCCACACCTTGTTTGCTAACGAGCAATGCCACCGCTATTCCATACGTTAAACGGATTCCATTTAGATATACATGTGTTCTTAAACATAAATAATAAAAACGTAGTTTTAACAGTAGAATATTTACCATGCAAATTTCCATCGTGGTAATGCATTTACTATAACAGAGCATTACAAGTTTTGTTCAAATATAATAAATTAATGCTTGGCGGAGAATTTTGTGTTTTAAATATCTTTATTCCCCATATTCCAGTAAATGACATGCCCCTGGATGACTTTTCATTCGAGAAAATGGTCGGCAACTCAATCATACAGACTCCGGCAGCAGACTTTGCAATTTCTGGTAGTGTGACGCTTGAACTTGGTGGTGGCCAAACAAACAAACAGCGTCGTTTTTTTCAAGGCGGACGTTGTCATTTTAATGGATTTCAAAGTAGTTTGACGTGTTCCAGCCACCACCACAACAACCACTACGGCGGTTCCGGTCACCACCACTCGTCAAACAGTTTGTCGTCTGTGTTTGGCAACTTCGCTCATGGTTTCAGCCATTCGTGTAGTATGAGTTTTGGCCATTCACACGATCACCACCAAACATCGCACCTGTACACTACGCACGGAAACAACCATCACCAGCACGGGGCGTCGCTCAGTTATTGCCAGAACAGCTTAACTATGCATGTGCAGAATGGAAACTATCACCACCAACTGTCCGTACCATTTATCCCAGTGCCGTCAATCGACCATGTCATCACAAGCTCCTTTAGGTTCGTATTCGTTTCATCCTAACGGATCAGTAAAAATATTGCATACACTTTCAATACTGTTCACCCCTCTGGATCCGCCAGTGCATTTAAGTGTCTTGGCAAGTAGAGATAGCCGGTCCTGATAAACGTTCATACTCCTTCCTTATTTGGTTTATTTTATGCAACATTTTTTTTAAAAAACTGACATAATGCAATGTCCACAATTTGTTATTGTTTGTTTCTGCTTGCTTATATAAAATACGTGCAAAAATGAAATTCAACAAATAAAAAGTAGTTCATGTAGCGTATGATCATGTTGGCGGTGATCAACACAGTAAATCTTGATCATGACGTCATAAGCAGGGCTATCAGGCCCCTCGATCGCGATACGCAGACACGCACGTGCGTATCATTTTAAACCCGAACAGCAATTTTTTTTTTAAAAAAGGAAAAAAACTTGAAATATTCAATTAAAGTTTTGCGACACATAACGGTGGTATCATATTACGACATTGAGCGTTAAAGGTACGACATATAACGGCAGATGGTTTTGCGACATTTAGCGTCGGTTGCGACATTTAACGTTGATGTCGCACTGACGCTAAATGCCGCAACCCTGTCTCAAGTAGACACCGTCGCGATATAACCAGAAAAATTATCAAAATACGATGCTAAACACCATACAAACAAACACATAACATCTATTATACTTTTAGTACATTTTGACCTGAAAACCAACTAACCGAAGTAATCTACCAATATTACCCCCGCATTACCATCTGTATGCACTGTTACAGATGGTCGATATAATTAATGATAAAGTAATAACAACACTATCGTAACAGATAGAGGTTTTTGTAAGTAATCCCGTTTTGGGGGAGATTTACTACGTTTAATATCAATACCAATATCTTAGTTTTGTGAACGCAGAATATCTGTTATATGCCAAATATATGAACCTAATTACAATCGGCATTAAACAGATTGCAAAGAAATGAGATTTCCCCGAGCTACATACTGCGTATGTATGGTGGAGGACGCGTGCGCCGGTTTGATTGATGCGTCAAATGACGTCCCCCCCCCCCCCAATCAAAGTGTTTTGTGGAATAGAGTAGAAATGCATATTAAATGGGAAACAGTTCAATCGTTTTGAATCGAATGCGCTTTTAATTACTTTTTAGACACATCTCGGCGTTAGTCCTGAAATAGAAAATATAGAGGTGATTCGTGGATTAGCAACAGAAGAACAGCAAATCTAAAGTTCCTGTAATTGCTAAATTTCAAAAAGCTGTACTTTTAATGACCATTCTCTTCATTCTCTTGCAAATTTATAAAGATTTATTTACTCTTACATCAGATGATCATGCACGAATACTACTTTCATCTTCTTAGCCAAATACTGAAATGTTTCGTCATTCGTTTGATTAGCCAGACTCTTGTTTAATCCAGTGACAAAACTACTGGACTAGAGCTCCACCAAAGAAAAAAAGTCATGCTATTCAAAATAATATACCAGTACCTCCCCCTGCCCACCTCCACCTCCCCCCTACTTCAGTGTCGGGGTTGTCGGGGAATTTCGTAAAGATTATATCGTGCGACAATCAGCATTGGGTTTGCAACATATACCGGTTGTACAAATTTTATATACACATAGAGGCAGGTGTTTTTGCAACATTTAGCGTTGGTTGCAACATTTAACGTTGCCACAAGTGTATATATTTAAAAAAGGCAGAACGACGGCCCTGTCTGTTACTTAAAGCCCGGCTAAAATGGTGAGCTAATAATTTAATGCTTCTTCCTGATAAATCCCCGCCGGCATTGTTAATTATCATTTAATCTATATTCAGTCCTTCCCTCGGCTGCTCCTTGTTCATTGATGGCCACCATCAGGGAAGTCAGGTTAAACCGACAGTGACCGTCCCTGGTTCGACGTCTCAATTCAACCCATTATGTATTGGATCGTGCGGGTTTCCGGTCCCCCAGTACGGTACAGGACGTTGTAGCTTCAACATGTCGAACATAGTCGCTGCAGGTCTTAACGTCGCTGGCATGGCAGCCAACGGATTACTGCACATTTTAGGTAAGATATACACTGAACAAAAAAGAAACTTCCGATCTCTATACATATATTTTTACTAAAAAGAAAAGAAATCAACATGTCAAATGGCCTACATATGTTCGGGTGAACGATTATATGTCAAATAAAACCAATTGTAACTTGATTGTACGCATTACACAAAAAAGAAAACGTTTACGTCGATTTCCTCGTGCATGCACGGATCAGCATGATCCGTGTTTATTAAATCAAACCTTTCAGTCTGATTTTATAGACTTTGTTGTCAATAAGAAAAAGACGTTGAAAAACAACTAAAATGTATTCAGTTTTCTTCTTCTTTTTTTTTGATATGCCTAGAATTCCACCAAATTTACGTGAACGTGCCATTGGCATGCTTAATGCTGGTATTTCGACGAATGAGATTGCTAGCGTTGTTTGCAGTTCTAGCCGTGCTATTCGAAACCGTAGGCAAAGTTTTTAAGCAATAGGACGGACGGAAGATTTACCACGAAGTGGACGTCCGCGCTTCACGACGCATGGGCAAGACAGCTATATCATGAACACCCACCTACGCAATCGTTTCCAAACTGCCACTTCCACTGCTGCTAACACCCCTGGTACACATAACAACCGAATATCTGACCAAACTGTACGCAATCGTCTGCGCGAGGGTGGTCTACTTGGACGTCGTCCTTACGTTGGCTGTGTTATGACGCGACGTCACCGCGTAAATCGTGTTAATTGGGCACGTACACACCATCGCTGGGTAAGGCAACAATGTAATAGCGTTCTCTTCTCCGACGAGTCGAGATTTTCCATTCATCGAAGTGATGGCAGGGTTCGAGTAATGTAGAAGAAAAGACCGTTATGCCGACTGCTGTGTACTTGAACGAGATCGTTTTGTGGGTGAAGGTTCCGTCATGGTCTGGGCAAGCATTGCGCATGGTTATCGCACACCTCTCGTTGTGATCGATGGAAATTGAATACCCAACGCTACCGAGATGAGATTCTTGCGAAGCACGTCATCCCACTGTTTCAAAATAATACCAATATCACTTTTTCAACAGGATAATGCCACAAGCCATATAGCTAGAGATACTGTGAATTTCCTCTGGACGAATAACATTACATTTATTGATGACTGGCTCGCCAAAAGCCCAGATCTGAATCCCATCAAACATGTTGGATAATTTGGACAAGCGTGTTAGACGTCGTCCTATTCCGTTGTCGAACGTCAATGAACTAACACAAGCCTTATTTCAGGAGTGGAACAACATTCCACAGGCCGAAATCAACACTTGTCGGTACTATGCGCCACCGATGCCAGGCAGTCCTCGGTGCTCAAGAAGGCCATACCTGGTATTAATGTGTGATTTTGGTGTACGACCCCTACCACATTTAATCAACCATTTCATCAGTTTTCCGTAAACGTAAAGCGATAAAATTTTCCACATAAATTCACATTGAAATACTCTTACAATACATATAAAAATAATTTAACCCTTGATTTCATATTTACATATATCTGCACTTAAACACAGCGGAAGTTACTTATTTTGTTCAGTATTTAAGATGTATATTACAACAAAAACACTTGTTTTCAGTTAAGGAGAATACAATCCGAGCACGAATCTAAATGCGTTCCCCAATCCCCAAAGAGGATATGAGAAAAGTTGTACGTGCTAAAAATCTATTTACATAGTACGTCTTTGAAAACATGTACACATTTTGTTGGCCACTAACTATTTGCATCGACGACATGTGTTCTAGTCGAACATTCATCCCAATGGATGAGAGAACTTTCTTTCCTTCTTTTTTATTCCAATACATGTATATACTTTATTTTGTTGAATATATTTATATATAAATTATATATTCAGCAAAATAAATAAAGTTTCAAGCCTTGTGAACTTTAATTAAAACAAGTCTATAGTCAAACGTAAGAAAAGAAAAGCAGAATGTATTTTACATTCTTGATCAATTAAAAGATTCTAATAAGTTTAATTTTTGAAAAAAAGTTACTACATGTATATTCAGAACTTGATTTAAAATGGCTACTCTACACGCCATTGCCCTTTCAATACCAGCATTACCCGTAAAATAATTTCAGGCCTTTCCGGTAAGATACAGTGTCGATTTTGTGGCAGGAACATATACATCTGATAGAATACGTCATGAAGCGTCTCAGAAGAGAACGTTGTTGAAATACTTTGAAAAGAAAAATGCTCAGAAAAAAATGTAAAATATGCAAATGCTGAAATATGGTGGAAAAAAATATTTTGTTGTTTCTCACCAACATTCTAGTCGTCGAGTTTCGTTCAATTCGCTGGAATGGGTTTCCTTTGTAACTAAATTATAAACCAAAAATGTCTAAAATGATTTTAATCAAAGTAAGTTAAATCGTAAATTCTGTTAAAATAATAGAATTTTCCTTTTGATGGAATGGGGAATATCCGGGTAGTGATTGTTTGTAAAAACAATCTTTGGTCTTCCTGTTTGTTCATGCATGTAACTGCACTACAATGAATAATACAAAACATATTTCATTATTTTCAATTTTTATTCTGCTATTCACCTGTTGTTCTGCTGGCAAAATGAAAAACTGTTCTTTTTGCTGTTCTGCTGGCAAAATGACACGTTTTCATTCTGCTATTCTGCTAACTAAAGCCCGTACTGTGTATTCGCTGCGGCTGCGTATGCGCACATCACGTTGTTCTAAATTGTGTTTTATCTTTTTTGATAGGAAACGTCTTTCATGGAACCTCAAAGCTTCCCACTACGACATTAGAGCCAGTCTCGGCAACATCACATAGCATTCACGCCATCACTACAGGTAATAAGTGTGAGTCAGATCTTTAAATAGATCAGTCAGGAAGCCACTGTTTCCTATTTACATTTGGCCTCCGAGTATCCACGTTGGGCCCATACATCTCCGCTCAGAAATAACCATGTTTAACTTGTACTTGCCATTTCGGCAAACGTTTACTTACCTTTGGTCACTTTGTAATTTTTTAACAAATATGACCAGACACACCGAGTTTGCATGCAAAATTAAAGAACGTGTGGTCTAGTGGTGGAATACTGGGCATAGCACCATACTATGCTGTCCTTAAGAAGGGCAGGACATTTTACCCGCGTATGTTCTACCCAGAAATACTTCCAGCGTGGTTGACTAAGCTGTTATATACTAAATGGGACAGCTAACCCGCCACCTGACATTTTATGTACCTGACATTTAATTATATTCTCAAAGACAATTCATTATATTCACAAAAAGTATCAAACCAATATCTTGAAATTTGGAATTGAATAAAAAGAACACTGCTTTGTTAAATAAATACATAACTGTCTGTTCATGTCACATACAACTTTGATAACGCCAGTTAATATTTTGACGAAGATATTTAAAATACAAAAGTGATGGGATAGCTGTTCCGTTCAATATGGATGAATGTAAATAAACAAAGCTGAGTCTATAAATACCCTGGTACCGTGTCCAGCAATACGACGACATAACGTGTGCAGTGATTCATTTACCCATAATGCATCAGTTGTAATCACTGGATCCACCGAGCTTGAATATATGTGCATCGTATATATGAAGAGCCCAGTGGTGGTATTCACCAACCAATCTTATGAATATTGACTTTAAATCATATTACAAGCATGCAGGGGCACCTAAAAGATAGTCAAATAAACTCTCACAATTATTTTATCTGTCATTGTAAACTAGATATCTTAGGTTGAAATTTGGATTTTAAAGCTCAAGTTTAAGAATATTCTCAAGTATTGTTGGTGAATACGACCCCTTGTAAAGACCTTTCCGCACAATGGTCAGAGTTATTATAAATGGAACAAAGCAAATTGGAAAAGATTGAAATACAAATTAGATATATATGTTGCTGTCAATGAAAAGTAGTCAAAAAGGAGACCATGTTTATCTTCTCGGTGCGAAGTTTGGGTACAACATAAACTTAAATACACTTACATAATTATGTATTAATTTGCACTAAAAGTGGGCCGCTTACGTTATTGCTAGATAAGTTTTACACCGTTGTATGAGATTAATATGTTGTTTTCTTCAAAAAAAGATATTATTATCAACATTATTATTATTATTATTATTATTATTATTATTATTATTATTATTATTATCATCTTTATTATTATTATTATTATTATCATTTTTTTTATTATTATTATTATTATCATTATCATCATTATTATTATCATTATTGTTATCATATATTTTTTTATTATTATTAATATTATTATTATTATTATTATTATTATTATTAGTAGTAGTATTATTATCATTATTTTTATTAATATTATTATTAACATTAACAATATAAGTATTATAAATATTATCATTATTATTAGTAGTTGTAGTAGTATTATCATCTTTATTATTTTTATTATTATTATAAATAGTAGTATTATAACTATCATTATTATTATCATTATTATTATTATTATTATTATCATTAGTAGAAGTAGTATTATTATCGTTATTGCTATTATTATTGTTAGTATAATTGTTATTGTTATTATTATTTTTATCATTATCATTATTATCATTATTATTATCATTGTTATTATTATTGTTATTACTATTATTAGTAGTAGTATCATTATTATTATTACTATCATCATTATTATCATTATTATTATTATTATTATTATTATTATTATTATTATTATTATTATTATTATCATCATCATTATTATCATTATTATTGTTATTTTTATTATTAATATTATTATCATTATTATAATTATATTATCATTATCATTGTTTTTTTGCATATTGTGCTTGTGTGTGAAAGGGTGTGGCGTGATAATTGTTTTTTAATGTGGTTTAATAATATTTTTATACTTGGATCAATTTTTTATACTTGTCAAACATCCTTAGCAATAAATTAAAGTACACAGCAGTCTGGGAAATACATTGAACTTTACCTGACAACGCTCTCTGTTATCAAAATTAGAATATTAAAATGGCAATTAAATGTAGCTAAGAGTCTTGCATCCGACAATTCATAGAGAACTATTTTTGACAGAAATAGCAATTGGTATCTATGAATTAAACATCACGTTTTAAGAGTTAGGCAATTATAATTAATCGTTAAGAACTAAGATATAGAAATTAAAAATAAAACACTATACAAATGGTTTACACATTATAACCAAGCATTAAGAATCAGGCATTTGGCATTAAGAATTTTGAACTAATCAATTAGAATTAGGAATAAAGAAGTATACTTGAAACATATTCAATTGAACATTGGTAATTTAGCATTTTTAAGCATTCAACAACAGGAATTTTGACCCCGTTGCTTTCCTAGGAATGTTGATGCATTGACAATTTCGTTGTTGCTTTGTCAGTACGATACGCTGGTGAAAATGCTATTCCGGTTTCCTCCTCCGTATTCGGCGATCAGATTTCATTCATTTTCTCAAAGGTTATTCACAATGGTGCACATTCGAGGTAATAAGTTATTGTCGCGCGTAATACTTTTGAAACATATAACAACAACCTGAACGTCTCACCACTGCTATTGCATTTCGGATAGGGCTCCATTTTAACATGTATGTCCTAAACACAGTGAAAAACAAAATCTGAAACATGTGTATGGGCTAAAATTCTTCACCGGTCCAAGATCTGCAATTATATTGAAAATATCATACCATGACCAAGTTTTTTAATTTCAATCTTGTGATACAATTTCCAGAGTAATACTATGTCAACTATTCGCCCATGATTGATTGATTGATTGATTGATTGATTGATTGATGAATTTTCAGCGATCTCTAAAATACTGACCATTTAACTCACGATAGGAAAAAAAATTGTACTTCCTCCATAGTGGTGAGAGTTCTGAAGTAACGTTCTATAAAAGACATCGTTAAACATTCCTACGCTCATTTATTTCCCAATAATAACTGGAGTATGCATTCATTGTTCAAATGATAATGCGGAAGGATCCAGTCGGCAGTAAAAGCCGGAAGTGCTCACAATTTTGCTGATGGCACCATATACGTTAAAAGTAATACAGTATAGCATTACGATAACCAGAGAGTTTCGTAATAAAATGCATTATTTATTCAATTAATAGAAAAGTAAGAATGTACCGTACTTTCTTGAAAATATGCTATTTACAAGAATGATGCCCTAATTATATAAATCGTAAAGTCTTAGATAAAAAGGTTTCAAAAGATGAATAATTTCATAAATTACTAGAAAGAACGTGTAATAGCATTTGTAATACACATTATAAAACACTTTTTAAATTGGGTTTAGACATGCAAAAACAAATTCATGTTACTATGTGGAATAACAAACTATCTTTGGCATTGCGCAATAAACAAAGATGAGCATCGAGTATCGAGGTTGGATTCTGGAGTCGTTGGTGTGATTTTGGGGTCATCACATATTTGCCCAAATCCATCAAGTTCTATATAGCCTAAAGTCTGTCCAAAAACCTGATATCTCCCGAATCACCCCAATGAAAAAGCAAGGAATTCTATGACTGTCCCATTACTCATAGCAATTGAACGCTTGCTAATTGTGATGTCATCCAAACAACTGACCAATCAACGTGTTCAAATGTGACTTTCCCAACATTGCTTTTTAACGGAACCAATCGGGATAGCTGGGTCCGTTATATAGACTAAAATAAATTTTAATTAGCACAAAATTTTTAGATTTCCATCTTGATGTCTGGACAGTGATTCTGACAAAAGCGGTACATTTTTTTTTCTAATTCCTTGCGCTAAATTCAAAAGTATTAGTTCACCGACTGTGTATGCTTTTACAAAATGCCAAACTATAACATATTAAGCATACTGAACGCTATATACTAGTGTAAGTCTGTATTTTCAAGTTGTATTTTCAGTGCATGTGAACCAGTGCTACGACTGTACCAAACAGCTGGTTGATGGTACCTGCACGTCCATGTCGCCATGTCCGACAGGAATGGTTAGTTTGAATTCGAAATGTTCACGGATTTGACTGAACAAAATATGAAATATTCAAACAGTTTATTCGTCAATACCCAGTATATATATTTATAAGTAGAAATATCCATTCTGGGGAGAAACTTTCTTTTATGTAACCTGTTCAATTTAATTCAGCGAAATCAAGATCTTGATCATCTGTGAGGTTTGTTTTCTGTAGCTTTAAAAAAATGTAACGATATTCTTCTTTAGTTTCTGATTGGTTGATTCAAACAACCGGACTACCTCGGTGCCTTCCACGTTCCAATACACGGCAGTTTGGAGTATATTCCGTTTGTGCGGTTCACTTTACAAAAACATTGAGGTTCAATGTTGAATGTAGAACTTCAAAAAGATCCGAATAAATCTGTCTTAGTTCGTATTAACACTAATTTTAAAACATGCAATGAATAAAAATAGCTATGGCCCTATTTTGAAAAGCAATGGCGACCTCCGAAGGCTTGTGACAAATGCAATGTTTTAACACTTGATCGTGACGTTCAACATGATTTGGGTCTTTCTATGAACGGCAAGTCTTTAATAAACGTGTGTTTTTTTTAAGTTTAAATATTAAATATTGAACCAACATATTGAACAAAACATTTGTTCATTACCATTTAATTAGCAAGTACAAGGCCACATTAAAACAAAATTGCAGTTACACTGCACGTTTATTATTTCAGATGTGTGCGGTGTTTCATGACAATGTTGGTTATACGTATCGATGCATGGAACAGTTCGTATGTAAACTATACATTACATTGTGTGTTTTCAGGTTTTTAATTTTTTTAATGGAGTTTAATGCCATTTTCAACACATTTCAAGTTATATATGGCATATCCAGTTTTACTGATGGAGGAAGACCTCAGACTGAGTAGAACCACCGTCCTTTCGCAAGTAACTTGAAACTTTCGAACCTACGACCTTAGCGGTGAGAGGTTAGTGATCTTGAGACGTTACCTTAGACCACTCGACCACCGATGACCCTCAGGTTTTAAATAAGACAACTTTATAACACGCTCTATTATTAGTTTATATTAATTTCTTTAAGCTCAATTGCGGTGAAAGATCTTTAAGTTTTATAATCTATGAACAGCCGCTGTTGAGTCCGCTTCCTGGGCAGAACCAGTACTGACTGTTGTTTATACGAGAGGTATTAGATCGAGCTTGGACTCGAACCCTCAACCTGTGGTGTGAGCGGCCAACTATGTATGGTTAAGTCGAATGTTTAATGGGCGGCACAATACTATTCACATTTTGTATCACAGTCAATGAAAATTCGCCATAGCCGTGCAATAACTTCATTACCCGTCAACCTTCACAGCTAGTTGCCACATGGTCAGGTATTTTAACATTTGCAATGTCAATGTCGTTGTCGTCGTCGCTGTTGTTGTTATTGTTGTTTTATTTCACAAGAAAACTATTGATTGACTTAACCAAAGATTCTGTTCCCATTCCATTTTTATGTTTTCGTTTATTTAGCTGTTGATTTTTTGTTGTTTTCGTTATTTACAGCATTATGTCTTGTGAGAGGTAAAGCTCTTTTAAAAAAGTAAAAAAGGCCCTCCGTTGCCGAGCTAAAGCATTGTACTAAAATAATTAACTTACTTCTTACCACCGAGGTGGTGGGCTAAAAGTCATACTTGGTGCACACACTTTATGTGAGGATGTTTGCCAGTTACGGTTGTTGTACTCAGATCCATGGTAACTAGTCTTCCTCCACCACTAAATTGTCATATATATATATATATATATTAAAACTTATTTATTTTACATCGATTGTGAATTGAGGGTCTTACAACTTAGACAAATCAAGTTCAAAATCTTTTTGGGAAGAACCAGTACTAATATATGCGCATTAAGTGTCTTGTACATGCTCAAGGGCAACGTACATAGCCGTGGTGCTGGACCGAACCCAAGACCCCCAATCCTTGGCCCGCTGCTCTGCTTGCTTCACATATATAACATGTATTGTGTTGGCGTTAAGCCCATTAAAACACAATTATGTGTATAGTTTTTAGATAATAATATTCCGTGAGTGAAACGAAAAGTCTACAATTTAGTTAATTTTTCAATAAAATTTCATTTCATTAGAAATTCAGATTTATCCTTTTCTAGTGATATTTAAACGTGTTTTGTAATTGCTAAACAGGTTATCGTGGACGATGACTTGTTCAAACAAGTTCTGTTGTTACCAAAACACTTTATTAATTCTATAATTAAATATGTAACCGGAAGTATGCACATATATATATCTTAACACATATTCGACAGTTGCTTTGAGCCAAAATTAATGCCGGTAATTCCAGTTAGAAAGGAGGGTTAGTGATTATTCATTATTGGTCGTATATTCAACGCCATTTTTTGAAAAGAACAGGTGTGGTATTCACCAACCAGCGTCGAAGCTTCCTGTAGGCACTGTGGGCACGTGCCTAATTTTTTTCTGAGAAATCGAAAAAATAAATATGTCAAAAAAAAGCAATAAAACCTGACCCCTATTCTACTTTATTTCTCCCTTTATTGAAGTGAACAAATTTATATGGTTATAAAACAGTGAATTCAAGGTTAACATTAGGGATAACCAGGCCCTTAAAAAAAGAAATATACGTCAAAACACACCTACAGCAATCAGCTGAAATGTTTTCGTAGGGGCATGCCCGCGGACCCATTACCTGTGCCTACACATCATTTACGGCCAAGCTACGCCATTGCCAACCAATCGTGAGAATATTCTTAGATTTGAGCTTGAAAATCTCAACCTAAGATAAATAGTTTTGCATGATATGTAGATTAATTGTGAGCCAAAGTGATATTGACTATACATTAGGTGTCCCTACATGCTTGTTAAAGTTTAACCTTAACGATAATATCTAAGTGTGTTTTTCAAAATTCATTCTTGAGTTCAAGTCTAAGAATATTCTTAAGAATGGTTGGTGAATACCACCCCTGAGCCACTTCTCTTCATAAAAATGTTCTTGAGTGGATTTGTAGTGGAGTGAAGCGCGGAGGCGTGGAGGTCTCGCGGCAGAGCATCGGAGGGTCCTGGGTTCGAACTTCCCTAAGAGCTATGTGTAGTGTCCTTCAGGGAGACGCCTTTTTCCTCACAAGCTTAGTCTGGTTATATCCAGGAAGACTTCGAGCGTGATTTTTATAAATTGTAATAACTTGTTTCACATAATTAATAACTTTAAAGTAATTGATTTGTAGGTTTGTGAATTGGGCCAGAACGTAACGTCGACCGACTGCTGGCATTGTTGTACGGGCGATAGGTGCAACAACAGATGCCCAGGTAAGAATGCAGTGTTTAAATTTAATTTTAAGAACAAATCTGCCAGGCTCGATCAGTTCAGTCAATAGTACTTCGGACTATCAATCCAGGGGGTGTAAGTTCGATTCCCGCCCGGTCGATCTCTGTGGCGACTGGTATACGACATTGCGTCTCATTGGCATTCATCTCTCACCGCTGATTCAAGTCGGAAAGTTAACATTTACTTAGGAGATGAATATGCTTGCGTTAACCTTCCAGGAAAGAGTGGTTAGATTGTCTGATAGTCTGTCAGCACTCAATGTGCAAACGAAACAAACAAACAGATAAGAACAAAACTTTGATGTCGGATTCAGTTAAAAAATAATGTTGCATTTGTTAAATGTAAAAAGAAAACGATTGAGTACTATTATTACATTCATTTCACTTCAAGTTTTAAGGTTTTCGTTTAACTAGAGTGTATCTGATAAGACTAGACATTAACACACTAGATGTACAATATGCACTCAATATGAACATATTTATAAATCCAGCAATGTACGAATGAACTGTATGTCATGTAAACGTCTAGAGTGATTATATTAAGATAAATTCGTGACTCTTGTAACTATCGTTCTAATTATTTCAGTCAGATTGATTCACAAAGTGAGAACCAACTCATGAGAACCAATGCCATGAGAACTATTTGACCACTATCCAAATGACGTGGCCAAAATATCACTGGGCGATTATAAAAGCAGTTAATTGTTTTGGAAACTAGCACCGAATATATGGCCTGAGATCATTAATTAGTCGACCTGTTACGGATTCCGGAAGTGGAATGACGTACAATGTAATATAGGGAACAGTCATTTTTTTAACGAGTGTGGACAATGTTGTTAGTGTGAGATAACTATGCTTTTAAGCTGATACTGATAATTTATTTGCCAGGGAGTATATATAAGCCGTAACAAAAATAGGGTTAACTTTATTACAATAGTCGGCTTTTCGTTTCAAACTGGGAAAGAAATAATGGCCTCTCCTGATATGGTAGGTTAGCGATTATTGTAATATGATTTACTCCAATAAACTGGAACAACTAGTAACTTAACTGTTTAAATGTTTTTTGGAACGACATATATCTGTATATTACTCGATTGAATGTAGCTTGTATTATGCATGCCAAAACCGTTGCCTTGGCGACGCTAGTTTTATAAGGCAGGCATAAACTAGCCAGTTTTCAGCCATACAACGGTGTGTAATCTTGCATGCTTCACATCGATATTATTTTTCAGTGCCGTGTTTTGACAGCCCACAGTGCGCTACCATCAAGTCAATGACATCATACAATGTTTGTGGAGATGCCGTGCTGGCACAAACACATTGCAAAAAAACGTGTGGTCAATGCTCGTCCTCTGGATAATCCGAATAGTTGATGTTATCCTCAACCAATAAACACTGGTAGCTGGTGAATTTAGATATGTGTGTATGTTGGTTTCTTTTTTTACATCGATTGTGAGTTCTAACAAATCGCGACAAAGTTGTACCCTCTTTTGAGTAATGGTAGGACAAGAATGCACAAATTAAGTTTGAAATATTTTCAAAATGCTTCATAAAGATTGTGATTTATTACTGTATATGAATAGAGCCGGCAACACTTAAACAGTAATAAGGCATCACTGGTTCAATAAAGGTAAACTTAATTTAAGGGATGTATTTTTTATCTAGTGGTAGAGTATCAGACCAAGGATGGTCGTGAGTTCGATCCCCCGCGACCGTCACGTGTACACTATCTATGCGTATGCTTTGAACCGTTTTACATGCAGATTAAAGCTAATATAACAGTACTACCACCAAGACCAAACTTTTGTAACCATGTTCAGGAGTTGTGTATGTTGTACATGTCTGCGAGTAGACCCAAATACGAGCGCTGTGTATAACATGGCGCGCATGTCTGTTAATATTTTACAAACCGTATGTTTAGTAGAATTAATTCCAAATTCAAATACGACCGATGTGTATAAAAAGGCTCCTATGTCAGTTAATATCTTGGTGGTCGGTACGTGTAACAGAATATTAAAATTCAAATACGACCGATGTGTATGAAAATACGCGCATTTCTGTTAATATCTTGATGGTCGGTACGTGTAACAGAAGATTTAAATTCAAATACGACCGATGTGTATAAAAGGCGCGCATGTCTGTTAATATCTTGGTGGTCGGTTGGTGGTCGGTACGTGTAACAGAAGATTTTAAATTCAAATACGACCGATGTGTATAAAAAGACGCGCATGTCTGTTAATATCTTGGTGGTCGGTACGTGTAACAGAAGATTTACATTTAAATACGACCGATGTGTATAAATAGACGCGCATGCCTGTTTATATCTCGGTGGTCGATACGTGTAACAGAAGATTTAAATTCAAATACGACCGATGTGTATAAAAAGACGCGCATGTCTGTTAATATTTTGATTGTCGGTACGTGTAACAGAACATTTAAAATCAAATACGACCGATGTGTATAAAAGGTGCGCATGTCTGTTAATATCTTGGTGGTCGGTTGGTGGTCGGTACGTGTAACAGAAGATTTAAATTCAAATACGACCGATGTGTATAAAAAGAGGCGCATGTCTGTTAATATCTTGGAGGTCGGTACGTGTAACAGAAGATTTAAATTCAAATACGACCGATGTGTATAAAAAGACGCGCATGCCTGTTTATATCTTGGTGGTCGGTACGTGTAACAGAAGATTTAAATTCAAATACGACCGATGTGTATAAAAGGCGCGAATGTCTGTTTATATCTTGGTGGTCGGGACGTGTAACAGAAGATTTAAATTCAAATATGACCGATGTGTATAAAAGGCGCGCATGTCTGTTAATATCTTGGTGGTCGGTACGTGTAACAGAAGAATTAAATTCAAATTTAAACGATGTGTATCAAATGGCGCGAACATCTATAAATATTGTGTTGTTTTAAATCGATATGTGTAAAAACAGGTCTAAATTCTATATAAAAAAAAAACACGAACGAAATAACTGGATATACGTCTAATACACAAACCACTTTTTAGAGGACGTTACCGACAGAAAAGTAGTACTTTCATGTGATATTGATGATTTTTTTTTTACAATCACACAAACATACGAAGGATTTCACCAACAGAAATGTAGCACTTTCATGCGTTATTGCTTATTTTTTAGCAATCCCACAAACACTTCATCCAAATACAAAGGATTTTGACGATAGAAAAGTAGCACTTTCATGCTGTATGGATAGATTTTTAACAATCACACAAACATACGAAGGATTTTGCCGACAAAAAAAGTAGCACTTTTATGTGTTATTGCATTTTTTTTAGCAATCCCACAAACACTTCATCCAAATACAAACGATTTTGCCGACAGAAAAGTAGCACTTTCATGCGTTATGGATAGTTTTTTAACAATCACTAAAACGTATGAAGGATTTCGCCGACAGAAAAGTAGCACTACCATGTGTTATTGGTATTTTTTAACAATGACACAAACATACGAAGGATATTTTGCCGACAGAAAAATAGCCCAATCATGTGTAAACCTCACAAACACGTCATCCAAATACGTAGAAGGATTTCCCCCAACAAAGCCAACGAAAATATAAACCGTCACCTATAAAACTAATATAATACAAAAAGAACCTTATCCAAGCCACCACCGATAAGCACTAAACAAGTCAGACAGAAGCCCATATATTCCATATCAACCAAAACCTTAGTATTACATCCACATTCCATGATAAATCAATGTTACATATTTTCATTCTCAAACAGCTGTTTCATTCTGTATAAAATATAATTCAATTGCTACGAATATAAATATTGTTTGCGAAATCGTGGGTGGGTGGGTGCGCGTGTGCATATAAAGTAATGCCTATGTGCACATTTGTTCTGTTCTTCATAATTTAGAAGCAAAACATCGTTTCGGACTAGTCACCGACTAACACGTAAACAGCGGTTTGCATATTAAGTCGATTTATCACAACTCGCCGTCGCATGTTTTATATATTACCTATAGCCGTTTAATGAAAAAAGAAGATTCAAATCAAATGTGAAATGTTTTATTGGTTTCTTTAGATAAAAGTCTGAAATTTTAATTATCGGTTAATGGCAACATGCTTTTTTGAATATTTAAACGATAATATAATAACAACATCCTGGGTTTTATAAGTTTATTTTAACTTTAATTAAAATGAAAATGAATCAAATTCTATTAATGTACAAAGTTCAAAGTCCGATTCGGCAAACTTAGTCTAACTGTCAATTCTAAAGTGGTTAGTTCGAATCCCGAAAGTCTCTGTGATGATTGTATTGGACTTTTTTATACGGCCGTGTGCCTTCCATATTTGAATATATAAGGACAGAGATAAGGTGCATCTAGTACTGGTTAACCACCTCACTGATCAGTCGTTAAATTGTGGACTGGTTAGTTCGAATCCCCAGTCTCCGTGATGATTGATATTGAACTTTTTTCTATGATCATGTGCCTTCCACCATTTAATATGTAAGGGCAGAGATAATGTGCGTCTAGTACTGGGTGACCACCTAACTGATGGGTCTCTAAATTGAGAGCAATATGTTCGAATCCCCAAGATTAGTCATGAACTTTTTATACGACCATGTGCCTTCCACATTTGAATATGTAAAGGCAGAGACAAGGTGCGTCGAGTACTAGGCAACCGCCTAATGGATCCCAGAATTGATGATTAAATGGACTGACCGTTGTTAAATAACTAAACAACTGTAAAAACAAACAATTACAAAGTACATGTTTTAATTAGTTCAATAAGGTTATGAAAAAAAACGTACAACTCCATATGCGTATAGATAGAAAAAAACGTATGCAAACCGCTGCCGCCGACAAAAAAAGTTTTTCTTACTGTGTAATATTACATAATTCTTTGACTAGAAAAAATCGCACGTGCAACTATTAATATCGTACTGGAAAATGCCAGTAAGTCTACTGATAAGTTGCATTCAATCGGATGCACATAACCTTCAATATTTTAGTAGCAAATTCCAATAAAATACTGAAAATGTACATCCAAGTATATAAAACACACGTGGAATTATTAACATCTTATTGGGAAGTTCCAAAAAGCGTATTAAAAGTTACTTTTAGTACATTAAACATTATATATATAGTTTGTTAACCATTACGTCACAGCGAATATTACAAATATACATTATTTATTTAATGTAAAATATGTGTGTTTTTGTCTTTAATGTAGGTTTCAACCATTATTCAGTTAAAACAAGACGGTGTTTGCACGGGAAAGCTCCACACTGAAGTAGCATACTACATACATCAAGTACGAAATCCACCCAGTCATACTGTAATGGCAGTGGGTCGGACGGTACTAAAGCGCTGAACTTTGAGCGTTAGCTTTAACAGACAATCTGTATTCACTTAAATAAATATTGTTTTTGATGAAGGTGTACTTAGGTGTACTAAATAACAACGTGTGTCCAAAGACTGAATGTTTGTACATGGCATGTTATTGAAAATATTCGTATTGTCCACTGTGATATAATAGTCAACATGCCCATTTGGCAAACATTGTAAACAACTGATATAAGGCTTTTTTAAAAAAAAATGTCCGTTTGCTGTGTTCGACCTAGAAATGTCCATGTGTGTAGGTAGCTTATTTTCTTTTTGCCAGAGTGTGATATTTCAGTGTTAATAAGACGCTTTTAAAGTCAATAAAAAGCTTGAGTATCTGCAATTTGAGTGGGTAGGTAGGAGCACGACAAACAAACATTTAATTTAAGAACGGACTAGAAAAAAAGATTTAGCAGTTTGGTAAACTTTATAATAACTCTGTTTCTATTACAATAACAAAACAGAACTATGTCCTATAAGTTTCAGTATACATATATGAAATGTTAATTTATTTGATTTAGAATTAAGTTAGCTACGTCAAGTGTTGATTCATTGCTCACGTGTTCCGAAATATGAAAGGTCAAAGGAAGGTATAAAATTGTTTTAAGACAAAAACGTAATTGGAGTACTTCTGGTACGGATTTGTTCAATGGCCCGGTTTGCACAGTGGATAGACACCAGTGTAGTATTCAGCGATCCGTATCGGTGCGTTCTACCTGTAAGAGCAGGTCAGCTCTTGGAAAAAAAGTTTAGCGATTTTGGGGTATTTTGGTGTGAGAGCACCCTGCAAATATTCGAATAAGTGCGGGTTTGAATCCATATCGGATGTCATTTCTCTCCACCCTTTGTATTTCTACAATGGTTAAGAGGACATTGAATATGTATCGTTGTACAGGCACTATACTGGCCATGTACTCAAAAGAATAATCAGAGATTATGCACCGAGCCCTCAGTCTTATACTAAGATTCAGACGCCAAAGTATGGTTTTGACAACTTTTTATTCAAGTAGCATTATAATTCAATTAGGTGTTTCTTTTACTAAATGAAGTGGATTTATTCCAAAAATGAATTTGAATATGTAAATTAGATATTTGCGTCTCTATCTTAAAGACTATGACTCAAAAGGCTGATGAAATAAACCAAAATGTATCCATAGTAACGATACCAGTCTGATGATCTTCAAGCGTTGTCTTCTGGGCTATGCACGGGTAGCGTTAGCCTGGAATAACCATCCTTCTTCGCCTGTCTGAATATACACACTGTAACATGTCCAAGTTACACTTTATGTTGTCTTTTATATGGAGCGCCCATAACGATTTTTTCTAATTTCTCAGTACACAATTCGTTATGCACACAAATTGTCCGCTCGCATTTTTCCCTTTTCGCAATATTTAACACAAGTTCAAAACATATATTGCGGGGTAAAAAAACAATTTGTCCATAATGCACAAAAAGCATGCCTCTACACACTCACACACATAATGTGCATTTTAACGTAAATTTGTTCACAACGTCATTTCTGGTACACACGTTCATGCATAAGCCTTTGACCAGACCAAATCACCAGCATCTTAAAGCAGACGAGTACCTAAAAACAACAATGAATATTGTCAAACTGATGATATTGACTTTCAATTTCAAGGTCGGATGAAACTTGTAGATACAGGTGCCTCAGGTGCCAACCTCTGTCCCAAAACGTTGGCAAGTATAATTAAATTCACAGAAACATGGTACAAGAAACTGCATGTGAACCGTCTCAAACAGTTAAATATGTATAATTGCGCCCTTTTAAATCTGTTTGTTTAGCGCGGCTTTTCACCTAAAACTATTCTCTACATGCTGAGAATCAAGCAAGGAAGCTTCTGGTACCCTTTTCAAGTATATGACCCGGCCGGGTATTGAATCCACGACCTTCAGCATGCGAGGCGATCGCTCTACCTGCGTTTTTTCTAAATTGTATATACCATCTGATTCACCATCACGTATCGAAAGAGCCCACACATTTTCTTAAACACTCTTTAACAAAAGTGCAAAGCATTCAATATTTGGGGGGAAATGTCGCGAACACCCAATGGAATAGCTTTTTATGTTAAACAGAGGCTTAGCTGTGTAGAAATAAAACAAAGAGTGCAAAGTAGTCAATATATACTCGTTACAAACTGACCCTATCATTATAAATGGTGGTCGGACGGACGGACGGATGGCCGTTCGGGCAGGCTGGCGGTGTGGAGGCAGACAGGCAAGTCGGGCAGACAGACGAAAAGTATTGAAATAAGTCTCCCTGAGAATGAGAGACATGATATAAACAAATACGACACAAATATATTATTTTCATTATACAGTATTAAACTGTACCTCTTTCTTGTAAATTTCACTCTCCCTACACGCAGGATTCATCTGTTGTTGTTGCATTTCACAAAATGTTTTTCATAGTCATCCACATGAATTTACGATTGTATTTTCAGAAAATTGTATATTTTTTAAACTTTTCAATCAGGTTTGGTTTCATTTGGAGCAATATATGTAAAATATTATGAACAATACTTACTTTACGTTTACGACCTATTTTCATGCAAATGAAAGGAAACACGCTCGGGTTTTGGATATAATTTACAGTTCATGGCAGATTTGCTGTATGTATTTCCCACCCAGTGGCACGTGCAACACGATTTTAACCACGTGTACTAGAGGAACTCTAAAGCAAGACTAGAAACTTTCGCTTGGCTGAACAGCACTACACTTGCAAATTTAGAATGGACTTGGGATGCATGTAAGACAAAATTTAATTTACTAGGACTCCAACCCCACTCTAGAACTATTTTACACATTTTTTACTACATTTTTTGCAGAAATTATCAATTTCAGTTAGATATAAACTACAAGCATTTATGCATTTAGGCCCTGTGTTATTATTTTTTTAATATTTACACTTACCAGTAAACTGTAATTGGGTTGTTTATGTATATACGTATTTGTGTAAATGATGTATACTTTTTATATATCTTTGCGGGCTTTGTGGAACATACATTGTTCAAATGAGTTATCTCGTTAAATTAAAACTTTATTATTATTCATTTGTTCGTTCGTTCGGTCATTTGTGTATTCATACATGTATAAAAGTGGTACTGTGTGTCGGATGCAATATTTTAAGCTGATCTTCAATCGTATTAAATTATGTAAATTGTACTTTATTTTGCAATAAAGTAGTGTAATTTATATTATATATGTTTTGTAATGAATAATATATCTTTAAAGAGATCTCACCTATCTTCGAATGAATGAATGAATGAATGAATGAATGAATGAATGAATGAATGAATGAATGAATGAATGAATGAATAGGGTTTTACGGCGTACCAACACATTATAGATTATTCGACACCAACAGGAAGGAAGATTCTATGTGGACAAAATGTACAAAAACAAAAAATTAGCATTCAGTTTAAAAAAATACACCAACAAATGAATATGCAGTATGAACCTAGAACCTTGATACCTGCAGAACTGCAGAGTTTCAGCAAATTCTATCGAAACCACACAGGGGTTGGTAATTTAACCACAATAGTGAACATGACAAAAAAAGATAAAATGAATATGACACCCATCCGGAGGATTCCTACCCCTCTGCAGAGCCGGAACCACACTTCGATATATCTAAATTGTTTATTAACCTTTTCAATATGTATAATTATAAAATTTGATTTTTAAAATGATTCTTTTTATACAACATGTAATCATTTCATTGGCATACAGTTATGGGTAAGACCTGAAAACATGAAAAAAATCGCTGCTTGGTATATTCATGTAGCATAAAGACTGATTCTGTTGTCTCTCCTGGCCGAATGATCTTAATCGCCGCCTCAAGATAATTTACATATCAACGTTAAGGCCATAGGTTCGAGTCCAGCTCCGTTCCGAACGTCAGCCGACATGCGCTACTATTGACTTCATACCCATTCTCCCAAACAAGTTGGGTCAAAATCGTTGGATAACTTTAGGTTGGGTATTCAAGACAGCTTTTATCATTAAAAATAATCAGAGCAAAAAAAGGATGGGATGAAAAGCGACGACGAAATGCACACCTACATGTACACCAATGGCGGATCTACACTTTAACAAAACTTGCGCGACCACCCACCCGTACGCTCCCTCTGAACTAAAATCCTGGACGTATGGATTGTCAGCAGACGGACGCACAAGCCCCCACAATTGAAGTTATTATAGGAATGTGGTGTGTGGTGTGTGTGTGTGGTGGTGGTGGTGTGTGTGTGTGTGTGTGGGGGGGGGGGGGGGGGTAATTGGTGATTTTGTGCCATTTGTGAACTTTTCAATCACATGTGAAAGAACGTACGAAACTATTACAACTGTGATGTTAAACTGAGTCACATCCGGACATGCACTCAGGTCAGGCGTGACTGTTGACAGCTGAGTAGGACGATTTTCTTCTATTAATACATTTAATTTCATTATAAAAGTGTTAAAAGAATTATAATACATATTATATCAATTAAAACATAAGCTTTACCTTGAAATTCTACTTTACGCTGTTTAAAACAGGCTTTCCGGCGACTCATTTATGAAAAGTGCGATTGAATGTAAAATTTTGCAGACGAATTCCGCTGACGTCAGCCTGTCACTTAGCATGTAGATTTCATCTAAGGGAGGTAATTCGTACTGTGATCGATGTTGGCTGCAGGGGAAAGTGTCAATAAACATTTTATATCTATGTACCTATATATATATTATACTGTATATAGGGATATAAATATACTATTTATCGACACTCGACCATGTCTCGACCCGAAAGAGATAGACAGAGAGAGGGGAGAGACAGGAGAGACAGAGAGAGGGGAGAGGGGAGAGACAGGAGAGACAGAGAGAGGGGTGTAATAGGCCTATATATAAGTGTGGTATACATTTAAGAGCTGATGATTGACTTACTTCATCGCTTTTGAAATCGACCGGTTGTTTGTTTCAATCGTTGCACATCATGAGAGGAGAACATTGTGACGGGGGTATTGTGAGGTTATTTCTACTGAGTTTGCATTTATAAAGTATTTGAGAATTCACGCCATAGTTGTCGTTTAATCACGTTTTAAGTAACCACCTAGCTTGGAGCATTTTACATGTCCGCCATCTTGGGAAGTCTGTGATAGTTCGAAAAAGGGACGTGCCAAGTGCAAAACGAGTATGAACTATCACAAACTGGTAAAACGGATGTGCCACGACGAGTGTGAACTATCACAAACTGTGAAAAATGTGTATGCTAGAGTGTGCACGAGAATAAATAGTGGGCACATCGTAAAATAATGTTTGGTTTTGAAAGGAGTTTAACACCATTTTCAACATATGACAGACTATATAGAGCATATCCAGTTTTCTTGGTCGAGAAGACCAAGCTATGCCAAAGTGCCAAACCTTAGTGTTAAGTGGTCATTATATGGCAATGCCTTAAACCATGGTCAAATAGTGCATTCATTTTTACTTTTGAATGGATAAATCCAATGGTTGCATTCCAAAAATATATTACCAAGAAATATTTTTGTGAGATTTGGGTCTTAAAATGAGACGCATTGTTTGCAAACTGCAAGCAATAATTCTATTGAAAAAATAGGTTTAGCAAGTTTATATGAATATTTTCATCCTATAAAATTTGATATTAATAGTTTTCCATTGTATTAAATAAGTCACAAAGCAGATCCCACATATGTTGATATTTGTTAAAAGAGGAGCGGTAGTGCAGTAGATAGTGTTGGTCACTCACGCTGAAGGTTGTGGATTGGATCCCCTGCTCATCCTAATGCCTCTCAAAAAAAAACAATACTCAGTACTGGTTCTGTCCAGTAAGCAGACTCAAAAGTAGTTCGTATAAGCTTTGAAATGTCTTCACAATCAAGCAAAAATAAATTAGTATAAAGTTATACCAAGTGAATCAATTCAAATTTATATATGGTTTCATATTTTACATTATCAGGCTAAATAAAATTTAGTGGTGTGTCTTGGTTTGGCTCGAGCATGTAGCAGATGTTTAGGGGGCAATGGGCGTGGCATGTCTAAACAATGATACAAAGTATTTTCCATCTATGATCTATTTAACAATCTGGATACATTTACATGTACAATTCATATACATACCCAATAACAGTTTTGGGCTCATAAAACATAACACTTTTAACCGGATAATGCAAGTATTAACCAAGTCCATTTAATAGGCTAAGGTCAGTGATGTTATTTATTTTTAGTTGACGGTGATCAGTTTACAGAATCAATAGTATAACTGAAAAATAAAACTGATTTAAAAAAAAAAAATCAAACACGAGCTCAACAAAAATCTTTAACCTAATGTTTTAGAGCCAAAAGTATGGACACTTAGGTAAGTTAGCTATATACATTGTTTCTATAACATAATATGAATGTGTTTATGAAGTTTAGTCACCAAAATGTGAGTAGTTTGTTCAGAAACAGTGAAAAAGCTGAGCTAAACATAAAACTTTAACCTAAGGTTTTAGAGCCCAAAGTATGGAAATATAGGTAAGTTAGCTATATACATTGTTTCTATAACATAATATGAATGTGTTTTTGAAGTTTAGTCACCATAACATGAGTAATTTATTCAGAAACAGAGAAAAGGCTGAGCTAAACATAAAACTTTACAATGTAACTGGCTGACGACGACAACGCCAGCGTCACAAAAGCTTTTCATTTTTTTCAACAAGACGAGCTAAAAATGTATTTGAAAACACAAAATATTGGAGTGAAATTCAATTTTATTGAATTTTTAATTAAAGTAATCATGCTTTTTGCCAACTAAAATTCAGTTTCAACATGCATTATTTACATAGTCTATATATAGAACCAGATATCTCCCGAATCTTGTCTATTAACACCCAATGGAAAAGCAGGGAATTCCATGCCTGTACCACAATTCATAGCTGCTGAACGCTTACTAAATTGTGAAGTAATTCATATGGACCAATCAATAATCAACATGCTCAAATGTGGTTTTCCCAATGTCAATCAACATCCTCCTGCTATACTGATAGATGATAGCGTATCAGTGTGCGCGTCACAACTGCTATCCGCTCTTTAGACTATGAATGAGCACATAATTTATATTTTACAGTGGAAATACAGCGTGGAATTTAATAAAATATGGGAGTTTTAGGGGGTTGGGGGAAGATCCATTGATACGACACCTGTCTATATGACACCAGTCTATACGACACCAATCTATATGAATAATGATGTTGACGACAGCAGCATGATAAGGCACAGATGATTAATTTATCACAAACAATGCAGGAGTATAATAAACGAACATATTTGTGATATTAATCGAATGTAATATCACTTCCAATTTTTGGCTCAGTGCTTTCCGTATAACTCGGCTCTTGTACGTAAATTACCGAAGTACTTTCCGACTTGCCCAAATATATAAATGACATGGCTTTGTCATGGTTAAATGACGTTTTTTTGAGACATTACATCATATGAGACTCATGAAAACTAATATACGCGACTTTTTTTTTGTTCCTTATAGAGGTGATCTGTTAAATAAATGGTAAATGTAAAATTGTCCTGAGTTATGTGAAAATGAATCTTATATTCATGCTCAATTATCATTGAATTTATTTAACTCATTTAAAAACAATGTAATGATGCTTGACAGAGCGTCACATTATTTAATTTTTCAAACTCATTTAATAAATTCAATATTAAAAATAAGCACTCATGCAAAATCCACAATATATGTACCTGTGAAAATAAAATTTGAGTACAGGTAGTTAAAAATATCTTGTAAAAAGTCAGTGAATTATTTTTTCCAACATTTGCATGTAAATTATTGTAATGGATATAATAAATAACTATTGGTTGTGGTTGATACTTGGATTATTTTCCTTTAATATTTAATCACAGTAAATTTGTAACCTCACAAACTGATGGATAAACAATTGTTAAACAACTGATCAATCTAAAGGTCTCACTCTAAGTTGAATTTTGTTCTTTGTTCAATAGATATAAAATAAAGTCTATGATTTCCACAGTAACTAGACCTATCACTGAAGGTGATGAATACCCCCGAACGCCGCCATGACAGAAAATAGTTAACCATTGTATGAAGTTTTATTAAATTATATCCAATAGTTTTAAAGTTATGCTCCAGACAAAAAAAATTCTTAATAAAAGAGAATGTTATGGATTGAGTTTTTTGTATTGTTAATTTTTTTATGGTTTTGTTAAAATTAAAAACGGTCTTTTTAATTATTGTGCAATGTACAAGCTTTCATGGCAATCAATAAATGTTTCTACTTTTTCGAGTTATGTCGAGGGACAACATTTTTATGGATAAGAAACAAACAAGAGCACTAGGAATACAATATCGAACCTGCTTTGCTCGAACTCTATGTATTCATCAACTTGGTTCTTTCATGAACTTTATTAAACTGTTATCACTGATGGCTTTAAAAGTACTTAAAAAGTACTACATCAGACAAGGGAAATATATCAAAGGGCAATAACTCTGTAATTAGCAAGAATAGAGTTATGTTTCTTGTACACTGCACTTCCTGTCATTATATTCTACCATTGTATGAAGTTTGATGAAATTCCATCCAGTACTTTAAAAGTAATGCTCCGGACAAGGGAAATATATCAAAGGGCAATAACTCTGTAATTAGCAAGAATAGAGTTATGTTTCCTGTACACTTCACTTCCTCTCATTATATTCTACCATTGTATGAAGCTTGATGAAATTCCATCTGGTACTTTTCAAGTTATGCTCCGGACAAGAAAAAATATCAAAGGGCAATAACTCTGTAATTAGCAAGAATAGAGTTATGTTTCTTGTACACTGCACTTCCTCTCATTATATTCTACCATTGTATGAAATTTGATGAAATTCCATCGAGTACTTTTCAAGTGATGCTTCGAACAAGGAAAATTGCAACGGACAGACCGACCGACAGACCGACCGACAGACCGACAGACCGACGGACCGACCTCAGGGCGACTCCAATATACCCCCTCAAAACTTCGTTTGTCGGGGGTATAAAAAGGAAATCCACATAGTATTTTTTTATAGTATTTTTTCCATATCCCCACATAAAAATGCACATTATTTGGTAGGTTGACCAGCCTGTTTTTTTTAAAGACAGTGCAGTGACACCCCTAATTTTTTAAAAAAAATAATCCTTACACGCATCTGTTAAAATCCTATAAAAGTTACTTTTTTAACGCCAGTGATGTCTTACTGTAGTATATGCTATGCCACCTTTTGCTTTACTAAGCGCAATAATGTACCGGTATGTTATCATGGCAAGAAAGGGGTGCAACTGTGAAGTGAGACTTTAAGAATATCTCACATGTATATATAATAATTAGAAGTGTGGCAAGTAAATGAACCTATGATAAACAAAAATCCATGCCGGGAGCACTGACTATTCACTGATCTGCCCCAAGAAACAACATATTGATGTATACATTGTATAAGTATCAAACTCTTGTAATGCCCTTCACAAACAAATCTAAATATTATAATATATCAATGTCTATAAGAAACACTTTTTTTTTCACAAATTTTTGGCTTTCGCCTTCTTCGGAAAAATCGCAGTCTTTTAAGAACTATGTCACATCCATTTTGTCAAGTTTAACTAAATAACTGACAGGAAATGATGTAACGTCAAAACATTAAAAGGAAATGATGTGACGTTAGCAACAATAATTGATGTTGCGTTAGAACTTCCCGAACTTTTAAGATATATACATACTTCCAGTTATAAGTAAGTCATTCACAAGAAATAGTATGTAAAATTTGTTTACATTTCCTTTTTAATGTATTGACGTTACGCCATTTCCAGTCAGTTATTTAGTTAAACTTTACAAAATGGATGTGACATACCGGTAGTTCTTGTGTAAAAAAAGAGTTTATTATAGACATTGATATCATATTTTCTTCCCTTCGGACGATTGATAGTAAATTTTATTATAAAATAGTTTCAAGAAAACAGCAAGAAAAACCAATAGTCACCTTACATACGCAACGCCATTAAAAACGCTTTTTTGAATATATCATATATTTTACTCATATCTTCAACCATTTTTTTGTCGGTTAATATATGATGACTGCAATTAATTTGTAAATTTGTGTTTTAAAAGGATAAAATTATCGGAGTAAAATTGAATGAATGGGGTTTTACTACATACTAACACATTGTAGGTTATTCTATGACAACAGGAAGGATTTAGATTCCAGGTTCACTCTCTCATATTTCTCTAAAACAACAAATCAACAAATGAATATGCAGAATGAACCTAGAACCTTGATAGAGTTTCAGCAAATTCAATCATATTAATCAAATTGTCGCTTCTTATGACATGCACGAGTCACAGTAATCCTATTCTTGCCATCACTGATATGGCTCCTTAGAAACACACAGGTGTTGGTAATTTAACGACAATTGTGAACATGACAAAAAAATGATAAAATAAACACGACACCCATTCAGAGGATTCCTACCCCTCTGCAGAGATCGACAGTGATTCTATTCTTACACAGAACCATACGGGTTGGAGCAGAATTGAAAAACAATGTAAGAATGATTTGGTTAATCATTCGTCTCATTTCTAGGGTTGATACAATACACATATTTGCGTTTTTAAAGGCGTTAAGTACATAATAGATCATTCTACTATTTAACTAGCAAAGCTAAATATACCATCAACTTCCAAGAACAGGGTGATACACAAGTAACAGGTTAGCTGCCATTTTACTATTGCAAGATAAATATCACAAGTTCATAAAATGTACGTGCTGGAATCATTCACCCTGTTATTCTATGGGAACAGTAAATCAATGTGTTTATTAATTTGAATAGTTTGTTTATATATGTTGTTTTTATAATCCACACCACGCACCCCCATCCCCTCTTCCACACACAGTCTAAATGATGAAAATTGTCATTTCCAAGTTGGGTTTGTGCTAAGTGCAGAGTTCTCGTATCTCATCCGTGGTGGCGATGTTTTGATGTTCTATATACTGCTGGCTGTTTATTTCAGTGTCTTCTAAATAGTATCGATAATTCACCATAATGCCGCACGACTTCATCAAGCCACGCAGTGAATTGTCTGCCTGCCAATTTAGACGCCATAAAACGGCTCCATTTTGGAGATGAAAATTTGCTGAAAAAACATAAATATAATTATGTTTCTTGAGAATGTATTTATTACAATGTATATTATCTAATGAGTATAAACTTATTTACAATGTACTTCTTAAGCAATTAGCCTATAAACATTGTATTAATGAATGTGTTTATGGATATGTGTTCATAGGTATATGTTCATGGGTATGCATTCATTGTAATGTGTTCATGGTTAATATGTTCATGGTTATGTGTTCAAGGGTATATGTTTGTGGACATGGTTTACATGTATCAGTGGACATGCATTCATTGGCATTTGTTAATAGGTATTCATTTATGAGTATGTATTCATGAACATGGTAGGCATGTGTTTATGGGCATGTGTTATTCATGTCCTCATGGTCATATGCTTATAAATATGCATTCATGTGCATGTGTTCATTGGTATATGCTTACAGGTATATGTGCTTATGGTGATGTCTTAATTGGTTTGCATTCATGTGTTACTAACCAGAAAATATTTTTCATGTTCAATGAAAAAAATATTTCCAAAATATAAATGTATACATACCTACAGGATTTAGAGCATATCCTCGCCGCTTTTCCTTATATAAATACCGTGCACATAGCCTCATGAGAGGAGCCTCCATAATTCTGGCTATTTGTTCATTATTTGTCCATGCATGACTGTTCACTAATTTTTTAAATGTTTCTAAGGGCGTATCTGCAGTAGATTCTGTGAACATTTGTAGGTTAAGTATATCGATCTCTTTTAGAATAGTGAGTGCGTCATCGTCTTCTTCACATATATCTGAAACAGTAGAATAACAGTTACATTCTTCTACGTCCATATTATCCATAACCATCCGGGCCCGGTTAGCTCAGTCAGAAATGTGTCTGACTATCAATTCAGGGGTCGTGAGTTTGAATCCCCACCAAGCCACAGTCTGTGATGGTTGATATACGACATTGCCCATCATTGTCATTCATCTCTCACCACTGATTCAATTGGGAAAGTTAAAAGTTTCCTGCAAAGATGGGTGTGCTCAAATAATGGTTAAACTTCCAGGATCCCAGGAAAGAGTTGTTAGGTAAAATGATCGTCTGCTAGCCCTTGATGGCATAAAAATAAAGCTAAATATTGAAACAAAATTCGAAATCAATGTAATTTATCTAAACAATATAACAGCCATTACGGTTCTTCTTTCAAGTTCTTTTCATATTATCTTAAATATTCTAATAGTCACCACGTTCACCTATCCTCCATATAATATTGAATAAACATTCAAATGCCTGCATTTTTCCATTTTTCCATTTTTCCAATTATCTGGTATTCTGAAACAGTAGAATGATGATTACATGCTTCATATTTGGCCTATTTGCAATAGTTTATATGGGGATTTGTGGGAGGGGGAGTCAATAGTAAGTCAGCACACATTATCATCATTTCTGGGATCTGTTATCTGGTTAACCAGTTATAGCCAGACCTTATCTCTACATGTCACTGACTCCTTTCCCACGTATTCAGAGGTGAGAGATTCATGGCAGTTAAACAATGTTAGTGGACAATCAACACAAGACTGTGGCCAGGTGCAGATTCGAACTCACAACCACCTGATTGACAGTCAGACACGTTACCGACTGAACTAGCAGGGTCTGGCTACATTTGAAATAGTAAAATAACTTTAATAATACAATGTTCCCTTCTAACATTTATCTGAAAACAGTCACAAAGATTTTCTCTCCTCCAGCCCCACACAATGCCTCTCAAAATCAACATTCAGTACTGGTTCTGCCCGGGAAGCAGACTTGAGAGTGGCTCATATAAGGTTTTTTAAAATTAATATAAATTAAAACAGTTTTTCTCTTTTTTTTGCTTACATTTAGAACATTATATTTTCCCCTTTGTTCGCATATACATACAAATAAAACATTATAATAAATTATTTTCACCTTTGTTTGCATATATACATACAAATAAAACGTTAACATTAAATTTCTATCAAGTTTCCCTTTTCTCTAAAATAGTTAAACAGTCACAATTTCTGCCATTAACCACAATTTCTTCCAGTAAGCTGTTATTTCTTCCACTTCTTCCATTAAGCTTTAAATCTTCCAGTAAGCTATAATTTCTTCCACTAAACTGTAATTTCTTCCACTAAGCTATACTTTCTTCCACTAAGCTGTAACTTCTTCCACTAAGCTATGATTGTTTCCACTAAGTTGTAATTTCTTCTACTAAGCTGTTATTTCTTCCACTAAGCTATAACTTCTTCCATTAAGCTTTAAATCTTCCACTAAGCTGTAATTTCCTATACTAAGCTATAATTTCTTCCACTTAGCTGTAATTTCTTCCACTAAGCTACAACTTCTTCAACTAAGATACAACTTCTTCCGCTAAGCTATGTTACAACTTCTTCAACTAGGTTACAACTTCTTCCGCTAAGCTATGCTACAACTTCTTCAACTAGGTTACAACTTCTTCTGCTAAGCTATGCTACAACTTCTTCAACTAGGTTACAACTTCTTCCACTAAGCTATGCTACAACTTCTTCAACTAGGTTACAACTTCTTCCACTAAGCTATGCTACAACTTCTTCAACTAGGTTACAATTTCTTCCACTAAGCTATGCTACAACTTCTTCAACTAGGTTACAACTTCTTCCACTAAGCTATGCTACAACTTCTTCAGCTAAGCTATAACTTCTTCCACTAAGCTATGCTACAACTTCTTCAGCTAAGCTATACTTCTTCCACTAAGCTATAATATCTTCCAGTAAACTGTAACTCATTCTTACATCAATTAAACAGTAAGCTCAAATAAAATGTTCTTATTCTTATTAATTTAGACCTATTGCCAATTATAATTTTGATGAAATATTCTAAACGTTTTGTCACAAAGAATAAAAAATTCAAACTGATACTCCTCTATTCCATTCAAATGAGTATGATGTCATTTTAGGTAGCGGGTTCACTAATCCTTTCTCAAAGGTCTCTGTACAAAAGTACAGTTGCTGGAAACAAGAATATTGACAGAACTGGTGGCTGCTCCATGAACAAATAACTGATTGAGTGGTTACATCATGCATATAGTACCCTCCTACTATACTCCGGCACATTGCACTCTAACCATGTTCAAGTATTGTTGGATTCACTTCCATACTTTTGAAGGAATGCTTTAAACAAGCAAAACTAAAGTACAAACAGGAAGACATTAATGTCATTATTCATGATCTTCCATAGATAATGGATCTTTCACTCTGCACATCCACACATTATAAATGTTCCCAGTTTCAATGGATGCCCATCAGTACTTTTGGTGATATGATCCGGAATAGGATACAGACAGACTGACACACACAGAGAAAAATAAACACACTGATGGACTGCCAAAGCTGTATGCTCTCTCTTAGGGAAGCTCAAAAATTCTATAAATAGACCTTTTAATATTCCGCGGTTATATCTAAGAACCAATCATATCCTGCCAATTAAAACACAGAAAAAATCTTGTGGAGAAGCTTCATTTCTCAATACCAGCTCCTATGTTTACGAAATTATCTGATCTGCAGTGAAAAAAGACTGAAAGTTCATTGGCATAAATTCATGCAAAAGTAAATATTCAAATATCACTCCTCCAAAGACAACTAACGAAGTTTAAATGTAGAGTAGAACCATTATTGAGTGTTTTTACGAAAACCATAAGGCTAAACCTGCAATCGAACCCATGACCTCTGGCCTGCTTTGCCATACCCCTTTCACTACATGTTTCTCTTGGCGAAAAGACAGCGAAGGTGTAAGTAAAATTTCACTCACTTTTTCTATGTTGTTTTAGGTTAATCTCTCCCAGGAGCCAATCTCTGAACCCGGGTATGGGCGACATACTGGAAAACTGGGTCATGTGGACAAACTCCTGTTGTAGCTCACCAACAACCTTCTTGATTAAATAATTACCTAAGTCTACACCTTGTAAACCTGCAAATAAACAATGACATGTGTATGTATAAATAATTACCTAAGTCTACACCTTGTAAACCTGCAAATAAACAATGACATGTGTATGTATAAATAATTACTTAAGTCTACACCTTGTAAACCAGCAAATAAACATTGACATGTTTATTGTATAAATAATTACCTTAATCTACACCTTGTAAACCTGCAAATAAACATTGACATGTGTATGTATAAATAATAACCTAAGTCTACACCTTGTAAACCTGCACATAAACACGTATACAGACGGCTGAAAGTTATATTTTACACAAAAAGATTGAGATTTATGAAGAGAAAAATAACACATAACTGGATATATTGGCAGAGGTAGACCATAGATCAATATAAAACTGGGCAGAACCACCATCTATCTATGACTGCTTTCTTTGCTGTCAAATCATTTCAAATCTTTAAATTTGTAGTCCCGACCCCATTCATCATTACACTGATAGTTATACAAAGCCTTGTTTATTCATAAGTCTGCACCTAAAGCCTTGTTTATTACTTAGTCAGCACCTAAAGCCTTGTTTATTACTTAGTCAGCACCTAAAGCTTGGTTTATTACTTAGTCAGCACCTAAAGCCTGGTTTATTACTTAGTCAGCACCTAAAGCTTGGTTTATTACTTAGTCAGCACCTAAAGCTTGGTTTATTACTTAGTCAGCACCTAAAGCTTGGTTTATTTCTTAGTCAACACCTAAAGCCTTGTTTATTACTTAGTCAGCACCTAAAGCTTGGTTTATTACTTAGTCAACACCTAAAACCTGGTTTATTACTTAGTCAACACCTAAAGCCTGGCTTATTACTTAGTCAACACCTAAAGCCTGGTTTATTTCTTAGTCAACACCTAAAGCCTTGTTTATTACTTTGTCGGCACCTAAAGCTTGGTTTATTACTTAGTCAACACCTAAAGCCTGGTTTATTACTGAGTCAACACCTAAAGCCTGGTTTATTTCTTAGTCAACACCTAAAGCCTGTTTTATTACTTAGTCAACACCTAAAGCCTGTTTTATTACTTAGTCAACACCTAAAGCCTTGTTTATTACTTAGTCGGCACCTAAAGCCTGGTTTATTACTTAGTCAACACCTAAAGCCTGGTTTATTTCTTAGTCAACACCTAAAGCCTGGTTTATTTCTTAGTCAACACCTAAAGCCTTGTTTATTACTTTGTCGGCACCTAAAGCTTGGTTTATTACTTAGTCAACACCTAAAGCCTGGTTTATTACTGAGTCAACACCTAAAGCCTGGTTTATTTCTTAGTCAACACCTAAAGCCTGTTTTATTACTTAGTCAACACCTAAAGCCTTGTTTATTACTTAGTCGGCACCTAAAGCCTGGTTTATTACTTAGTCAACACCTAAAGCCTTGCCTTTTCTAAGTTGAAACCTATTTCATACTAGTATTATAAAAGAATTTAAATGCTTCTCAGCAATACATTGTCAGACCATATTCTTCACTGACAGAAATAAAGCCATCAAGCTTGTCTTGTGTGACGAATTTACCTTTTTGTGTTGATGTAATCGAATAAAACATGGCAGTTGTGATTTTAGCAGGATCTTCTGGTACCTCCTCGGTGGCCCCAAAGTCTAATGGAGATCCTGGAACTGGAGAGTTGACCAGTGAAGAGCTTGTCGAACTCTGAGTATAACTGTAGCTGCCAATTATTGACTGAAATTGGTAAATAATACCAGTGGATGAACATTGAATACTAGTTTAAGTTTTGTTTTGTGTCAATGGATCAGACCTAAGTGGATAAGGGTCTGCAGTTCCCAACTAAATGACTGAGGCCTCTTGTACAAAGAGATCAATCAGAATCAGGTAACGTTGATTGGCTGACTGTTTGTTTGTCTCAAAGATTGACCGTCTATTTGGTTGTCTGACTAATTGTCTGTTTGGTTGTTTCACTGAATGGTTAGATGTCTGGATGTACATGTATATGCCGGGCTGATTAAAATGGGGAAAGTTATCAAGTTCTTGCAGAGATGAGTGTGCTCCAGTAATGGTTAAATTTCCAGGACTGGTAAGTTTAAGAGTGTCTGTTAGCCCTAGATGGCATAAAAATGACACTAAATATGCAATCAATCCAGATGAGTCTCTAGTTGTCTCACAGACTGATTGTCTGTCTGATTGTCTCACTGACTGGCTGTCTGTCTTTCTGAAGTCTCACTATCTGGCTGTCTGTCTAACTGACTGGTTTCCTCACTGACTGGTTATCTGTCTGGTTTCCTCACTAACTGGTTGTCTGCCTTAAAATAGGATTGTTTGCCTGGCTGTCTCATTGGTTGGTTGTCTGTCTGGTTGTCTCACTTGCAGGTTGTCTGTCCGACTGGTTAATTGGATTTCTCATCGACTTGTTGCATGTCTGGTTGTCTCATTACATGTAACTTTGTCTGACTGACTATCTCAATATCTGTTTGGCTGTTTCAGTATGTGTACATTTAGCTTTTTTTTTGGTTGTCTGGTTTTTCATTGACTGGTTGTCTGTCTGAACTGTTTGGTTGTCTGTCTGGTTTTATTGCCTACTGGTTGTCTGTCTAAATGGTGTCTTGGTTTCTCACTGACTCGTTGCCAAATGTTGTCTCACATTACTGCTGTCTGTCTGACTGAGTGTCTGGCTGTCTCACTGAATGTTGGTCTGTCTGGATGACTGTCTTGCTGGCTAAATGCCTGTCTGTTTGTTTCAGTATATGTGGATCTGGTGGTCGTCCTAACAACTTATGGATAAATAACCCCACCATACCCATACTGAACAAAAACTTAATTGCTACGAAAAGGAAATACTTTAAATTCCCATACCGTTCATCTGTAAAAAAAATATAGTCTGTACAGAACCCTTATACAACCCAGCCCCATAATTTGTAAGAACTTCAATCACCCACTCTCAGCGATTTGTTATGAGCAGAAATGATTCCAATGTTAAAAAGTTTTTTTGTATACATGGATGCAAAATGAAAAATATTGTTTTCCTTATAATATTCCTATGTAAAAGTCATATTACAGGGCCCCAATATATCCCATCATCTTGATATGCAGAATCTTCAATCCTTGCTGATGTAAGGATAATTTATATCAAATATGAACTAGTTTGACTGAAAGGTTATTGAGAGGAATTTGTGAAAATTACCAATTTTAACCTTATTGCCTCATCCACCCCCTGGCCCCTTATGGAAATTCAATCCTCTTTATTGAACAAAAGCAAATTTATTGTTACTAGACAATTCTTTAAATCTCAAACTGAACAACATATTTACCCAAATTGAAAAAAAAAATGAGAATTTTCCATTTTCCCATAGTATTCCTATGTAAAACTCAAAGACCCTATACAGGGCCTCTATACATCCCAGTGTCCCTTGATTTGTACAAACTTAGATTTCTTAATCATAGAGATAATTTATATCAAATATGAACAAATTTGACTGACCGGTTGTTGAAAATAAGATTTATGACACTGTTTCATTTTAATCATTTTGTGACCCCACCTGGCCTTTTTTAGAAAGTTAATCCTTCGTATCAAACAAAATCATATTTGTTATAACTAGAAGTTGCTTCAAAACTGAAACTGAATAAAACAAGAGTTGTCAGAAGACAACAAAGCTCGCCGATGGGATAAAACTCACCACCAATGCAAAGATTGAGATAGGAGGCCAACACCAAAACTTAAACACACCTAAACGCAAAAGTTTAGCCTGGGTGTCTACAGACAAAAAATTAGGTCTTAAAGGGCTATAACTCTAACAAAATGCAACCCAGAGTTATGGTTCTTGTCTCTGTGTGTTTCAATGATAATGGTGAACACACATGCAAAGTTTTATTCATATCCAATGAGTGGTTGTATAGATATCTTACATGATAAAAAACTTTAACCTGAAAAATTTAAGTCAAAAAAGGGCCATAACTGTGCCAAAATACAACCCAGAGTTATGGTTTTTGTCTCTGTGTGTTTCAGTGATGATGGTGAACACACATGCAAAGTTTCATTCATATCCAATGAGTGGTTGCATAGATATCTTACGTGATAAAAAACTTTAACCTGAAAAATAAAGTCGAAAAAGGGCCATAACTGTGCCAAAATGCAACCAAGAGTTATGGTTCTTGTCTGAGTGTGTTCCATTGATGATGGTGAACACACATGTGAAGGTTCAGTCACATCATATGAGTGGTTGCATAGATATCTTAAACGTAAACGCAACTAAACGCAAAGTTTAACCTTGGAGTCTAAGTCCAAAAAGGGCCATAACAGTGCCAAAATGCAATCCAGAGTTATGGATCTTACCTCTGTGTGTTCAATTGATGATGGTAAACACACATGCAAAGTTTCATTGACATCCAATGAGTGGTTGCATAGATAACTGAAACTTAAATGCAAAAGTTTAACCTAGGTGTCTACAGATGACGACACTGACGCCAACGTAGGGGTCATGACAATAGCTCTCCTTGGACTTGGTCCCGGCGAGCTAAAAAGTCATAAATGAATGATAAAAAAGAGTATTTTCCATTTTCCAATAGTATTCCTTACAGGGCCCTATAAATAAAAGATTCTACATTTGTACAAACTTTAAACCCATACTCATTAGGATAATTCATCTCAAATATGAACAAATTTGACTGACTGATTATTGAGAAGAAGATTTTTGAAAATTTTCTATTTTAACCCTTTTTTGACCCACCCTGGCCCCTTATGGAAAGTCAATTCTCCATATTGAGCCAAATCTTATTTCATATGACTAGATGATACTTTTTAAACTCAAACTGAATAATAATTTTGCCTAATTAATGAAAAAAAAAGAGAATTTTCCCATAGTACTCCTATGTAAAATTCTAAGTCCCCAAAAGGGCCCCTGTAAATTTTTAGCCCCTAAATTCTGATCTGCAATCAAATCCCTACACATAGGGATGATTTATGCCAATATGAACAAATCTGACATACCGGTTCTTAAGAAACGATTTTTGCAATTCCCAATTTTTATCCTTTTGGGGCCCCTCCCGACGCCTTTAAACAGTGGAACCCAGTCATATTTACAAATCTGAACCTCCTTCACCAAACAATGCTTCTGTGAAGATATAGGCAAAATCATTTTCATTTTAAAAAAATATAAATTAATATTTACTATAATGACATGTGTCCCCTAATTGAACCCTTGGGGCGGGATCGATTTTAGCCCTAGGTACACCATTTGAACAAATCTAACAAACTATAGGTTGTTACCATTACTACATAAACATTTTGAAAATCTTTTGGGCCATTCATGAGAAGAAAACTGTTTTAGTTTTGGACTATTTTTAGTAATGGTAGCCATCTTGAATTTCAGATAAAAAAAAATCTTCTGTATAGTCTCTTATGCAATAGAAACATCAATGTGAAGTTTCAGTTTAATTGGCCTTGTGGTTTCAAAATAGATGAAAAAAAAGAGAATTTTCTGTTTTCCCAAAGTATCCCTATGTAAAATTCCAAGTCCCCTTACAGGGCCCCTATAAATTTTAGTCCCTAAATTCTTATCTGCAATCAAACCCCCTTCACATAGGGATAATTTATGCCAAATATGAACAAATCTGACAAACCGGTTCTTAAGAAAACGATTTTTGTAATTTCCAATTTTAACACTTTTGGGGCCCCTCCTGAACCCTTAAGACAGTTGAACCCAGTCATTTTTACAAAATTTAATCTCAACATCCTTCACTTAACAATGCTTCTGTGAAGACAAAGGCAAAATCATTTCCATTTTAAAATTTTTTTATTATAATGACATGTGTCCCATAATCGAACCCTCGGGGCGGGTCATTTTTAACTTTAGGGACACCATTTGAACAAATCTAACAAAACTATAGTTGGTTATTATTGCTACATAAACATTTTGAAAATCTGTTGGGCTGTTCATGAGAAAAAGATTTTTTAAGTTTTGGACTATTTTTAGTAATGGCGGCCTTCTGAATTTCAGATATAAAAAATTAATCTTCTGTATAGTCTCCTATGCAATAGAAACATTCCTGTGAAGTTTCAGTTTAATTGGCCTAGTGGTTTCAGAGAAAATGCTGCTAACAGATGACAAACGACGGACAACCAACAATGCATATTTCATAAGCACTTCTTGGCTAAAATCCTTACTTTTCAATGAATACGAACACAAATTTGTCAGAACTTACATGTATTGATGATGAAATTTCACTGGTTAATGCTGTATGTAATACCACCACTGGTTCCCTGGGCATGCTGGAATGTGTGAAGACAAAACAGCGACGATAGGAACCAACTCGCCTCTTTAGATCTGCCCAGTTTCGAATAGGATGGACAGCTTCGTAATCTGAAACCTATGATACCAAGTTATAGTTGCCAGAGTTAATATAAAAAAGGTCAGAGGACACAGTGGCTAGTATTAAAGTTCTTTTATATATTTTTACTCCTATGTACTCCCTCCTAAATTTAGTTGGTGAGGTTATAATTAATATATCCGCATTAGGTAAATTCCAATTTAATATAGCAAAAGACTGCCTGTACTTACATTATAGACAAAATTATTCGAGGTTGTGTGTTTTTGAAAGATCGTAGTTACAATTTCAACAATACTTGAAGACTGGGTGGTTCGAATAGATTGCAGTTGCATTACAGCCAAATAATTGAAGAGTGTGCAACCAAAAAACATTCATCAATACCATTATTACTGGTTAAAAAAATATTTACTGAAATAATTCATGTGTGTGTATTTCATGTGTGTGTTTCTTTTGATGGAAAAGGAAATGAATTCTCATAAAGATTCAAACGAACACTTCAGTGTTCAGTCTTATGGTGTGGGTATCTTTATTTTTCATAGAACATCAGATTTATTTTCATTTATAAACAACAAGAGTACTGATATTTTATTCATAGAGTTAGATTTCATCCATTTTTTGCCCTTAATATAGAACACTTAGGCCACGAAAAAACTTACTATCAATTATTTTCTAATCAAATGTGTCTGAAAATAGTGTGACATCATAACACCGGTATGTTGCTGTATGGTGTTTAGCATTACTTCCAACAATTATTTTTTCAGTTATAGCAGAGCTCAGTGTCTTCTTGAGACAGTATTCCAAGTGCTGTCACACTGGAGTATCATGCCGCAGACACATGGTATGATACCCCACCAAGTCACATTGTACTGACAGTGGGCTGACCAGACCTAGAACTATCCTCTAAATACTGGGCACCAAGCGAGGAAGCTTCTAGTTAGTACCATTTTTAAGTCTTTGGAATGACCATGTTGGTGATTGAACCCATGACCTTTTGCATGTGAGGTAGACGCTCTGCAAATAAACCACAGCTATGGTCATGTGACATTGTGCAAGCATGTTCATTTTAAGAGTGAAATTAATCTCAAAACTAGGATGTGATAGAAATATCTCAAGACTGGTAAAATTGCTGGTGTCCTTATCTGCCAAATGTGAGCAAAAGGTTTCTGATCCTCATGCTAGTAACAGACTATTTACACTATTATCAACTACAAGTTTCTGCAGGAAAGACAACTTATGTTTTACCTTCTGCACAATGTCACATGGTGACTGCCACGTTATTCTCTCCAAACTGAGGAATCCAACAGTGAACCACAGGGACAGTAACTCTCGTAGTGAGTTTGTTAACGACTGGAGATATGCCTTCTGTATATCGGAGTTGGTGTTCGTTAATATTGTCTGCAATTAACAATTCAACAAATAACATGCAGGTTTCAAAAAAAAAAAACAGTGTACACTCACTTCTCTGACACCATTGCAACCTAGGTTTGAAACCATGTCTTGGCACTGGAAGTTATGTGGTTTGACAGTTGCAAAATTGCACAGGTGTTTTCCTCAGATTCTTCAGTTTTTTTCAACTTGATGTGGGGTTTCCACTTGATGTGGGATTTCCACTTGATGTGGGGTTTCCACTTGATGTGGGATTTCCACTTGATGTGGGGTTTCCACTTGATGTGGGTTTCCACTTGGTGTGGGTTTCCACTTGATGTGGGTTTCCACTTGATGTGGGATTTCCACTTGATGTGGGGTTTCCACTTGGTGTGGGATTTCCACTTGATGTGGGTTTCCACTTGATGTGGGATTTCCACTTGATGTGGGGTTTCCACTTGATGTGGGGTTTCCACTTGATGTGGGTTTCCACTTGGTGTGGGGTTTCCACTTGGTGTGGGTTTCCACTTGATGTGGGTTTCCACTTGATGTGGGATTTCCACTTGATGTGGGGTTTCCACTTGGTGTGGGATTTCCACTTGATGTGGGATTTCCACTTGATGTGGGGTTTCCACTTGATGTGGGATTTCCACTTGATGTGGGGTTTCCACTTGATGTGGGTTTCCACTTGATGTGGGTTTCCACTTGATGTGGGTTTCCACTTGATGTGGGGTTTCCACTTGATGTGGGATTTCCACTTGATGTGGGGTTTCCACTTGATGTGGGTTTCCACTTGATGTGGGGTTTCCACTTGATGTGGGGTTTCCACTTGATGTGGGGTTTCCACTTGATGTGGGTTTCCACTTGGTGTGGGTTTCCACTTGGTGTGGGTTTCCACTTGATGTGGGGTTTCCACTTGATGTGGGATTTCCACTTGATGTGGGGTTTCCACTTGATGTGGGTTTCCACTTGGTGTGGGTTTCCACTTGATGTGGGGTTTCCACTTGATGTGGGATTTCCACTTGATGTGGGGTTTCCACTTGATGTGGGATTTCCACTTGGTGTGGGGTTTCCACTTGATGTGGGGTTTCCACTTGATGTGGGGTTTCCACTTGGTGTGGGGTTTCCACTTGGTGTGGGGTTTCCACTTGGTGTGGGTTTCCACTTGATGTGAGGTTTCCACTTGGTGTGGGAGGAAACTGAAGAATCTGAGGAAAACATCTGAGCAAAAAGACTTTCATCCATTCTACTGAGAGTTATTTTCATACACTTATTAGCTTGTTTGATAATCAACACAATAGATGGAATAGTGCAATAGATGGAGTGCTGACCAACCATGCTAGAGGTTGCGCGTTCAATCCTCAGCTTGACCTTATGATCTCTCAAAAAACAACACTCAGTAATTGGTTCTACCCAGGAAGCAGGCTCAAGGTGGTTCATGTAAGCTCCGAGTTTACTTCTCAGTCAAGCTAAAATAAATTAGTATAAGGTGTAAACCCACCACTGATTTTTGTTCTTTATTCTGTAGCAAATAATAAAAGTTTGAAGGCTTGTCATTCATAGAGAACCCCAAATGAAAGAAATGAAACCTACATTTTACTGTTTGTCAACATCTGCACTATTAAAATATGATGAGAAAAGTAGGGCTAAGAGATTTTTTTTCTGCTCAGCGCGTACACTGTTGACAAAGTGAAAGTAGACTACCGAAATCATGTATTCATACCCCAATTTCCAAGCATAATTTTTTTTTTCTAAATTCACAATTCAAACATGACAATGCTATCAAAATTTCAAAATACATCAATAATGCAATTCAAATAAAAAAATGAACATTAAAATAAGAAAAATGCATTTTTAAAGAAGATGTTACGAGGATTATTTATAACCCCATTATGCGACTACCCCACGGAAGCACTTACCTTTTGCAATGGTGGTACTATGCCTATAACTACAATTATATAAAATTTTCTTTAAAGCCATTATAAATTAATTATCATCCAAGTATTTCTCAAAAAGGGGGAAGGTGAGGGTAGGGATTTTATTTTTTATTTCTAATTTTTTTGTATGAAAATAAAATTTATTATGGCCTAACCAGCTCTTTCTACTTTTTTTTTAGTGTTGTCTTGATAGTCGCCTAGACACCTGCCTGATGTGTATTATTTTTATTCTCTACATAAAGTGTTTCATATTAAATCACTTAAGTGGCATACCTGCAAAAGAACATTACTTTATGAACCCTTGACAGACTGCGAAAGATCCTCCATGGCCGAGTGGTTTAACCCTTTACTTCATAAAGACGTCTTTGGACACCTCTAATATTGAAAGCATTAATTCACCACGTATCAGCAATGGGTGAATTATGTTTATATTAACTGACAGAGTGGAAAACAGTGCAGGAAGTGTTCAGATTGCTCGTTACGAGCAATCTGAACTCTTCCTGCACTGTTTTCAAAGGTCTTCTGTGATTGGTGCGGGAAAACGTTTATCTATGGAGTAAAGGGTTAAGGCATTGTCATTAATTATCACTCGGTCCAAAAACTTAATGTGAGAAAGTTTACCAGTTACTTGTGGAAAGGATGGTTGTTCTACTCAGATTTATTCTGAGGTCTTCCACCACCAATAAGAATTATTGTATTGAAAATGGCATTAAATCCCATTAAAAAAAGATTTGACAGACTGTAATTCTTAAACATTAGTAAAAGTTTTACTACTGTACATAAAAATTCATTTCTTTAATAAAAGCCAGGCTTGGTCAGCTCGGAAGCACGGACATAATAGGGGTAACACTTAAAGCACCGTCACCATTCTACAAATGGCAGTAGCTTAAAAAAATTCCTGCACTGGATATTTTTTCTAAAATCTGGTCAGCCTTTGATCACATGTACACATAGACTATCCACCTTCTACACACACCAGAACATCCGCCCGCATGTCAACAAGAAACTTGACCCCATTCTCAATACGTCCTATCTGACTGAATAACAGCTGATACTTTGCAATCAATGCTCCCCTCATTCGCTCCTCCACTCGTAACATAATAGCTTCACCTCGTTCCTGAAATAAAACATGCAAATTTTCAAAATATTATCAGAAAAATGTAAAATCCAAATTTAACAAGAAGCCATAGAGGGCCTGAGGACGCTCTACTGACTCATAGTGGCCATAGCACTTTTTGAAATTCTAGTATGCAATAGAAACATTTGCCTACTTTCTTTGAAGTACGCCGACGTTACACTTTTGATCTAATGCCGATATTCAAGTGATTACGTCACAATTTACCTCAGGGCCAAGTTGTTCAAAGCTTGGTTAGATTAACCCTTGGTTAAGATAAAATTTCAAATCACAATATTATTAGATTTTCAACTTTTTAGGTTATTATTTTATTAAATATTATGAAAGTTTGCCATTATGTTTCTAAAAATGCATTTAAACTGCCATAAAATCATTAGGTATACAAAATATTGAAGATACAAAATTTCACTTAACCCAAGGTTAAGCTAACCAAGCTTTGAACAACTGGGCCCTGGTCGAGAATTAAATAAAGGGGCACTACAGATAACAAACGAAAAAAAACAACATAATAATAATAATTAAAGGCTAGTTTTTGTTTGTAACTAGTTGTCTTCTATAATGTTTATTTTCAGTATACTAATTTCTTAAAAAAAGAATTACTATTAAACTGATACAATCCGTAAAGAGAGTTATGATTATAAGTACACATGCCTAAATTTATGCACAGAATAAACACGCTGTCACTTTCCTTAACGCCTTGTGCCAATGTCCGATGACGTCACTCTGACAGTGAAACAAACATTATTATGACACATGTTATTTACTCCCAACAATCGATAAAGGTTTAATCTAATTTGACCTCATTTCGCACACCCGATGGCAAATAATCCAGTAATGGATGCTCGAAGACAATTTCACAGACCAATTTATGTTTTTGTACGATCGCTAAGAAATATCTGCTTTTCCCCCATGATTTTTTCAGACGCTGGGGTAAGAATGAGGCTTAGGGCGCGGGATGACAAATCTGAGAATGTGGATGTTATTTTCACTGATAACGCAATGTCCCAATTTAGATTTTTTGTCACTATAGACTTTGCATTTCTTGGTGTTTCTTTTTTGTGCCAAATAAATTAGCGTTTTACACCATCTGACAAACAGCGCGGATACCATACAATTATAGCAATGGCGCTGTAGAGTTTAATCGTATTTTTTTGCAGAATTTAATATTATACATATCTGTATATTCATATCCGTATCGGAATATTTGTAAACATATCCGATACGTCAAATATTGATATATAATTCGTGAAATTTACTTGAGGAGATAACATTGTGACACGGCATCTCGGCGTCAATTTAATAAAGTAGACGTGGTTACGGCCTGCTACGAGTGTATACCGCCATCTGATTAGCTCGTACATTTCCGTGTTTTAATAATTTATTCACGACCAATAGTATGTTTCTTGTCACTTTTCGGGAAGTCTACACTTTGTTTCAAACAAACAAATTAAATCATATGTTGTTGTCGGGTGGTGTAATTATATTATAGCGGTCTTAACAAAAAAAGATCAATCAGTTTGAAATGAAAAAGTTAATTGAAGACAATCCCTAACATAAACAACACCAGTGTATCGAGTGATCTAACTGTGTAGTCGCGTAAAACGTTCACTTGGTCCTGATGTCTGGATGTTGTATACTACAATTGTTACAACACGCATGTCAGTGGCAAACATGTAGGTCAAATCAAGGTAAATTTAAAAGACCAGCAGTTTCTGCCGCGATCGCCGAAATCTTGGCGCTGCGGGATGTTGACTCGCTGCGGTACATGGGGAAGGACAATTTTATGTTTTTGTATACGACGGGAGGAAATATCTGCGCAGAAAATGTATAAAATTTCGAGAAGAAAAACGGCGTTGAAGAAAAAATTCGGTTCAGAGACGGAAATACCGGCAAGGCATAAAATTTTAATAAACTTTTACCCAACAAGGCATCATTTTTTTATGAAATCACCCACCAGGCATAAAATTTTAATAATACTGCCGTCCGACCCCCCATACATTTAATTCTGGAAAAGCCTTTACATCACATCACCTGAGATTAATGGAAATTTGATACCCATACCCAAGATGCAAGCACTTGCTCTAGATTACATCACATCACCTGAGATTCATGGAAACTTAATTACCATACCTATGATGCAAGCACTTGCTGGGTTACATCACACCACCTGATAACTAAACCTTAATTACATATCTAATATGCAAACACTTGCTCTAAGTTACATCACATCACCTGAGATTAATGGAAACTTGATTACCATACCTAAGATGCAAGCACTTGCTGGGTTACATCACATCACCTGAGATTAATGGAAATTTGATACCCATACCCAAGATGCAAGCACTTGCTCTAGATTACATCACATCACCTGAGATTAATGGAAACTTAATTACCATACCTAAGATGTAAGCACTTGCTGAGTTACACCACACCACCTGAGATTAATGGAAACTTTATTACCATACCTAAGATGCAAGCACTTGATGGGTTACATCACACCACTTGAGATTAATGGAAACTTAATTACTATACCTAAGATGTAAGCACTTGCTGGGTTACATCACACAACCTGAGAACTAAACCTTAATTACATATCTAAGATGCAAGCACTTGCTGGGTTACATCACATCACCTGAGATTAATGGAAACTTAATTACCATACCTAAGATGCAAGCACTTGCTGGGTTACACCACACCACCTGAGAACTAAACCTTAATTACATATCTAAGATGCAAGCACTTGCTCTAGGTTACATCACATCACCTGAGATTAATGGAAACTTAATTACCATACCTTAGATGCAAGCACTGTCTGGATTACATCACACCACCTGAGATCTAAATCTTAATTACATATCTAAGATGCAAACACTTGCTCTAGGTTATATCACATCACCTGAGATTATTGGAAACTTAATTACCATACCTAAGATGCAAGCACTTGCTGGGTTACACCACACCACCTGAGAACTAAACCTTAATTACATATCTAAGATGCAAACACTTGCTCTAGGTTACATCACACCACCTGAGAACTAAACCTTAATTACATATATAAGATGCAAGCACTTGCTCTATGTTACATCACACCACCTAAGATTAATGGAAACTTAATTACCATACCTAAGATGCAAGCACCAGCTGGGTTACATCACACCACTTGAGAGCTTAACCTTAATTACATATCAAAGATGCAAACACTTGCTCTAGGTTACATCACATCACCTGAGATTAATGGAAACTTAATTACCATACCTAAGATGTAAGCACTTGCTGGGTTATATCACACCACCTGAGAACTAAACCTTAATTACATATCTAAGATGCAAACACTTGCTCTAGGTTACATCACATCACCTGAGATTAATGGAAACTTAATTACCATACCTAAGATGCAAGCACTTGCTGGGTTACACCACACCACCTGAGAACTAAACCGTAATTACATATCTAGGATGCAAGCACTTGCTTTAGGTTACACCACACCACCTGAGATTAATAGAAACTTTATTACCATACCTAAGATGCAAGCACTTGCTAGGTTACATCACACCACCTGAGAACTAAACCGTAATTACATATCTAAGATGCAAACACTTGCTCTAGGTTACATCACATCACCTGAGATTAATAGAAACTTAATTACCATACCTAAGATGCAAGCACTTGCTGGGTTACATCACACCACCTGAGAACTAAACCTTAATTACATATCTAAGATGCAAACACTTGCTCTAGGTTACATCACATCACCTGAGATTACCGGAAACTTACTTACCATAACTAAGATGCAAGCACTAGCTGGGTTACATCACACAACCTGAGAACTAAACCTTAATTACATATCTAAGATGCAAGCACTTGCTCTAGGTTACATCACACCACCTGAGATTGATGGAAACTTAATTACCATAACTAAGATGCAAGCACTAGCTGGGTTACATCACACCACTTGAGATCTAAACCTTAATTACATATCAAAGATGCAAGCACTTGTTCTAGGTTACATCACATCACCTGAGATTAATGGAAACTTAATTACCATACCTAAGATGCAAGCACTAGCTGGGTTACATCACACCACCTGATAACTAAACCTTAATTACATATCTAAGATACAAGCAATTGCTCTAAGTTACATCACACCACCTGAGATTAATGGAAACTTAATTACCATACCTAAGATGCAAGCACTTGCTGGGTTTATACACCACACCACCTGAGAACTAAACCTTCATTACATATCTAAGTTGCAAGCACTTGCTCTAGGTTACATCACATCACCTGAGATTAATGGAAACTTAATTACCATACCTAAGATGCAAGCACTTGCTGGGTTACACCACACCACCTGAGAACTACACCTTAATTACATATCTAAGATGCAAACACTTCCTCTAGGTTACATCACACCCCCTGAGATTAATGGAAACTTAATTACCATACCTAAGATGCAAGCACTAGCTGGGTTACATCAACCACTTGAGAACTAAACCGTAATTACATATCTAAGATGCAAGCACTTGCTCTAGATTACATCACACCACCTGACAATAAAACTTAATTACATATCTAAGATGCCAGCAATTGCTAAGTAACATCCCATGCTGAGATTAATGGACACTTCATTGCATACCTGAGATGCCAACACTTGCTGGGCTACTTGAACAATACTGTCCTGGTTGACCCCATAGTTCTCTGCAAGGTAACAAAGGAATGTTGTTTTCTCTGTGATGGTCAAACATCTGTACATCTGACAGAACTTCTTACATGCACTCTGCCAATAAAATATATAAACTCAATGTTCAATAAGAATGACATGGCAAATTATTACAGAAGTCAAAATTGTTTGTTTAGCATCTTTTTACTGCCACTGAGGGCTAATCCATTAACCTACTGATAACTTTTCCACTTGAATCAGCTGTGAGAGACTGTGAGCAGGGAAGAGGTTCAAACTCACAACCTCTGGATTGATGGTCAGACACACTACTGACCGCGTTTATTGGGCACAGCTAGTTGAAATTGAAAATAAAGGTAGATTTATTGCTGTTTTATGTTTGGGGTAAATGTACAACCCTATAGCTCATTATACATTTTTATGTCTTATAAATGTAGCCGGCGGTATATTGACCCAAAATTAAGACTTTCAGATAATAACTAAATACATGGTCTTACACGGGTACTCATTCATTATTAAATTTATTAAAAAATTACGCGAGGTTCTGCCAAGCATATCATTTGTGCAAACGAGTTTAATAAATTAAATACTAGTAATAAATGAGCATGAATGTAAGATTCTTTTCATCACATCTCAAGGAAATGATACATATATCATTTGTTTTTCAGGTCTCCTCTACAAGGAATGAGGAAAAATCATGCAAACTAGTTCCTGCCAGGCATCATAAGACATATGACATATGTCATATGACATATGACTCAAAATAACGTAATTTTATAATGACAATTATTCACGTCATTTATCTCTTTGGGCAAGTCAGAACGTAACTCAGCATTTAACATGTGAGAGACGAGTTGTACGGATAAACATCAAATGAGTAATGTTACACTAGGTTAATATCAAAAATATAGTCGCGGTTTTATTACACTCCTGCACTGTTAATGATGTGATAATAATTTATATAATTTATTAAAATGGTAACTTTGACAGACATTAGAAAAAGAAAAAAAAAAAATAATCTCAGCCATATTAGCAGTTAAGTATATTCAGGTTAAATACTGAGGTAAAAGCTCAGCTGATTTTGACAAATAATTATCAAGATGAATCAATTAGTATGGGTACATAATTGTGGGACACCACAATCAGTAACTACATAACTATGGGACACCACAATCAGTAACTACATAACTATGGGACACCACAACCAGTAATTTACATAATTGTAGGATACCACAATCAGTAACTACATAATTGTGGGACACCACAATCAGTAACTACATAATTGTGGGACACCACAATCAGTAACTACATAATTGTGGGACACCACAATCAGTAACTGCATAATTGTGGGACACCACAATCAGTAACTGCATAATTGTGGGACACCACAACCAGTAATCTACAGAAATGTGGGACACCACAATCAGTAACTACATAATTGTGGGATACCACAATCAGTAATCTACATAATTGTGGGATACCACAATCAGTAACTTATCAAATCATCTGTAAAATTTACCTCTACAGAAAGTATACCATGTTCCTGGGAAGCATAAAACGTCTGTAAGAACTCGTGCATCTTCACTACAGTGTCAGATTCTTTTGAACTTGTGCTGCTCATGCTCCTTGACACCATAGCCAGGAAGGAAGGATTCGCGTGATGCACAAGCATAAAGGAGGGATTCACGTGACGTACATACGAAAAACTTCGGACATGATACTGCGACAAAGTCGGCAACTGTAAGAAAAAAATAAGTACAAGTAGGACTGTGTATTGTTTGGCAATAGGATATGTATCATGGTATGCAATACAATACAATACAGATTATTAAAAATAATTTTTATTGAAAATGTGATAATTTTTTTACATTTAGTACAATACACCTACAGTATCACCCTTTTCACACATCACAACAAAAAATCAGTTTTCAGAATGAAGGATTTTCAGCAAATAATACACTTCACTAGCTCTGGTACAGCACTAATTGTAGGTTAAAGTAAACACAGTGCTGATCTGAACAGGGGTACTTCTATGTTGGAAAATGCATTTTAGTTGGTTACCTTCTGTATTGAAATACAGCCAATACAATATGCTGTATTGCCCACAATGAAGCATAGTGCATGAAATAAACCAATATTTCACTACATTGCTACATCACCCAGTGCTCCAGATAAGGTGCGTATTTGCGTAAATAAGCATTGAAAATGACAAAAAAAACATTGAAAATAATAAATGTGCGTACTGGTACGCATAAACAATTGAATTTAAGCATTTCATTGGCGATCTTGTGGGTATCGTATTTCCAAAGACCGGGGTTTTCACAAAGGAAGTAGACACCTTGAAATAAACCAACACAACAGCGAACTGTTACAGCTATGTAAAACATAGTCTGGTTCCCTGACCTATACCGATAAAATCAACTGTTTATTGGTAGATCGGGGAACCACACTAACTTTATACAATAATAGTTATTTCCCGTAGATCATTGTCACTGAGACGCACATGGGAACATGTTGAGTATTTCCAAGTGTTTTAAAGAGGCTTGCTATAAACGAACCTGCATTACTTTAGCCGATTACTTTATCATATTTATTATAAATGGCATCGTCTGCTTCTGGCGTCGGAAGACGGAAAAAAACAACAGAAACCCAATCATTATCTGCTAACTTAATCCAGTTCTTTAAGAAAAACAATACTCTAAAAAGTGAGTTATTGATGCATATATTACGAAGTCACAAAAAATGAACAAAAAACACACGGGTGGCAAGGTCAATAGAAATACCATTGAATCATGGAAAGTAAAATTCCCATGGCTGATAATAAATGGAATTGAAGGCAACCTCAAATCTGTATTAAAGCAAATATTAACAGTGTCTGGTCAGAAGTAAAGGTAAATTTTGAAAATACTCTTTCAATTTCCATTTTAAGCATTGCGTTTTAATTTAGGGAGTAAAATAAGCATTTGGCCAAAAGTTGATCTGAAAATACTCTTTCAATTTTCATTTTAAGCATTGAATTTTAATTTAGGGAGTAAAATAAGCATTTAGCCAAAAGCTTATCTGGAGCACTGATCACCAAACATGTACAAGTTATAATACAAGAAAATATCGGTGGAACCGATGGATGCTCCCCAAGTGAGTGTTTGACTCTGTACCATATTCCCTTAGTGCTGATGGCTGCTTGGTTGAATATACCAAACTGCATAGCAGGAACAATATGTAGCTCTGCACTTGACAGAACTCATTCGCAAATCATTGAACCGGAACAAAGTGACAATATGTGCATATCCTAGCTAGTTTTACCAAATTAAAACCAGAGGTTGTAGTGAAATAGCATCATGAAGACAATATGCGCATCTCCACTTGGTAATCATGCATTCTAGCAAGTTTCATTAAATACTTAATTAAAGGGACATAACTCTGTCAAAAATCGTCCAACCGGAACACAAAGATATTATGTACATGTCCACTTGGTAACGATAAATCCTAGCAAGTTTCATAAAATTCCAACATTAGGTTGTAGAGAAATAGCACGGACAAGAATTTGGTCACAGACAGAATCAAATGGCCATTACTCTGTAAAAAATCATCGAACTGGAACACAAACACATTATGCACATCTGCACTTGGTGAGATGCATCCTAGCAAGTTTCATAAAATTTCAACGTTGGGTTGTAGAGAAATAGCCAGGACAAGAATTTAGACACAAACAAAATCAAAGGGCCATAACTCTGTGAAAAATCATCGAACCGGAACAAAAAGATACTATGCACATCTCCACTTGGTAGTGATACATCCTAGCAAGTTTCATAAAATTCCAACCAGAGGTTGTAGAGAAATAGCCTGGACAAGAATTTGGTGATGCACGGATGGACAGACGGACACATGGAATCATAACCAGTATGAAGTGACACCATTTTGTTTTAAATTGAACAATTACATCACTGAATTTGAGAATTATTGACATTTTTAGCATTTTTTTCCCCATAGGCAATCTAGAATTTTGGATTGATTTTTTTTTTTTAATCTTATATAGTTACAATGTCATCAGAAACATCCATGTGAAATCTAGGTAAACTTGGTCCATCAGTTTCAGAGAAATCTTGCTGCTTATACTATAACAAAATACCACAGAAAGGATCCATGACTGAGTGGTCTTCAAATAACTGTCGTCTAATGACTACTGACCTGTCATCGCCAAGGTCATGGGTTCGAGCCTAGCTCCGTCTAAATATTCAATGTGAGAAAATTTGCCATCTACTTGTAGAAGAATGGTAGTTCTACTCATATTCATTCTGAGGTATTCCTCCAACTATAAAACTTCATATAATTATGTCATATCTGTGTAAGGTCATTATAAATTAATTGATAAATTAGCATCCCAGCCTGCCTGCCCCCTAATTTTCATACCACTCCAACCACTTCCCCCTTTTAAGAAAAATTTGGATGATAATCTAGCAATTAATTTATAATGGCCTAACCTGCCATGTGTTAAAAAAAATAGGTGATAAAAAACCCTTTAGATAAAATTAAAAATATACCAGGTACACATTTTATCTAGGAGTTATAAAATGACACAGATCTGTGAACTGTGATATGCCTGGTAAGTAAACATCAATAAAAGCTAGATAAAGGTAAAACAAGGCCATAGCTTCAGGTTGACTTTTAAATGACCTTAGTGAACATTGGCCAACTTAAGATACCTGTTAGATTAAAAACAATTTTCAAAATGTAATTACCGGTAAGTAAAAACTGCAGCAGTGGTCTAGTGGTAGAGCATCAAATATATAACGCCTATATACTCACAGATCCCATATTGCCATGAGGATATTAATATAAACTTTTCAAAATAATATAATTATTGAAAAGGGATTCTTAACTTGACCTACTTGCCCAGGTTAGACCAAAATTTATTTCCCATTTAAAAACTGCATTTGCGCGCACAAAATGACCTATTTATGTGTCGACGTGCCGTAAAACACCATTCATTCATTCATTAAAACTGCAACAAATTTTGTGACTCATCAAAAGGGTCATGTGATATCATTTCCATTATGATAAGATCATACCTGATAACTTATTGTAAAATTGTTTTCATTTTTATCAAAAGAGTTCAAATGACATAGTGAAGGTCATCAAGCAATAGTTAAGTGCTGTTTATTTTTAGAATCGGGATATCATTTCAATCTCACCACTCCCAATTAAAATAGTATTAATATTGTCACATTGTATCAGATTTAAAATACCATACCAAAATAAATTTATTGAAATTGATGATTATAAATGCAGTGCTCCAGATAAGCTTTTCTTCAAATGATTATTTTACCTCTTAAATTCGTATGCAAAAGTGCTTTTTTTCAAAATGTTAAAGGTAAAAAAGAACATTCTTATAAAACTGCCATTTAAAACAAACTAATTAACTCTGAAATTTTGGAATAGCCAATGCTTATTCTACCCCTTATTAAATTTTCAAGGCTTTAGTCAGAAATGTCATGGCTTAATTACCCCCAAATAGTGCTTGTTTGGAGCACTGTAAATGAAATGCAATTTGTATCAAGTTTCATTTTTAAAACATTTATAGCAAATTTTCCTGATTTACTGCTTTGAAGTCATATTAAAATGTGAACATTTCACTCCATTCAAAGTTTGTATTGTACCGACATTTGTTGAAACTTATTTCTTATTATTACAGTACATAATATTATACATAATATTTTTCTTAGAAGTAGGTTGTTTTGAAACTGTTATGACTCATTGTTCTAGGGCATAGCCTCATCAATTTAAAAGTGCAGGCCTATAAAACTGACATACTGCAGATTTGCTTGTAACATGTAAATGACTAATGGTGAATTCCCAGGCGTTTCCAGGGCCGTAGTCACACTGAGGAAAATGGAGGCACTTGCCTCCTGTAGAATTTGTAGATGTTCGAATTTTTAATAAGTGTTTTTGTAAAACTGATACAGTTCTCCCCAAAAAATGAACTGCTCTTGAAACAAAATGCCGTATTCTTCACACATCATATTTTTTAGTCCCAATATATCATAATAAAAAAATATACTCTTATTAGATCTACCAAGAGTTGGTATGAACAAATGTGTATTCAACATAATGGTGTATATGATGGGTAACTATTTAAAATGCAGCTAGTTTTATCGATTTGAAAGGCTTAAAATGTATATCAGATATCAGGAAAACCAGGAAATGCTCAGGAAATGCATTCTAGGAGCTGAGTTTTTTTGGGAACATCCCCACCCACCCCAGGACACCTCTAGCATGGCTTGGTTTGTGCCTCCTGTAAAATCAAACTTTAGCTATGGCCTGGGTTTGGCATGTCAAACATACTGATTTCTTCCAGGAATTTCAGTAAAATCAGATTTTTTATTTTTCTAGGAAAAGGACTGGAGCCCCAACCCTGCAGTGCCTATGTGTAGTTATACCGGTGGTGGTGAGAGGTAAGTGGTTATAGTAGAGCTTTGCCTCAGATCACTTGGCCACAGAGGATCCAGTAAAATATTGTTTTGCAAAAAAATTCTGATATCCCCTATGGGATGCAAATATTCTATTTGTGTTTCATAGCCACTTGAAGTTGAGTAACATTTTCAGATGTGACGATGTTACTGGACTAAACTTCTTCATTATGTATACACGGCTTCACATGACTGTTTGTTGTCATTGCTGAATGTACTATTGTGATACTAATTATATTGCTGAATGTACTATTGTGATACTAATTATATTGCTGAATGTACTATTGCGATACTTTTTATATTGTTGAATGTACTTTTGTGACACTATTTATATTGCTGAATGTACTATTGTGTTACTATTGTCATACTATTGGTATTGCTGAATGTACTATTGTGATACTATTAATATTGCTGAATGTACTATTGTGATATTATTTATATTGCTGAATTTACTATTGTAATGCTATTTATATTGCTGAATGTACTTTTGTGATACTATTGATATTGCTGAATGTACTATTGTGATACTTTGAAATTGCTGAATTGTACAATTGTGTTGTTTTTTAATAAAGCTGCAAATGAGTAGTTTTTAGCAACTTTGACATGGACTGTGAAGTCCCAAAATTAACGGTATACAGGTTTTCTATTTTTTAAGCACAAACAAACCCGCCTTCGGCTTTATCTTTTTATTGCATTTTAACCTTTTTTCTATTTTCCACATTCAACGTTGATTTATACGCCTGTACATAAAGGAATATGCCTAGGAATGCCCCTGATGGTAGTCAAATTCAATAGTTGATATCCAAAATACAACACTGGCATTGCATTAGTGGAAAATTACATTAGTTTATAATTCAATTTTTTATTTACTTTTAGATTGATTGTGAAACATGTTCTTGCAGCAAATCATGCTTGAAGTCTTCATGGATAGAACCAGTACTAAGCTTGATGTGAATAAAAATGATAAATATAAGTATGTGCCATCAGTAGCATAGATCCTTTTATGCATGTACCATCAGTGACGCAGCAGTTTTATGTATGTGCTGTCAGTGACATAGCTTTATGCCACAACGCCTGGACATATTTTTGTGAATACATCATTATATCTGCTAGAAAAGCCCGAGAACGTGGGAAATGCATCCTAAAATCATTTTATTCTACCCCCTACCCCCTCCCCTCCCTAACCTTGTGGGCTTGCTCATCATTTTAGGGTCAGCTACACTGCTGAACATGATATTTTAAGCATTTGTTGCATTAAAACGTATTTATATCAAATAAAATATAAAATATTCAATATCATTATGTTTACGATGGTAGTATACTTTGATAAAATGTTGAGATATGATAATTGTATTTTATAATAAAAAAAACAAGACAGGTAATACCAGTAATTGACAAACATGATCAGGACTGGATAATTCCACTCGTCTGCTCCCCATGACGAGTGAACATATGGTCAGTACATGTAAGATTTACGAAACTGACCTTAATATTTCTTTGAATTTAAGCATTCAATTGGAAAGGGAGGATGAGTAGCCCTGATGATTTTAAACACTGAAAAAAGAAGGCACTGCATTCACCAATATACAATTATATAGTCATGCACAAAATAATTAGATATTGAATATACATCTTTTTAATAGTAATGCACAAAAAAATTAGATATTGATAGTAATGCACAAAATAATTAGATATTGATTAAATGAGTATATAATTTTTATAGTACAAATACACAAAATGATTAGATATTGAATATACAATTATTAATAGTTACAATTTGTTGATCTTCTGTACACCTATAAAAGAAATATACACATGAAAAGGAAACCAAAATAAAAAAATTCAAACAAAACAAATGTACCAATGCTGAATCGCTTGGAATATATACATTTATGCAACTGACTAAAAAAACTTTTTTATTCCAGTGACTTAATAATTTAATGACTTAATTGTTTATACATACAAGCTGGTCCAAGATTGTAATTTCAACCTATTATTCCATATCCATACAACCTAGTCAAGCAAATTTCATTATACCAACTGGAATAAAAAAATAATTTTTTTAACAGAATTAAAGAATGAAACTATGTAAAAAAATATTAGAACAGGATCAATGGACAGTTCTTAACATACCTCTTAGTGATTCAAAATCAAATAACAATTATTTTGGCAATCTGTGGTCAGTGAACTATGTATATAGGCATTCCATATCCAGAAAAATGTTTTAGCCAATTTTAAATTTTGAAATATCCTGATATATTCCCTTTAACAACTCTTATCCATTCAAATTTGATCATTTCTTAAAAGTCTGTGTGGTTCCAGCTAAGAATAGAATCACTGCCGATCTCTGCAGAAGGGTAGGAATCCTCTGAATTGGTGTCATATTCATTTTATCATTTTTTTGTCAAGTTTGTTATTGTGGTTAAACTACCAACCCCTGCGTGGTTTCAGGGAGCCATATGAGTGATGGCGAGAATAGGATCACTGTGGTTCAAGCATGTCGTATGAAGCAACAATTTGAGTAATATAACCTATAATGTGTTGGTATGCCGTAAAACCCTATTCATTCATTTGATTAATTTCTTAGATGTGCTATTTATAACAAACTATTAATGATAATGTATTCATCCACCATTCATAATACACTATGCATGAAAAAAATAAAAGTAAAAATTAATATCTTTTAAAATTCGAAGACGCAGCCATTTCATTTATTTTCTATTTAAAATATCTTACCTTATCTCAATATTTGCAAGGAACCCGAATGTAAATTATAATTTAGTATCCTGATTTACAAGTAATTTTCGGTAAAACGTTGCGTCTTCTGAGAAGGCTTAAATTAGACGTTATCTAAATGTATTCCTAGAAAATCCCTTATTCATATCGACCTACATTTGACAGCTGATAAACATGTTATATACAGTAGCTAAAGGTTGTTAAAAAGTACAATAAACTCTTTCTTTTTTTCTTTTCAAATACGATCTACCATTTCGTTGCGAGGAAATGTTCTTGACGTTCCCCATCTTATGTTGCTGTAGTATGACCCAATTAATTTGTACTTTCTATTCATAATTCCGGTTCAGCTATCCCGACCTACTTTCGGTTCGTATTGAGCTAAATGCGCGTGGTCTCACGGATATCGCTTATTGTACAGATAATATTAAACAGGCGAAGAAAAATATACAATGTGTTAAATTATAGAAATTATTTTTAAACAACATTATTGACATTAGATCTACTTTGCTTCATCAATAATGTGTACCGCACATATAGTTTATGTGTATTGTTTATATATTTAGAAGAACGTAAGCTACTACACAAAAGTTGTGACGTTTTAAGCACTTTAAGCATACACGGAAATCCTCGGAACACGCATACTAACCGAAAAAAATGAGTGCTAAGTTGATTTTTCGTCAGTTTTCTAGAAACGTGAGACATTACAGGTCCCTGAATTGCCAACAAATGAGACATCTCAGTATTTGGGGTAGTTGGGGGACATCACGATCCAATGATTGGAAAAATGCTGTTTCAGAGGCTGAAAAAATTGTCGGCTATCCAACGTCTTTCATGAGCCTCCGGTGTCTTCTGAGCGACGAACTTGCAAATGTTGCAATTCAAGTTAGAAAGCTGATTGGAACAAAGCATCCACTTCTTAAAACAGCAAGGTAGGATTTCTGTTATTATACACACATCACCATGCTGTTTGCCAATGTTAAAACTGCTTTTAATATAAGTAGTAAATTAGTGGTTTGTTATGATAAGTGGAGTTGAGGTCATTTCGTAACCGAGTCATTTTGTAACCTATATTTTTTGGTCATTTTGTAACTGTTTTTTCGGTCATTTCTTAACTGATTTTTCAGGCACTAATAAGAGACAGTATCGACAGTACCTTTTAAAACATGGTTATTGTGGAAATGCTAGGCTTATACATAATGAAACTGATGCAGTTGTATAATTTGATGATCACAAAATTTCAAATTTTACAGTACTGTATTATTTCTTACAAATCTCGATAAATATGACCCAAAACATTGTTAATCATAACCGTTTTAGTATCGTATAGATGGTATAAGAAATAATGTCACACATAAATGTATACAAGACAAGGGTCACAAACATATTGGATACAAGCAATTTAAAGCAGACTTTCTACATATTTAAAACATAGAATATAACCAGGGCTACACATCAAAGTATACAGTTTCATTCTGTGAAAGCCTAGCATTCCTTTACTAACCATGTTTTTAAAAGTAATCGGGTACCGTCGATACTGCAGGGCTGTACAAATACCATAAACCAACGTCCTGGACAAGTGGAAAATGGCTACGGACAAGTGTCCCTTTAAATATTTGTAGTCCTGGGCAAGTGACATTTTTCAAAAATTTAGTCCGGACAAATGCCATTTTCAGAATTCAAGTTTGTTCAGTGCTCCAAGAATAGGATAGCCCAATGCCCGGGGCTTGTCAGATCTGGATCCGGGCATGTGCCTTTTTCAAAGTTACTTGCCCGTCGGGCTCGTCTTAAAAAATCGGACAAGTTAATTTTCACAATACACAGGTCTGCAAATATCTCTATTCGAAACGACACAGGTCAAACTGTTGTTTAAAGACCGTTACTAATCAGTATAAACAATTGACCCCTGCCGTGCTCATCATACCACATGCCCGATAATGCGACTCTGGAAAACCTCTCATGCATATTCATTTATCTATTTTAATTCCTCTAATGTGATTGGTGGATAGCTTTGAATATAAAGTAATCTATTTTTAATAACCGCTCTGATTGGTCTGATATCTACGCCCAAGGTAAACACGTTTCTTACCACCTACCCGAGCAAAGACTAAAAAAAAAGACGATGACGTAATTCGCGGGTGTTTCTCAAATTCTCCATTATGAAGAGTATAAAATTACCTCCCTTTGCCAAAATGGTAACGATTTCTAAAATCTGGTAATGTTTTTGCAGATAATTTGCGATCAATCGCGTTATGTAAAATGTCAGCGTTAGGTTCTGGTAAATTTATAAATATTTCGTAGATTTACATTAATTGGAACTGTATGTATATAAATTTTCTTCTGTGAAAACGTGAAAGTTTATATTGAAATTGAGTTTACGGTAAAGAAAAATGTGGGTGGGGTATTATAGTTATAAACATTAAATGCTTTTTGGTTGTGTAGTTTCAGCCTATATTTTTTGGCATGATTTAAATATAGTATTGAAATCAACAATTAAGATGAATTATGTGGGTTTTTTTTAATATTTGAAATATTGTTGACTAGTTGCACTTTCTAGATGTTTGAAGGCTATCATAGACTGCATTTATTTATCATATTGCCAAGTTCTCTTGTATAGATTGAATAGCTTTGTAGGCTTGAAATTGCCATTATTGTATGTTGTGACAGCAATAATTAGAAAACAAAAGAAAGATATTTAAAATAATGTTTCAAATATACTCCTGCTCCCACACTGCCACTGAATCGACAGAAAAGAAATGATAGTCAATAAAGAACAATTGATAGATTGATTGATTCAACATACTGATAGAGTCATAGTCAGTTCTCCCGAGATTCTCTCACTTCTCCCGGTCTTATTCAAACTCTAAAACTTGTGATTTAGACATGCATAATGTTATGGGGAGCTTACCCTACATAAAATTAATACATTTAGGTCTTTGTTTACATATTTCATATTATACCGCAAGGTGTATTGGTAATAAAAATCTGGGCATGGGAACCGTTGATCAGGGCAAGTTATTTTTCAGCCAGGGCAAGTAGATTTTTTCAATCTACTTGCCCTGGGCTAGTCCCAATTTTTTTTTTCTATGAGCACTGATGTTTAATTGAGGTGCCACACATGTGAATCGATTAGCCACTAACAAAGACCGATCTTTGACTGATTGGCGGCAAGTTACATAGTGCTTCAAGAATAGGATAGTCCAATGCCCGGGGCTTGTCAAGTCTGGATCCGGGCATTTGTCTTTTTCAAAGTTACTTGCCCATTGGGCTTGTCTTAAAAAATCCGACAAGCTAGTTTTCACAATACACAGGTCTGCAAATATCTTTATTCGATAAGACACAGGTTAAACTGTTGTTTATAGACAGTAACTAATCAGTATAAACAATTAACCCCCACAGTGTTTATCACACCACATGCCCGATAATGCGACTTTGGAAAACCTCTCCTGCATATTCAACCATCTATTTTTAATCCTCAATTGTGATTGGTGGATAGCTTTGAATATAAATTAATCTATTTTCAATACCCGCTCTGATTGGTCGAATATCTAAGACCAAGGTACATGTTTCTTACCAGCTACCTGAGCAAAGATTAAAAAAAAAATGATGACGTAATTCGTGGGAGTCTTTCAAATTCTGCATTTGGTCAGCTACCACTATTGAGATGAGCTCTCTGATTGGCTGAAAAAAGTATAGGGATGTTCAGGGCATATATTTTTATAGTAAGTGAATTCTGGTTGGATGCAAATGATAAACTGGCAAATGATCACAATAAAATAAGGTTATTATGTTTGTGTCAGTAAAAAATTAGATTTATGTTTCTCTGACTGACTGTTTTCATTTTATCAAGGAAACTGCCTGAGTGTAAAATTGGTGAAATTTACTTTTTTTCATGCTGAAATTGGGGGTACCCAACTTCAGGGGGCAAAAAGTGGTACTTTTGATCCCATATCGGGGTCATTTTAATTTGAGTCTAGGACAGTACTTTAATATGATATAGGAATTTTTGGTCTGCGGATAATAGAAATAGTGAAAATAAGGTCAAACGTTCTAATGTAAGTCTATGGAAAACACAATGGTGATAGCTGGCCATTTTGAAGAGTATAAAATTATCTCCCTTTGCCAAAATTGTAGATAAATCGCGATCAATCAAATTATGTTTATATATATAATAATTGAAACTGAATGTATATAAATTTTCTTCTGTGAAAACGTGAAAGTTGATATTTAAATTGAGTTTATGGTAAAGAAAAATGTGGGTGGGGTATTATAGTAATAAACTTTTTGCTTTTGGGTTGAGTAGTTTTAGCATATAATTTTCTTTGGCATGATTTGAATATAGTATTGTAAACAACAATTTAGATCAATTATGAGAGCTTTTTTTAATATTTGAAATATTGTTGACTAGTTGCACTTTCTAGATATTTGAAATCTGTCATAGACTGCATTTATTTATCGTATTTCCAAGTTCTATTGGATAGATTGAATAGCTTTATAGACTTGACATTGCCATTATTGTATGTTATGACAGCAATAGTTAAAAATGAAGAGAAAGATATTTTAAATAATGTTTTAAATAAACTCCTGCGCCCACACTGCCACAGAATTGACAGAACAGAAATGATAGTCAATAAAGAACAAAGTTTAAATACAATATAGTAAGTTGGGCATATTGACGTAGTCTGTTCTCCCTGAAATTCTCTCACTTCTCCCGGTCTTATTCAAACTCTAAAACTTGTGATTTAGACAGTCCCATGCATAATGAAAAGGGGAGCTAAAATTAATACATTTAAGTCTATGTTTACCTATTTCATATTATACCACAAGTTGTATTGGTAATAAAAATCTTGGCAAGTTTTTTTTCAGCCAGTGCAAGTATTTTTTTTCAACCTACTTGCCCTGGGCTAGTCCCAAATTTTTCATTGACTGACTTTGATCCAGATCAGACAATATCTCACTGGATGTCATGTGGCAAGGGTGGTTGACACATCAGTGGCCACAAAACAGCAAACAAGAAACATGGAACTGAACAAGTGTCAGGACATAGCTCCAGGTTATAGCTTTTAGTGAACAAGTGTCAGGATATAGCTTCAGGTTATAGTTAGAGCTTTTAGTGAAGTGACTGTTCAGCTGTAAAATTAAACACTTCAATAACCAAAGTTCAACTAAATTTTGAAAATTTCATGAAAGTGAGTTATAAAGTTTTAAAACTTTAGAAGAACTTTCTGTCCCAGATAAATGTGCTCAGCTGTGTAGTATAAATAGCTATAATAAAGTTAGTTTATTTAGAGGATAATGGATACACTCACCAAGAAGTGTGATACATAATGTAAATATCAGAATATCATTGTATATTTATTAATTGGATTTTTAACTATATCATGATGCTATGTTGCTATGCTTTTAGACAGTAGTTTTTATGAATGATAAATAAAACAAAAAAAGTAATTGATATTGTATTTATTGAATTTAAAACACATTTAAAACTGTCTCTACGTTGCAAGAAGAAAAGTTACCATCTGAAATTGTCCAGGTTGAAAATAATGCATAAGCATCTTTATTATGGGTTAGACTGGTACGCGTTTTTAAATGTATATATAAAAACCTGGACAAGTTGCTTTTTGTTCAGGACAAGTGGCATTTTAAAAGTCACTTGTCCTGGACAAGTGACTTAAAAAAAATTGTACAGCCTTGTACCGTCTTTAATTAATGCCTCATTTTTCCCCCAGTTATTTCGTAACCATATTTTTGGTCATTTTGTAACTGGTGGAAAATATTCTTTATGAATTAAACAATATTTTATGGTATTTTTTCCGATAATTGTGTTATAAACACTTCATATTAAAATGAAAAATGATATGTATACATAGAGTAGGTTGACTATTTATAACTGCATTATTTGTCATTTACCTTCCTTTGTTATAGAGTATGATAACTTTAAAGATGTGCTATTGGGTCCTATAATGTGATCCACTTGTTACTCTTCAACTGTAATATTGATATGCACATTTAAATACTTAATGAAGTTAGTTGATTGGTGTCAATTCAAAGCAAATTATTGTATATACACATAAAAATCAAAAGTAAATTTACAGAACACATTTCAAAGCAAATTATTTACAATTTTTTTAGCAAATTATAATCAAAATATATATATTAACAGAGCATACTTAAAATTATTTATGCTAAAATGTTGTCTATTTTGAAGTAAGTTGTGCTTATGTCAATGTGAACTTCAGCTATCTCTTGACAGTTTTTGTTCTTTTTTTGCAAAAAAAAAAAACCACACAAAAAACATCCATTTTTGGTTGAAACATTTTTGTTTGAATATCTTCGAGTTTTTTCCATTACAACAAGTTCAGTCTGACTGAACACTCGAGCGTTATCCTATCGTAACGATGTCAATTAAACACTTGTTTCTGTTGAGTCGGGCATTGCTGGTACATAACTAACAAATGTAAATTAGAGTTACACTCAGTTTTTACCAATCTTCAGATGTTGTCTCAAAAATGAAAACAAATAACAAGAAAATGTTGAGGGTTGGCGTTATTATCACACAGAAATAATGATAAATGCAATGATATTTTCTTTAAAGTTTACTCGTCCAATGGACTAGTTTGTTATTTATAAAAATCACTCGTCCGCCGGCAAAAAATACTCATTCGGACAAGCGGATGAGTACCTTTGCTGGTGCCTGGAATTGTAAATTAAAGTGCAAGCTTGCTAACAAATAAGCAAGAAAGGTAAAAAGGTTGATTTCTAATCCCTGAGTGTAAACTCTTTTCCTTTAATTAATTGTAAAACTAACTTTTTCACAAACATTAAATGAATATTTTTCTTGTGTTTAGGGGATTTCTAGACAATGGCAAACACAGTTTACAGACACGTGGTCTAATTGTGTTACTGATGGCCAAATCCGCTGGTGCAAGGGAAGGATCTTTTGATGAACATGAAATGGTCAGTGGCATATATCCAAAGTAGGTAGCAATGTTAAGATACTATACAGACTACAGTACTAAGATAGTTATGTAAATTTTTAGCTCACCTGAGCCAAAGGCTCACAGGTGAGCTTTTAATATCGCCTGGTGTCTGTCGTCCGTCGTTAACTTTTACCTTTTAACAACTTCTCCTCTGAAACCATTTGGTCAATTTTGATATAACTTGACAGTAATGTTCCTTGGGTGACCTTCTACCAAGTTTGTTCAAGCCATCTTGATTCATCAATAAACATGGCCCCCAGGGGGCGTGGGGCAAGTTTAATTAGTAAAAATTTAAAAATCTTCTTGTCAGAAACTACTGGTTTGATTTTAAAATAATTTCACAGAAATGTTCCTTGGGTGACCCTCTACCAAGATGGTTCAAGCATCTTGATTGGTCAAAAAACATAGCGTCCAGGGGGTGGGGTTAGTTTACTATATAAGCTTTAGTAAAAACTTAAAAAATCTTCTTGTCAAAACTACTGGCTCGATTTTAAAATAATTTCACAGAAATGTTCCTTGGGTGACTCTCTACCAAGTTTGTTCAAGCCATCTTGATTCGTCAAAAAACATGGCAGCCAGGGGGTGGGGTTAGTTTTATGTCAAGTTAATGTCCTTGTTTTATAGCATAAATGTCTGTATATAGCAATTATTATAAGAAGAGGTAATAAACTCTTTAAATAAAGTTTTTTTTGCTATAAGTATACAATATTATACCAGATATAAGTTTTAAAAGATAATTCATCATAAAAAGATGAATGATACATGTATAATCAATGATTGAAATATTATTCATAAATCATGAACCATTTTGAAATAGGTGTTTTTTCTGAATATAAAAGTCAGAGTTTTTATGGTTCAGACAGGGATGGTTTACTGCTTCATAATAAAACAATACCATATTTTTAGCTAGTTTCTTCACAGCAAGAAGTCTGCTGTCAAAGTGTACTTGAAATCTCGGAGGAGGAGCTTATTTGTTTTTTGGGGATAGTGCACTGCGACATAGATTCTTTCAAGCGATAGGCTTTGGGAAGGCTTGTGTTTGAAACTCATAGGAATATTTATTGTGCTGGAACTGTGGATTGTTTCATGCACAATAGTTTAGTCTGATGCTTTAGTTTGAAACCGTTCTCAAACATAACAGGTAATTAAGTTTTGTGCTGGAACTGGATTTTTATCTTAGTTCAAAGACTTAGGTTTGGAACAGTCTCCAGGTTCTGTCCTGTGTCTTATTACTTTTATGTCCCCCAAAATTGTTTCAATCTGTTTGAGATTTCATGTCCAGTTTATAACTTTGTCACCTATATATAAATTTCAAAAACATTTTATCAGCAGGATGGCGTGTCATATGTAAGACTCACACCCATACCTCAAAGGTTAAAGTCACATTTGAGTTTGTTTGACAACACTTTGAGTCTGTGAGATTTTATGTCTGGTCTGTAACTTTGTCATACATGGATGGATTTCAAAAACACTTGGCTTAATTGATCAACATGACATGATTAAGTGTCATGTGTAAAACCCAGAACCCTACCTCAAAGGTCAAGGGCACACTTTCAGTTTGTTGATATTTCATGTCTGGTCTGTAACTTTGTCTTATATGGAGAGACTTTTAAAGTAGCTTGACATCAGATCTCGAGATCAAGTTCACACAAAGGTCAAGATGACACTTTAATGTAAAAAACATGAAATTGTGTGTCTAGTCTGAAATGTCGATCTAGAACTCTTGATATTCAAACATTTAATCCCTATCATAAAATATATTGTCGTTTTCACAGACCATTTGGGGGGCATTATATATGACACTTACCAGTGACATTTCTTGTTCTGAATAAATCAATACATTATTGTGTGGAATGTATTGTCTAGTGGTAGAGCATCTGACCCATGATTGAAGGGTCATTGGTTTGATCTTCTACTACAGCTACATGTAGTGCCCTTGAGCAAGACACTTTTTCCACATAATTTATATGTTTATTACTGGTTCTACCCAGGAAGACTTCAAGCATGATTTGTCTAAGTTTAAATAACTCGTTTCACAATCGAAGTGAAATAAATAAGTTTATTAGTAAATCAATAATTTCAGTCAGCGCACATTAGCGGAGATTACAGAGATGATCCACACTGCCAACCTTGTGCACAAAGGTGTTGTGAATCTGGACACGCTACACAGTACTGATGCCACTTATAAGGACATGGAGTTTGGTAACAAGATCGCAGTGCTTAGTGGCGACTTCCTTCTCGCCAGTGCCAGTACAGGTCTTGCTGATCTCAATAACACTAAGGTTGGTACCCCACATCAACTATCAATCCAGAGGTCGTGAATTCAAATCCCCATCAGGTCACAATCTCTCCGTGATGGTTGATATACAACATTGCATCTCATTATCATTGGTCTCTCACGGCTAATTCATGTGGGGAATTTACCACTTACTTGCGAAAATGTGGTGGGCTCGAGTACTGATTAACTTTCCAGGATCCCAGGAAACAGTGGTTAGGTTGACTGGTGGTCTGTTAGCCCTTCGTGGCATAAAATTTCCGCTAAATATTCATTCAATCAGCATCGAAAAGATATTAAAGAACTTTCTGTCCCATACTAAAGAAATTACAATTAATATTTAATTACCAGATGATAATCACACAACTATGATTTTATTTTCAGTAGTTGTATTTTAGGTAGAAGATAATTATTATGATATCACATGACTAAAGCATTCTTTTTTGGTAGTACAGATAATATCACATGACTATGGCATTCTGTTTTAGGTAATAGAGATGATATCACATGACTATGGCATTCTATTTTAGGTAATAGAGATGATATCACATGACTGGCAACTATTATAGGTAAAAGAGATGTTATTACATGACTATGGCATTCTTTTTAAGGTAAAAGAGATGATATCACATCACTATTGCATTCTATTTAAGGTAATAAAGATGATATCACATCACTGTTGCATTCTATTTTAGGTAATAGAGATGATATCACATCACTATTGCATTCTATTTAAGGTAATAGAGATGATATCACATCACTTTTGCATTCTATTTAAGGTAATAGAGATGATATCACATCACTATTGCATTCTATTTTAGGTAATAGAGATGATATCACATGACTGTTGCATTCTATTTAAGGTAATAAAGATGATATCACATCACTATTGCATTCTATTTAAGGTAATAGAGATGATATTACATGACTATGGCATTCTATTTAAGGTAATAGAGATGATATTACATGACTATGGCATTCTATTTTAGGTAATAGAGATGATATTACATGACTATGGCATTCTATTTAAGGTAATAGTGATGATATCACATCACTATTGCATTCTATTTAAGGTAATAGAGATAATATCACATGACTATGGCATTTATTTTAGGTAATAGAGATGATATCACATGACTATGGTATTCATTTTAAGGTAATATAGATGATATCACATGACTATGGCATTCTATTTAAGGTAATAGTGATGATATCACATCACTATTGCATTCTATTTAAGGTAATAGAGATGATATCACATGACTATGGCATTTATTTTTGGTAATAGAGATGATATCACATGACTATGGTATTCTATTTAAGGTAATAGAGATGATATTACATGACTATGATATTATATTTAAGGTAATAAAGATGATATTACATGATTTCGATTTCTAACATATTATGATATCACACTGTGACAGAACTATGATAAGATTCTATTTTAGTAGTAGGGATTATGTCGCATTTATTTGGAATTCTATTTTAGGTAGTAGAGATGATTTCACATAACTATTCTATTTAAAGTAGTAGAGATGATTTCACATAACTATTCTATTTTAGGTAGTAGAGATATCACATAATTATTCTATTTTAGGTAGTAGAGATGCTATCACATGACTATGGCATTCTATTTTAGGTAGTAGAAATGATATCACAAGCCATTGGAGATATGATGGAGGCAGAGTTTACAGAACTTCGCGACCACAATGGCCATGCCAATCTCCCAGCCATGCCCACTTTCAGTGACTGGGAAAGACAGACATTCCTGGAGTCGGGGAGTTTACTGTCAAAAAGCTGTGAAGGGGCTATAGAGCTGGCAGGGCACAGCAAAGAATTGAAGCAGGCAGCCTCCCAGTTTGGAGAGAACATTGCATATGCTAGACAGGTACCACATGTATCTATGTAAAAAAATCATTAAAAATCATTTAAATATCATTACAAGAAATGTCACTGTTAAGTGTGGTGTGCCCCTCAAATTGTCTGTGAAAAATAACAATATATGATATAATAAGTAACGATGTATCCATGAATATCAAGAGTAATGGACTGATGTTTCAGGCTAAACATGCAATTTCATTTTTACATTTAAGCATGGCCATGACCTTTGTGTAACCTTGACCTTGACATCTGATGTAATGGTCTGGGTATTTCAACAGTTAAATGACATGCTGATCACTTGTGTCAAACTATTTAAAAAACCCAAAATGTAAGTTACAGATCAATTGTTGATCGATTGATAAATTGAGCCAAGTGTTTTTGAAATCTATCCATGTATGATAAAGTTAAAGGACAGACTTGAAATCTCAAACAGATTCAAAGTGTTGTCATACATACTCAAAGTGTGACCTTGACGTTTGAGGTACAGGGTCTAGGTCTTACATATGACACATCGTCATATCATCTTGATAAATTGAGCCAAGTTAAAGACAAAGACAAACCAGACATGCAATATCAGACAAATTGAAAGCATGACCTTGACCTTTGAGGACATTAATTATGTCATGTTGATCAACTGAGCCAAGTGTTTTTAAAATTTATCCATAGATGACAAAGTTACAGACCGGACAAGAAATCTCACACAGACTGAAAGTGTTGTCAAACAAACTCAGTGTGACCTTGACTTTTGAGGTACACATGTGGATGCTACAAGTGACACATTGTAATGTCATGCGAATGAATTGAGCCAAGTGTTTATGAAATTTATCCATAGGTGACAAAGTTTCAGACCGGACACGAAATCTCAATCAGATTAAAAGTGTAATCAAACAAAATCAAATTGTGACCTCGACCTTTGAAGTGGGATTCTGGGTGTAATGCCATACATCGTCATGTTATGTTGATCATTTGTAGCTAGTATTAACAAAATCCATCTATGTATGACAAAGTTAGAGGCCAGACACGAAATCTCAAACAGACTGAAAGTGTTGTTAAACAAACTCAAAGTGTGACCTTGACCTTTGAGGTATGGGTATGGTTCTTACTCACAGCAAGTTGTCATGTTATGTTGATCATTTGTAGCAAGTATTTATAAAATCCATATATGCATGACAAAGTTACAGGCTGGACACGAAATCTCACACAAACTCAAAGTGTCAAACAAACTCAAATTGTGACCTTGGTCTTTGAGGTACAGGTGTGGGTCTTACTCGCGACATGTCGTCATGTTATGTTGATCATTTGTAGCAAGTATCATTAAAATTCATCTGTGCATGACAAAGTTACAGGCCGGACACGAAATCTCACACAAACTCAAAGTGTTGTCAAACAAACTCAAATTGTGACCTTGACCTTAAGGGTATGGGTGTGGGACTTACTTGCGACATGTCATCGTGTTTTGTTGATCATTTATAGCAAGTATCAACAAAATTCGTCTATACATGACAAAGTTACTGTTCGGAAACGAAATACCGGACAGAAGGACGGACGGACGCTGCGATTTCTATATGCCCCCCATAAAGATTTTTGGGGGCATAAAAAGTAGTTCAGAAACCAGTCTCTGAAGATATTTGTTTTAAAAGAAAGAAACAACTAGTTAATAGATGACAGACACTTTCTCATGGGCTTTGATGCTTTTATAATAGCAAATTTCTCTCTTACATGTGAATAATTGTGTTTTAATTCTATATTTACTGATCAGAATTTTTTATATGAAAATTAGCTGCTTTGCTGACAGAACATATCGTAAAATTTGTGATATAATCGGGCAGTATCCTTCAGTATTAGAACAGTTGCTAGATATGTGCAAAGATATAAATGCATATACATGTATGGACAAATATTTCTTTTTCCTTTTATTGGAACCTATATTTTTGAAATTGAAAATTCTCATACAATTTCTTTTTCAAATTTTAGTATCAAAGCCATCATTTTGTAATATTTCCTAGTTCTCTACAGTACTGGTTCTACTAAGGAAGAACAAAGCAAGAGTTGTATGAGTTTTGAGAACTAATAATTGATGTTACAAAAACATGTTAAATGCCAACGCTAACTATTTTTTAATTACATAATACCCTTTACCAGATGAGTGATGACTTACAGCCATTCCTGACATCGACTGCTGAGACAAATGGGCTTTTAGCGTCGGCCCCAGTGATCAAACATGTGGAGAATTGTTGTTCCAGCAGTATACAGGACAGTATGGATAACAAGCAGGTCAGTGAGAACAGCAGTTGAATTAATGTTCACTGCTTGTTAGAAGAATAGTTAATTTTAATTATAAAATCTTTCATTAGCTCACTTTAGCCAAAAGGTGAGATATTATGATTAGTGGTTATCCATCATCCATCCAATGATTCGTCTGTCGTTAGTCTGTTAACTTTACGGTTGTATGTGTTCTAGCACCTACATGTACAACGTATATAGTAGTTATATAACCATAATATCCTTATTTTTCATCAAGTCTTATTTGATAATCAAAGATGTGTCAAAGTTAAGAGATGCATAAAAGATGCATCAAAGTTAAAAGATACACAAAAGATGTATCAAAGTATAGAATGAATCCCAAGAAAATGTGTAAAAATTAAGAGATGTGTCAAAATTAAGAGATGTATCGATTTAAAGAGATGTGTCAAAATTTAGAGATGTATCCATCTAAAGAGATGTGTCAAAATTTAGAGATGTATCCAATTTAAAGAGATGTGTCAAAATTAAGAGATGTATCCATTTAAAGAGATGTGTCAAAATTTAGAGATGTATCCATCTAAAGAGATGTGTCAAAATTTAGAGATGTATCCAATTTAAAGAGATGTGTCAAAATTAAGAGATGTATCCATTTAAAGAGATGTGTCAAAATTTAGAGATGTATCCATTTAAAACGATGTGTCAAAATAAGGAGATATATCTATTTAAAAAGATGTGTCAAAATTAAGAGATGTATCTAATTTAAAGAGATGCATCAGAGTAAAGTAAGTAAATCAAAGTGAAATATTTAAGAGAAACATTATAAATGTACGATATTTGTCAGAATGAAATATACATTTCAGATTATGACAACTGTCTTGCGAGGCACTGCAGTAGACTGGTGCATAGAGCAGTGTAATTTGTATGGCAAGACAGCAACGACAGCCCTCAATATGTTCCCATCATCAGAGGCAAAACAGGCTCTTATCAACATAGTACATGCTACCACCAACATGCCGTTTTCTCAGTCTTGACATGGACCTTTGAAGTCTCGTATATTAAATTGTAAATAACTGTTAAAATCCACTCTTATGTAGATTGGATTCAAATATTGATGTATAGTGTTATCTTTGTCTCTTTAGCTTCAATGTATTTTCAAACCTGAATAGCTCAGTTGGTAGAGAGTCCGACTATAATCCAAGATGTTAAGTCTGAATCCCCACCCTGCCACAGTTTCGGTGATGATTAATATATATGTCATTGCGTCTTATTGTCATTCATCTCTCACCGCTGATTTAAGTGGGATATCAGTTACTTGTGGAAATAGGAGTGCTCAAGTACTGGTTAACCTTCCAGGATCCCAGGAAAGAGGGGTTATGTTAACTGATCATCAGATAGCCCTCAATAGCATAGAAATGAAGTTGAATTTGCGAAATAATGTATTTTATTTTGGTTATTTAAAAATGGTTAATAACTGAATCTTGCTGTGATTTAATACAAATCTGATCATGTTTTTGTTTTAATTTAAAATAGAGATGATCTCAGTCACTCAGTTTCTAATTAAAGAGAGTATATCAGGGAAAAACGCTATACATGTCTTAAAAAATAAAATTGAAATAAAAGCATCTCATTAGCATAAATAAATAAAATCTGAATGGCATGATATATCAAATCCACAGAAACGTGACAAAATCAATGTTTCAATCATAGAAATTCTCATTCTAAAAATAGACAGCACTTAAATACTGATTGATGACCTTCACATTGTCATTAAGACTGTATGACAGATCTCCATTAATTACCAGTAACAAAAATTAAAAATGTATGGTCCATACAGAAATGTCAAGATAAAATTCAAGGACTTTACAAAGACAATTTCTGTTTTCAAGACCAGTATCTAAATGGAACAATGTTAAATACCAAGTTTTCACCCTACCTAGAACTTGACAAGGTTTAACTATTATATCTGCCTTTCCAGAATCTGTCAAATGTAACAACAAACAGTTTAATACCAAAACATTTTAATTATTATACATGCATTATTGCTGGTGGGCCAAAATGGGTTCCAGTCCAATCTTTGACCACTTAAATTCAGTTTCCTGGCTTTAAAATCTCTCTCCGAACTCTGGAATGTCTTCAAAAGCCCCAAACTGCTGCAGAACCACATCACAGTCATTCTTGTCAATAAGGTTTGAATTGGCCAACAAGGAGATAACTTTCCTGAATTTTACTCTCCACCATCCCTGTGGATTTCTTAATACCATTTTCGTCGAGGTTTAGAGAATTGGTAATTCATTATTTGATTTTGCAGCAGCAACTATCGGTGATACCCAATGTGTTGGTCCATTCACCTTTTCTATGATGTCATAATCAAGTTTTTCTAATCGGTCTTTTGGAATGGAATTTGTCTGTGTTTCGCAGCAGGAGTCACTGATTTATCAATACGAGTTGTTACAGTTCTGTCTTTAAGCTTTCTTAGTACATTGAACAACTCTTTGAATTTGTCACGTATTTCTGTTGTTTTACACCTAGAATATATTGATTTAACTGTTTATTATTGGCCTATAGCAGACCTGTTTACTTCTACGGATTGTCCATATTTTATACGGATTTAGGACGAAAACTACAGATAGGTGATGGTCAGTTACTACGGACAATCAAAATTCCATAAATTTCGGTAATTTCTGGCTATTTGGTTCATTTTCTGTACTATGTAGCTGCGCATTCGGGGTCTCTTGGACGCTTTTGGGAATGTGAAGAGGGAGTAACCGTCTCACTCACGAGTCTTTCCAATATGTCCAAAAGACAAGTATCGGCTAATGATTCTCCAAAGAAAAAGAAAGCTTGAAGTAGTCAACTGATCAGCGACTAAGACCATTGCCTCATTGTTTGGTTCTAGTGCTCAGTTGCACCATGTTGTAGCAGACCCTGATTTACCAGTGTTCTAGTCATAGAAGTGGTGGTATTGATTTAAACTTTTTATGGCCTCCATTTCACATTAAAAAACCAGAAAAGTGGAAAAAATTTGAGAAAATCTGTTGAAATATTTTTCAGTTTGAATCAGTTATTTTTATGTAACAATCCTTGCTGCTGCCTATTTCAACAGTAAAAAAAATTGCAAATGCTGGCAAAATATTTTTTTTTTAAATAACATTGTACATGCCAATTCCGTTATGTGAACTACGTTATATATTGAGTGGATACATTCATTTTTACCTGTATGACAACTATAATAACAATAAATACATGATTCTTTTTTCTAAACTTTATTGAAACAATACAAAAACTGTTTAACAGAACAAATTTACCATGGACATATGTTTTCGTCATATATTTTCACTCTAAAATGTGTCTATCGAAAAAAAAATTATTTGTTTTTAACACTTTTTTAAATGTATTATTTAGAAGTTTAGTTTTGAAATGGCAAAATAATCTTTCAATACATGACAATACATTTAATTACAGGTATTATGCCTTCACTTTATAAATAACTGAAGATTGGAATTTGGAAGATGAAAAATCTGAAATACACTTTAGGACAAAATCTACTGGTGTGTGGTAACATAGTTCACCATTCTATAGTTTGAAGGCTATAAATGTGTAACTTATAGTGTGTTTGGTTGCTGTTAACTTATGTTACAAACTTATTTATAACCAAAGCCAAATGCTTTCTTGGCAATTTTTTATTGAAATGAGTATAAATTTTATACATCTAAAATTCCTATTTTACAGTATTTAATATTTAAGTTTATTATGAAAACTGTGAATTCACTTATTAAATTGGACTAGCTGTGATGTAAATTGTTATGCTATATTTATTCAAAATAGATTTACAGTCACAACTGTTAAATATTGTTGACTAAGGATCTCATTAAAAAAGCAGGAATGTAAGGGCGCATAGCTAATGCTGAGTAGTATTTGGTAACGTAGTTCACAAAAAATAATAATTTTCAGAAACTATATCTTACAGTAAACATACAAGTAAATCGTCTGATATAATGTTTATATCCATGACAAAACAATGCGACACAATGAAATAGAACAGTTATAACACAATAAATCATTATATAACTAATAAGAAGTGAAACATTTATGTTTAAGTATTTAAGTTGAGTGTTTCTCGATCAACTATATGTTAAGCGTTACTTTACGCTAAATAGTACAGATAAAAGTAGTCACAGTAAGTGTAAATAATTTGACTAGATGTAACTGTAATATAAAACAAAAAGGTGCAAAAAGGCATATAGCCAATGTCAACTAAATGAACTTGTACAGTATTTCGTAACGTAGTTCACAAAAAAATGCTTATTTTTAAGAACTATATCCTCAAATAGAAATACAAGTTAAACATGAGACAAACTGTTAAAATATGAAACAACAATGAAACTTTTTGAAATAGAACACTGTTATAACAAAACAATTAGTATCAATTGTAACTATAACACATAAAACTTGTATCGATTTCAATAGAACATCATGTTTGGAATCAGCTGTGCATTAAATGTTCGCCGTGATACGACCAATGATGTTGACCAATGATGTTGAAAGCGGCATTAAACAACAATAAACCAAAACTTTACACTCAAAATAAAATTTTCGGTTTTTGTACAATCTGCTTTACCGGGCAAACAAGCACTTTTATCATCTCGTTCCATGAAATGTTCAACAGTTCTTCTAATTCTACATTTTTCTGCCAGTTTTCGTCTCTGAATCTCAGTCGGTCCTCTTTTTTTTCTCATCAACTTGCGTGTGTCCACGTTCATAGTCTCACATACCGCTGACAGCTGCCTTGATCTTTTCGCTGCATGACCACACACCAACACAGCTGCAGAGTCTGTTGCATTTTTCAAATCATCTACCATTGCTTCATGTAATTGCAACTTTTTTACAATGGATTTGTGTTTTCTTGGTGACAGTCCACCTGACCTTAACAATTTTTTTGTTCTGCTTCTAGGTGTATGTTCTGTTTCTGATCTGTGGGAGTTTCTTGTGGTAATTTACTTGATCCAGGCATGTCTTCTGGCACATACTTATTTTCTGCTGATTCATTTACCTTCTTTTTATTAAGTTTGGATAACTTCGATCTTAGAACATTGTTCTTTTTGCGAACATTATAAAGACTCTCTGTTAAATGTTGTATTTTAAACTCAGTTTTTCTTCAATTCATTAGATTTTTTCTTACGACCTTTACTCTTACATGTAGGAAAGTCCATCTTTACAGTGAGCTTGTTTGTAGTAGGAATCTGCAATGAAGACATTCTTGTAAAGTCCATAGTTGTTGTAGAATCACAAGGACCATTTTCACCATTTATAATGTCCCTCTGTTCAGGCTCATTAACGGTCATTTGGTTGTAACTATTATCATTTTCGATGTTATTGTTTCCTTGTTTGTGTTGTTGTTTTCTTCGCATGGATTCCTTCTTTTTTCTCATTGCTTTCTGTATTTTGTTCCTGTATTTCCTTAGTTTATTCTTTGGCAATTGGTCAGCAGGTATGTAATACTTCTGAACCCTTTTGGCTTCTTTTTTCATGTATTCTGCGCCCTTTGTGGCTTTCTGCCATTCACGGTAGGCTTTTTGTATCTCTGCGCGTGTTTTTGCCATTTTCTGAAATGATAAAAACAATTATGATCAAAAATAAATTTAAGTGAACTACGTTACAATTTGGTGAACTACGTTACCATATCCAGCATGCTCTCCTTGTGTTTTACCTATATTTACATATAATGTAGCATTAACACATCACAGAGTCATCATATTAGTACCAGAAAATGTATAAAGTAAATATATATCAGTTGGTTAACTAACTCGATCTTTTACAAAACGATGACTAGTCAAAATATTATTATTTGTGTCGTTCCTACTTCACGAAATCAAAAAAGGGACGCGCCATCTTTGTTTAGACAGAACACCGTGAAGAGTATTCAGTGTCTGTGTGTATTGCTCCTCGAAAAATTAGTCCTAGGATTAAATATTATGCAAAATGCTGTTTGGATAGTAACGTAGTTCACAGTAACGTAGTTCACAAAAATATGTTTTAGTCTGTCTGGCGTAATAAGTACGAAACACTGTAAAACCTTTTTGCTCTAATATAGCACTGTTTACTTATATGTATGTATTGAGAAATAGGCATACCTTTGTTTTCACTGTAATATGGAAGTAATGCATGGTAACGTAGTTCACCAATTTATGTAAAAATACAGAGGGTCAATTTTGAGTGAATTTTTGAAAAAAATATCGACGACATATGAACAAAATAATTTCATACTGTACCTGTTCCATGTTTAGACTGTCTTCGAGACTGATCATAGTGTACATCCATGCAAGTATCCATTTCTTAATGTTTAGCTCAAAATGCTAACTTAGTTCACATGGATTTCTGTGACAAGACAGTATGGATAAAATTTTTTTTATGTTTTTACACTGCTCCAAAACAGGTTTCCTAAAGTTGTCTTTATACATTTCACCTATACAATGACATGCAATAACAGCATACAAAAAGACTTATCTGGCAGAGTTAGTAGACCAAAGTAAGCTACCCAGAGTTATGACAGGGTATTTTTGCCAATTTTAGACCCTACTTTACGTATATAATGTTAAAAAAGTACCATTGTCAGCGGCCAAACATTTTTTAAAAGAAGATAATAACCCTAGCCTTATATCAAACTTAATATAATATACCTCCGACTCTTAATTATGGAAGAATATGCTTGAAACAGCAGTTTTACATAATTTTCCACTTTTCTGGTTTTTTGATGTTCAATGCATATATTAATTTTAAGTTGAACAAATTTTGTTAGATAACTGCCTTTCTCAGTTTTAAAGTGCTAAAGGGGGCAATTTTGGTAATTGATATGCCAAGTTGTAATTTGGATAATTTACACACTGAAAAAAGAGAAAATTTAGTAAGAAAAATTACCTGACGGATAGTAGAAATATTAGCCTCAGAATTCACCAGAATGCAGAAAACTGAATGTAGGAATAAAAAATTTGATTAATACGTTATTTTTTACCCCAAACATTTGAAAAATAAGTATTGCAAATGAAATTCAAGGAGTAAAATATTCATTTCAAGACAAGCTGATCTGGAGCACTGAGGAAAAAGAAGTGAATGGTGTTGAGTTCTTAAGATGGCACATTGGTCTTGTTAAGATGGTTATGGCTCTATTATTATCCTCAAATATATTGGGAGAGAGATATACCTTGTGCTGGTCATATCCAGGCTAAAAAATTTAATTGTTGGAGGTGCGTTTCCAATCTGTAAATTAATGGCGCCATTCCTCCAGAAAATCCTTCCGAGATCTTGTGGTTGGTTACCATTGGTTTTATACCATGCTACATTTTATTTTAACTGATGTAGGTCCTCTTTTTTTTTTTTAATTTCCCTTTGGTAGTCCTCTGGATAGAGTGACCACCAGAAACCATTGTTCTTGAAAATGTCAGCTGGTCAATAGGCTGCAATCCGATTGTGAAATTTTCTAATGTGTACTTTTAAGTCCAATACTCATTTGAAGTAACTTCTGTCCTCTTGCAATCTGGTTGCTAGTATTTTTTCTGCTGTATGGCACGACCGTTCTGTTCTCTTGATAACCTTTGGTAGTCCTTTGGATAGAGGGACCACCAGAAGCCATTATTTTCGCTAAATATGTCTGCTGGCAAATATGCTGCAATAAGATTATGTAGTTTCCGGATAGGTACCTTTAAGTCTAAGAAGCGTTTTTGTGTCACTGCTCGATCTTCACAGAAGGGACATATCACCGCTAGCAGACAGGGCATACGCAATACTTATTAATTTGACAGAAGAAGCTGTGAAGTTGCCTACCAGAAGGAAAATTAAGCATCCCAAACTGTTTGGTAGATCTTGTTTTGACATAATATATCTTGGTCTGATCTGAAAATTCATCAACTACATCTTTTGCCTCCTCAATATAATTTACACTCGCATAAAACGCGTGTTTAGACCATTGAAAGAGTTCCTTCCAAGGGTGTGGAAACTCTTCTTCATTAGTTTAAAATGAAAGTTTGTTCTTCCATCTTTCCGTCTTCCATTATCCCAACGCTACTTTCACTTTTCATCTATTAATAGTTGTCTTATTAATAGATATTATACGCATGCGCATCTTTCTGACTTCCGGATCTTACTCTATCTGTTGTAATTGTCCCCGACCCCATCAGTTTGTGGGCAGTGTGTATCACATGCTAACTGCCTGGCTATTATAAGCTTGCTGGTCGTACTCTGACAGCTGTTTGTGCGACGTAGTATTTGGCAATTCAACACTTATTTTACGCCGCTCCATCTTTAAATGTGTGCAGTATTGATCACATCATTACCTCCCACATCTATCAGAATTAATGCTATTTTTTTTTATAATGCAATGATATATTCTGCAGATGATGATGTAGGTGATACCATTTCAATCTCCGAATGCTACTCCATATAACATTCAAATCCAAATTCAGATTTTGTTGCCTCCTAAACTCCATTATTTTATACGCTCTTTTATGATTTGGTATCAAGAATATATACCACAACCTGATTATCTCAACGGAGTGGTATTTTCTTATTTCGCAACAAATTTCTCGAAACCAGCACACTTACTAAAATAGGGAACATTTCCAGCACTGTAATATCATCTGTAATATCATCTGTAATATCATCTGTACTATCGTTAATATGCCAGTCATCAGGCCATATGCCATATAGCCACTTTCCATTGAAATAGGCGCCAAAACACAGACCAAGTCCTGCTGCACTATCCGTATATATAGCCGTACATCCACATTGTTTACCCAGAATCGATCATGAAAAACACATACCCCATTAAAGTCCTCAAACAATGATAACCAGATATTCATATCTTGTTTTATGTCAGCTGTAATGCATAAACGGTCTGTCAAACCAGCAAAAAAAACTATTAAATATTGTTTTTTTTTTGTTTTATTTATCTTGCCAGGAAGATGAGGATGACAATATTATGCAGAGCTACCAATCCAACATTTATTTTCCCCAAATTTTGTAACAGTTGAGATTCCCTAAACCAAAACTGCTCATCATATGAGAACCCTGCCATTGAGAAATTATTAGTTGCATCCTCCCGAATAATTGACATATGTTGCAGTAATTCCTGCATTTTACCTTTAAACTTTTGGACATAAATTCTCATAAATATTACGAAAGCATTGGACCACTTTTCAATGTGGCCAGTTTTATCGCGTACCTGCCTTGGTTACTCATAACTTGGCCATCTTGCATATAAAAAAAGACCCCCTTCCACAATCTCTGACAAATTTTCTCTTTTATTTTCCTGGGCACATGCGCGAACAATTTGTCCGCAGATAATTTTGTCACAGGAATCTAGGAATCAAAATAATTAAATGCGCGATATTGAAGATATCCTTAACCACATGACAACTACGCCACCCTTATCACTGTTCTGCTCCGACGTTTCCTCATCAAAGATGGCTGCTCTCTTTGGCTCCCCTGTCGGAGATGGCGATCTCCTTCTAGCTCACCTTTTCGCAGTTGGTGTCATAGCCACTTTTTCCTCTTGGTTTTCCTGACATCTGCTCGAGGTTTTCCACGTCCAGACATTATGGATAGATTTTTTAGATGCTTGATTAATGTAAATTTAAATTAAAATTTTATTTTTGTTACGGACATGGTTCTAACACTATCAAAAACTTCATAATGTTTTGATAAGGCTTCTTCTTTATTTCTTCTTCAACATTAATCCAATGCCTGCCCAGGTTATAATCTGTGACCACCTCCTTAACTGCAGTTTGATTCTGTTTAATAACACCGTAGACTTCTCGTCATTCATTTTAAGGGAAAGGTTGTGGGTTGCGGGAAGGTATTGAACCACAGTCTAGACTGTCTTAAGTGACCATACAAGGGATTCGGGTGAAAAGGTCACATTAGGCAGGGGTTCGCTATAACTTTTTATGCAGCCAACTGATTTGGGACATTATATCTTTGGTTAAATATTTTACATATACTTTGTATACATGTATGAATATCTGTGATAAAATAAAAGGAAAGACAGTGTACATGTACATGTTAAAAAATTTGTTGAATATCATCTGGTAATTGTTTTTGATAACGCAATATACCTTCAACATTTATTGGGATATAATACATGATTGCAAAGCCATAAAATGCATTCATTGGTCACCTCTCTTTCTCTCTGAACATTTCAAGCAATTCCTCTTGTTCTTCATACCAGTATCTGTCAACAGTAGGAACAGCACATGTATTCTGTGGAATGTTGTTGCTGACATAAAGTGGCACTTTCCCAAAGTTGTTTTCTGATGGCAGAACTGCTAATGCTGACATAAACTTCATGTTAAGGTGTTCCGTCCACAATGGCACTTTTCCAAAGTTGTTTCCTGATGGTAGAACTGCTAATGCTGACATAAATTTCATGTTTAGGTGTTCCGTCCACAATGGCACTTTCCCAAAGTTGTTTCAGTTGATGGCACTTTTCCAAAGTTGTTTCCTGATGGCAGAACTGCTAATGCTGACATTAACTTCAAGTTAAGGTGTTCCATCCACAATGGCACTTTCTTTAAGTTGTTTCCTGATGGCAGAACTGCAAATGCTGACATTAACTTCAAGTTTAGGTGTTCCGTCCACAATGGCACTTTCCCAAAGTTGTTTCCTGATGGCAGAACTGCTAATGCTGTCATTAACTTCAAGTTAAGGTGTTCCGTCCACAATGGCACTTTCTTTAAGTTGTTTCCTGATGGCAGAACTGCTAATGCTGACATTAACTTCAAGTTTAGGTGTTCCGTCCACAATGGCACTTTCCCAAAGTTGTTTCAGTTGATGGCAGAACTGCTAATGCTGACAGGAACTCTACATTATATTTTTCAGTACCGACTGGACTCATTAAATATACCCTTATTACCCAGAGCAACATATTGAAAAAGATAGAAATTACACCAAATATTTCAAAGCAATAAAAAGCATTTAATAATCACTATTTGCACACAGGTAAAACGTATGTTTAACGTAACTTTAACATACATGCCAAAACTTCCTTACATAAAATAGTCCTTTTAAAATTTGTTTAGAACTATCAAATAACCATGTTTATCAATGTACTGAATGTGACAGACATCACTATTTTGTAAACGCACCATGTCTGTCATTGACTATGCAAGACAAAAACTACCATAGATAGCAAAGGTGAAAGATTGAAAGACAAATAAATTAATATGACTGATACAAGCTGATCACATAATAACTCAAGAGCTTTTGGCTCATGAGAACGAATAATAATGAACAATGAAATAAATATAAGCACATTTTTATCAATCTTGATGAGAAAGAAGATTTGTTTGTTCACTGTTACATACTAGATTCTTAAACCTGTCATAATAATGATTGTCTTCCAGCATGTTGTTAGTCTGGATTTTCCTATTTGTAACTACCTCCTTGTCATAACATATGTAGCAGATAATCAAAGATAATCAAAGATAGGTATTTGTAAACTCCTTTAATTTCTCCATTATGATAGCAGTATCAAAGTCTGGACAACAGCACATTTTCAACAACAACAAAAAATTCATGTGTACAACTGACATCTCATCAGCTTGTAATGTTGAACTTCAGTGTATGATTTTGTCACTTGCTGTCTACAGGTTTAAGTGATACAATTGTACCATCTATTTCCAGGTTTACTTTTCTTCCCACTGAGCTATATTATTCCATGTCTCACTTCTCAGCAATACAATGAATATGCGCACAATTATTTTGTGTCAACTATTTCTCTACAAAAAATTAAATAGAATAAAATGTTGATTACGTACTGCATAATTAAAGCTAAATTGAATAACTAAAATTCTGATAAATCACTGAGACATCAATAGGTTTATGTTTTTCAGCGAATTGTTCTTAACCCTTTACTTCATATAGACACCTTTGGACACCTCTAATATAGACGCCTTTGGACACCTCTTATATAGATGCCTTTGGACACCTCTAATATAGAAGGCTTTGGACACTTTATATAGAAGACTTTTGAATTATTGGGTGAATTATGTTTATATTTACTGACAGTGTGGAAAACAGTGCAGGAAGTATTCAGATTGCTTGTTACGAGCAGTCTGAACTCTTCCTGCACTGTTTTCAAAGGCCTTCTGTGATTGGTGTGGGAAAACGCATATCTATGGAGTAAAGGGTTAAAAAAAACTATAATTTCTAAATTAACTGATTCAAAACTCTATATACCGGTAATTGAAAGTTATAAAGCAACTTCACCTAACAGCGGTATCATTGAAATGATTCTTCAAAACAAACATTTAAACACAAACTGATTTTAACACTCGATAAAGAAAGCAGAACAATGAAACATGGAACTAAGATAATCTAGCCATACCCTAAACCATAATTATGAAATAATCAAGGTGTACAATCATGTTTCAACATAACATCAATGTCAGTCGTATCATGCCTATCTGTGTATGTGTCTCGGTTGCATGGCCTATCAATTGAGTAAATAAATCAGTTATGTGGGCTTTCCTTTTTGTCAGCCATTTGCCCTTCAATGGAGACTGCCCGGTTTAAATCTTTCTTGTCTTCGCTTTTAATGATGTTGGTCCCATTCTGTCCTTTTCCTTATTCATGACTCATTCCTCTTCTCAGTGTGTTATTAGAACCATGTCCAAACACTCCCCTTCTGTCGTTATTTCTTCAATATGAAGGATAGTTTCGTCCTCTAAAGTTTCGATACCCTCTATACTAGTGCAAACTATTATTAAACCCATGGAAATTCTTTTAGAGGTACAGGTTTCGCCTTCTGCAGGTGCTGATACTTGGTAAGAGGAAACACATTTGGACCAATGTCCAATCTTCCCTGTGGTCCTCTATTATATACATGTTAACACAAATGTGTAGTGACAAATAGTTGCCTTGTGCAGGCGTCGTAACAATTTTGTTTAGTTTCCATACCCTTATATGAACTTTGAGTTGCGTGTTTGGATAAGTCGTCGGATACGCCACTGTTTGAAGTTTGAACTGGGCAATTCCACTGAAATGTGTTGGACAAGTTGAAAATCTTACCAAGCACAAAAACTCCTCTTTCCCTCAGGCCAGTTTTTATCAGCAGTTGGAACAGCACATGTCCTAAATGTATTCTGTGAAATGTTGTGGCTGACATAAAAATTTCAAGTTTAGGTGTTCCGTCCACAATGACACTTTCCCAAACTTGTTTCCTGATGTCAGAATTGCTAATGCTGAAAGGAAATATACTCCATGAATTGTACAGTAGTGGCTTGACACATCATATTATGTTTATTAAGTGTCCAGAGCCACAAAAAAATATATAAATAAAGCATTAAAAAACATTTACTAATATTTAAAGTTAAAAATATCATTATTTCAATACTTTTAGTACATAAGCATAAATGGAACTTGAGAATGTTACAATGGCAACACCAGAAGAGACACATTCATCATATATTCTGTTTATTTGTCTTGTTTATTTTGTTTTGTTGTCAGACCCATTATTATTTCTTCATTATGGATTTTGATGTTGATAATGCTTCTCAGCTCTCAGAGAGGCAAGAATTGATAACAGTTCTTTGGCTTTCCGTCCTAGTGCAAAAGCAGTAGCCTCCCTTGTTTCTGCTGCCTTTCTCTCAGTCTCCTTCCTTGCTACTTCTTTCCTCTCTGCCTTGTTTTTACAAGTTCATTATCAACAGAAGATAAAATAGTGGTTTAGCGTTGGCGGCCTTCTTATTTAGTCTAGGATTGGGTACGAAACTTCTTATTGCACCTGTTTAAGGAATGTCCATAAGGTTACAAACTTACTGTTAAATTTGAAATTACGAAAAAAAATCGAGAAATTGTTAAGGTGATTTTCCTGAGCGATGAGTGACAAAGTGTACAAAATTGTGATTTGTTGAAATTCTATTTTGCAGTGATATGGTTTGCAAAATTGTTCCTGTGAGTTGTCTGTCCTTTTTTCTTCTCTCCTCATTTGTGGTCATTCTGTTTCTTGACCCTGACTTGTCTAGGGCCAGTCTGTCTAGAAAGAATGTCACACTTTTTGTTTAACTTCAGCTGGCATCCTTACGTATCTTGGTCATTATTTATGCACTGTGGCTCCAAGCTTAAATGTACTGGATTGACACACAAACAGAAATGACACAAATGTGATACACGTAAACCTTCTGGTAGCTCTTGCAAACCAATATTTAACATATATATAACTCTATGTACATAAAAGTGCTTCGAATGAGGTTGATTTGGAATTTAACACAAATTTTGCCATATTTTGCCACCCCCTCCCATTTGTGCTCCCTAACCACTTAATACACCCTTTTCTCCAATAATTTATGCTATTTTCATGAATTCTTTGTTTAGTTTGTATTAATAAAATAATCTTGATCCATTGTTGTTGCTGGAAATGTTTCAGACGACAGTTTTAAAAATGTCAACAAATAACGGTAGTCTCCCTTTAAGGTGTAAGCCCACCTTGACTTTTGTTCTTTATTCTATAATAAATACAAAAAGTTTTCATGCATGTGATTCATAGAGACCCAAATTGAAAGAATTGAAACTTACATATTCCTGTTCTGGCTGTGGCTCAAGCGGCGTATATCCCTTTTCTTGGTTATTATCTTCTCAGTGCAACAAATTCTCTTTCTAACATACAGTTATTTTAGGTCTCCATTTTCTAAAATTAAATACTAGTAGGTTGAGTTGGTACTTGTACCACTTGATGTTTCCCATACCCCGCAATCAACTGAAAAAGTACTTTTATTGTTTATTGCTCGGTTTTGAATGTTCTCAATTTAAACAACTTAACCCAAGTCATTACCACGGCAGTGAATTAATATATAGTTGAGATAGTCTCCCGCTTTTTTCAGTACTTCCAGCTTTCTTTGCACTTGCATGAGACATAGCCCGCTGTAAACCTTGCCACCAAATGTTCACCCTGAGTTTATTCAGCCCCAAGTTGATTCTATGGAGATGAATGAATGCATCCGTACAGGCTTGTTTTATGATGGATGGACCAAGACAGCATATTAAATGCTGACCTGAAAACATTTTTTATATTATGAGATGCAGGGTCATATATCAAGCTGGATTTGTGCATGATGTTTGTACATGTATAAACGATTTATCTCAATAACTATGTAGGGAAAAACCCTGGTAGGTGTGCGTATGTACAACTTATATGCATTTGAACTGCCTTCCTGCTTATGTAATTACTTCCGCTGAAATCCCCATTTTAAATAAATGAGATTTATATCTCGAGTGATCAATACCCTGTATTGCTTGGGCTTTTCTCAGTTCAAAAGAAAATTGATATCTAGTTAACGGAGTGTCATTGTACAATGTAATGACAAAACAACGGACTGGGAACGTATTAAATGAGTCGTGTGATTTCACTTTGATTTCAATTTGATCTGTTACACATTGTTTCCCTTTAGAAAGAGTCTGATTGATAATATGAAGATTATAATGTAGTATTTATGTGCTGTCTATTTTTAGATTTGGGATTTCGTATCAAGTTTACCACTTTATTTTAGATATTGATTTTGTCGCTTTTTGGTGAATATGACATACCAAACTATTCGCATTTATAGCTACTTTTCTTGATATACGCTTATTTCTCTGACATAGTGTATTGGTGGGCATCCTTTGTTTTATGATCATATTTTGTTGCCAATATATTATTTAATTATTTATTACAAATAAAAAAAATGAACTGAAATGAAGTCACATATTTGTCATTTGTGTTCCATTTATATGAACAATGGTATTGTCTTCGAATAAAGCCATTGTCAGCGCATGACAAGTTATTTGACATCCAGTTATCTTTCAATGGCAGGAAGAATAGCTTAGAACCAAGAATGAAGATTAAGTGTTTCATGTTTTTAACACTAAAGTACAATTGTAATTTTCAGAGATTAAATCTTATCTTGTGTTACAATATAAAGTAGAGTGTGCAGTCCAGTAGTATCATGTCAAATCCAAAACTGGAGGGTTGTGTATTCTATCCTGCTATGTATGTTCCTGAGTATGTTGCTTTATCCATGTGTGTTCCGATACTGGTTCTACCCAGGCAAACTTTAAGCGTGATTTGTCTAAATTTGTAGTAACTTGTTTCACTATCATTTTATACTTAATGAGCATATTTGTATAAATATTAAGATTTCTATTGTATTTTATATTCAGGTTAAATTGCTATAAACAATCATTTCATAGAAGTATTTCATATATTGAACACAAAATTAGACGGGCATATCCCTAAATGATAGTGCCATCTGAAATAGAGTCAGTTGTAGTATAGTAGTATGTAGTGACACTGGCTGGTCTCGACAAAGTTGCTTCCCTTTGTGTGCGGAAATGGTGCATATGAAAAACTATAGAAAACGTCCTTAATCATATTCTTTAATTAAAAATCTGTCTAAAAATCGTTACAAAATGTCCTCAAATATGTGTGTTATTGCGCAATTTGACATTATTTTCAAAATTATTCGGGGAGAGGTGTTGTTTTTAATCATATTCCATTTGGTGTCTATGTTTTCATTTTTTTTGTCAAGGGAGGTGTTGCATTTAATCATATTTCATAATCAACATAATGTCTCAAAATTGGAACAAAATGTCCATAGATGTGTCGTATTGCACAATTTGACATATTTTTTTTTTTGAAACCTCTATCATCCCACTCCCTCTAAGTCAATTTCCTTAAACCGGAAGAAGAATATTTTGTTACATGGCATAGTTAAACAGAAATAATATGTATCCGTTATCAGTCAAGTAATAATATTAATCCGATGTGCATGAAATCAAAATTTCTTTTAAGGGTTTTATGATAAGTGGAACTTAAAACTACACGTACATGGCTGTGCAATTTGATCTGCTAATTTTAAAATTCCGTGGTGGTGAATAGGGTACTCAAATGTACATGGTGAGTAGGGTACATATATGTACATTGTGTGTAGGGTACACATATGTACATGGTCAGTAGAGTACACATATATTCATGGTGAGTAGGGTACACGTATGTACCTTGTGAGTAGGGTATCATCGGTACATGGTTAGTATGGTACATGTATGTACATAGTGAGTAGGGTACACGTATGTACATGGTGACTAGGGTACACATATGTACATGGTGAGGAGGGTACACATATGTACAAGATGAGTAGGGTACACATATGTACATTGTGTGTAGGGTACACATATGTACATGGTCAGTAGAGTACACATATATTCATGGTGAGTAGGGTACACGTATGTACCTTGTGAGTAGGGTATCATCGGTACATGGTTAGTATGGTACATGTATGTACATAGTGAGTAGGGTACACGTATGTACATGGTGACTAGGGTACACATATGTACATGGTAAGGAGGGTACACATATGTACAAGGTGAGTAGGGTACACATATGTACATAGTAAGTAGGGTACACATATGTATACGATGAGTACGGTACACATATGTACAAGATAAGTAGGGTACACATATGTACATGGTGAGTAGGGAACGTATATGTACAATGTGAGTAGAGTACATGTATGACCATAGTGAGTCGTGTACACATATATACATAGTGAGTAGGGTACACATATATACAAGATGAGTAGGGTACACATATGTACACTGTTAGAAGAGTACATGTGTGTACATAGTGAGTAGGGTACACATATGTACATAGTGAGTAAGGTTCACATATATACAAGATAAGTAGGGTACATGTATGTACATAGTGAGTAGGGTACGCATATATACAAGATGAGTAGGGTACACATACTGACATGGTGAGTAGGGTACACATATTTACAATGTGAGTAGATTCATGCATGTACATAGTGATTGGGTACACATATGTACATAGTAAGTAGGGTACGCATATATACAAGATGATTGTTTGATTGATTGAATATTTAGCGTCATTTTATGCCATCGAGGGCTAACAGACGATCATTTAACCTAACCACTGTTTCCTGGGATTAACCAGTACTTGAGCACATCCCATCTCCGCAAGTAACTGATAACTTTCCCACTTGAATCAGTGGTGAGAGACGAATGATAATGAGACACAATGTCGTATATCAATCATCACGGAGACTGTTGCCGGGCGGGGGATTCGAACTCACGACCCCTGGATTAATAGTCAGACGCGTAACCGACTGAGCTAATCGGGCCCGGCTATACAAGATGAGTAGGGTACACATACGTACATGTTGAGTAGGGTACACATATGTACAATGTGAGTAGAGTACATGTATGTACATAGTGAGTAGGGTACACATATGTACATAGTGAGTAGGGTACATGTATGTACATAGTGAGTAGGGTACACATATGTACATAGTGAGTAGGGTACACATATGTACATAGTGAGTAGGGTACACATATGTACATAGTGAGTAGGGTACATGTATGTACATTGTGAGTAGGGTACACATATTTGAATGGTGGGTAGGGTAAATGTATGTACATGGTGAGTAGGGTACACATACGTACATGATGAGTAGGGTACAGATATAAACATTGTTAGTTGTGTACGCATATGTACATTGTGAGTAGGGTACACATACATACATGGTGAGTAAGGTATAGGTATAAACATGGTGAGTTGTGTACGCATATGCACATTGTGAGTAGGGAACACATATGTACAAGGTGAGTAGGAGTTGTGTACGCATATGTACATTGTGAGTAAGGTACACATATGTATATGGTGAGTAGGATACACGTACGTACATGGTGAGTAGGGTACACGTATGTACATGGTGAGTTGTGTACGCATGTGTACATGGGGAGTATGATACGCATATATGAAAAAAAATGTAATAAATGTTACACATATTTTCTTTTCTTCTGATTTTATCTGTATGATAGAAAAAAACAATCGAGTAAATATCAATTTGTGTTTTTGAAGATTTTGTTCTCATACTTTCAAAACTAGCCTGACTTCGCTAGTTTTAGAAAAAAAATCTTAGACGAACTCATATTTTCGGAGACTTCTCAATTCGCGACGGAGGGTTGGGTTTATTACTACAAAATCTAACTGCTTATCTACAACCAACATGCAGACGTTTCCGCGGAATAGAACGATCTTTGTACATGTTTTGACTATATATTTCTCAAAAAGTTTTTTTTCGTATCATTTAGGGCGCAAATTCCAGGGAAGTGCAGGTATATGTTTGCACCATTTTACAGAAATGTGTACACTTTTTAGTATTTATGAAATCTCAGAGAAAGGGTTCAGACCCTGTCACACTTATCGCTCTAGATCGACCATTACAAAATCTTAATTACGGGGTACCAATAACTGTCCATTATAAAGTGAACTCCTCCTTTTACAACAATATTTCAAATAATGCATTGATTAGGTATATTGTAACTTACTGACCGCTATAATGCGGTAGCCTCTGTTGTCACAGCGTTCAAGTAAACATGTATATAATAAGAAATAAGTAAAACACGATGAAAACGAGTTTGTTTCAAATATGAGAGGAAACGCCATGACTGCCCTATCATCGGACATCCACTGCTTTTATAAGGTTCTTCATGGTACGACCACTTTCCTCTCGCGTCGACAGTTGGAGCCCAGCTTGGTCACAAAACTTTATGTGACTCGGAATGTTTGCTAATTATATACGCGGAAGGACAATGGTTCTACTCAGCTTCATTCTGATGTATTCCTTCACCAAAAAAACCCTGGACACGCCATATATATAACGTGTCATGTATTAGAAACTGGCGTTAAGCCTCATTAAAAATCTTTGTATCTTTATTATGTATGCATACTCTATGCTACGATAGTATGAACAAATTTTATTACACTATGCGATATCTTTGTTATGTAATGTGTAATGAAAATTATATAATGTACTTAAATACTTCTACGTATATACCGGAATGTGGTTTCTCTACTATATGGCGTTATTTCGTCATTGTATTATGTGCAGTCGACATTATATTAAAACAGTTTATTATATGCATTCTTCTGTTATATGTTATTATTTATTTTGATTCCATGTATAGGTTAGATAATTGGCAGGCCGACGGTTAGATGTTTTATGGAATTTTCTAAGCTAGAGGGGAGGGCCGTAACTAATGTTGCTAGAACTTGTGGCCCAACCCGTTTGCTATGTGAATTATTCAATAAAACATCTTTAAACCAACCGGTTTAGATGTTGAACTACTTTCTTGTTCCTGGAGCGACTTCATTGGCTGAGGAAGTAGGTCAACATCTACTGACGGTCATGACGTTCTATGTAAAATAGAATGTTTTATTTCGAAAAACTGAGCGATTATATTGGCTGAGAAAGTAAGACAACATCTAATGAAATTAAACACTTTCTGATCGACTCTGACCAGAGTCTGAAAGAGCGTTAAGTTTAGGCATTTTTCATTTATTAGTGACTCCGTTTTGACCACAATACCCTAAATAACGACTGCCGAATGACAAATAACCACTGCCGAATGACAAATAACCACTGCCGAATGATGTGTAACCACTGCCGAATGACAGGTAACCACTGCCGAATGACAAGTAACCACTGTCGAATGACATAACCACTGCCGAATGATGTCTAACCACTGCCGAATGACAAGTAACCACTGCCGAATGACATGTAACCACTGCCGAATGACAAGTAAACCACTGCCGAATGGTGTGTAACCACTGCCGATTGACATGTAACCACTGCCGAATGATGTGTAACCACTGCCGAATGACAGGTAACCACTGCCGAATGACAAGTAACCACTGCTGAATGACATAACCACTGCCGAATGATGTGTAACCACTGCCGAATGACAAGTAACCACTGCCGAATGACATAACCACTGCCGAATGATGTGTAACCACTGCCGAATGACAAGTAACCACTGCCGAATGACATGTAACCACTGCCGAATGACAAGTTACCACTGCCGAATGACATAACCACTGCCGAATGATGTGTAACCACTGCCGAATGACAAGTAACCACGCCAAATGGTGTGTAACCACTGCCGAATGACAAGTAACCACTGCCGAATAACATGTAACCACTGCCGAATGATGTGTAACCACTGCCGAATGATAATTAACCACTGCCGAATGACATAACTACTGCCGAATAACATGTAACCACTGCCGAATGACATGTAACCTCTGCCAAATGATGTGTAACCACTGCCGAATGACAATTAACCACTGCCAAATGAAATGTAACAACTTCTGTATGACATGTAACCACTGCCGAATGACACATAACCACTGCCGAATGGTGTGTAACCACTGTTGAATGACAAGTAACCACTGCCGAATGACATGTAACCACTGCCGAATGACAAGTAACCACTGCAATATAACATGTAACCACTGCCGAATGACATGTAACCAGCACTGCCAAATGACATGTAACCACTGCCGAATGACAAGTAACTACTGCCTAATGACATGTAACCACTGCCGAAGAACATGTAAACACTGCCTAATGACATATGGCCAATGCCGAATTCCATGTAACCACTGCAGAATGAAATGTAACCTCTGCCGAATGGTATGTAACCACTGCCGAATGACATGTAACCGCTGCCGAATGACATATAACCATTGCCGAATGACAAATAATTACAACCGAATGACAAGTATCCACTGCCGAATGCCATATAACCACTGCCGAATGACAATTAACCACAGCAGCAAATGACAAGTATCCACTGCCGAATGCCATATAACCACTGCCGAATGACAATTAACCACAGCCGAATGACATGTTACAACTGCCGAATGACAAGTTAATACTACCTAATGATATATAACCACTGCCAAATGAAAAGTAACCACTGCCGAATGACAAACAACCACTGCCGAATGACAAGTAACCACTGCCGAATGGCATGTAACCACTGCCGAATGCCATGTAACCACTTTTGAATGACAATTAACCAATGCCGAATGAATGTAACCACTACCGAATGACAAGTAACCACAGCTGCATAATGTGTAATCATTGCTGAATGACAAGTAACCACTGCCGAATGACGTGTGACCACTGCATAATGACAAGTAACCAACCACTGCCGATTGACATGTAACCACTGCCGAATAACAAGTAACCACTGTCGAATGGCATGGTACCACTGCCGAATGCCATTTTACCACTGCCGAATGACAATTAACCACTGCCGAATGACATGTAACCACAACTGAATGACAAGTAACCACAGCCGCATAATGTGATACCACTGCCGAATGCCATGTAACCACTGCCGAATGACAAATAACCACTGCCGAATGACAAGTAACCACTGCTGATTTAAATGTATCACTGCCGAATGACAAGTGACCACTGCCGAATTACATGTGGCCACTGCAGTATGACAAGTAACCACAGTCGCATAATGTGTAACCACTGCCGAATGCCATGTAACCACAGTCGAATTACAAGTAACCACTGCCGAATGACATGTAACCACTACCGAATGACAAGTAACCACAGCAGATAAATGTGTAACCACTACCGAATGACAAGTAACCACAGCCGCATAATGTGCAACCACTGCCTAATGCCATGTAACCACTGCGGAATGACAGGTAACCACAGCCGAATGACATGTAACCACTACCGAATGACAAGTAACCACAGCCGATTCATGTGTAACCACTGCCGAATGACAAGAAACCACTACCGAATGACGTGTGACCACTGCAGAAGGACAAGTAACCACAGTCGCATAATGTGTAACCATTACCGAATGCCATGTAACCACTGCGAATTGCATGTTACCAGTGCCGAATGCCATGTAACCCATGCTGAATGATATTTAACCACTGCCGAATGGCCGCCGAATGATTGCCGAATAGCATGTGACCACTGCCGAATTACAATTATCCACTGCCGAATGACAATTAACCACTGCCAAATAACATGTAACCACTGCTTAAGAACATGCAACTACTGCCGAATGACAAGTAACCACTGCCGAATGATGTGTAACCACTGCTGAATGACATGTGTGACCACTGCCGAATGACAAGTAGCCACTGTCAAATGACATGTAACCACTGTCGAATGACACGTAACCACTGCCGAATGCCATGTTACCACTGCCAAATGACAATTAACCACTGCCGAATGACATGTAACCACTGCCGAATGAAAATTAACCACTGTAAAATGACATGTAACCACTGCCGAATGACGAGTAACTTATGTCGAATGACAAGTAACCACTGCCAAATGACATGTAACCACTGCCGAATGGCAATTAACCACAGCCGATTAATGTGTAACCACTACCGTATGACAAGTAACCACAGCCGCATAATGTGTAACCACTGCCAAATGCCATGTTACCACTGCCGAATGACAAATAACCACAGCCGATTCATGTGTTACCACTGCCGAATGACAAGTAACCACTACCGAATGACAAGTAACCACAGCCGATTTATGTGTAACCACTACCGAATGACAAGTAACCACAGTCGCATTATGTGTAATCACTGCCTAATGCTATGTTACCACTGCCGAATGACAAGTAACCACAGCCAAATGACATGTAACCACTACCGAATGACAAGTAACCACAGCCGATTCATGTAACTGGCAAACTTTCTCACATAAATTTGTTTGAGTTAGCGGAACTCGAACCTATGAACTTAGAGGTGAGAGGTAAATGAATCACTCAGCCACGAAGGACCCTCCACTCCTTAGGTATAATGCATATTATATACTAATAAACAGAATGCGGGAAATTTAGAGGTAGAAGATTTTCTTACAATATGTAACCTGCGATGCATTGAAAATTAAATTAAACCCAATTAAAAAAAAATTGCATCATTAATAATCAAACTGTGTATAAACCTGCCCTTCCGCTAATGTAACAATAATGGTGCAACTAATTGTTGTAAACACATAAAACACGCTGTTAGCATTAACGCATTCATAAATAGTTATGTTCTTTATATGAACTAAATATGTGTGCCATCTAAAATATCTCGTACCGTCAGCAACACCAACATGAAAGGTTTCAAATTATAACTATGAAATTAATTTTTGACATTATCATTCAAGTAATAAATTTAAAGATAGTGCGATAAAGATTTTCGATTCAGCGGCTGATTATATATAAAAACACCAATATATCAAATCTTGCTGTCACGGGCATTATCCCAAATTGACAAAAAACGATGTTATGAAATTGGACCGGAGCGATAATTATTTCATTTTGCGAAATTAAATTATAAATATCAGGTTGTAAACAGCAAACGCGTGGTGAAGGGGTTTCACTATAATCTGAGTCGACGGACGCTTTTGTGTGCGTGTCTGTGTGATTTATTTGTCCTAGTCCGAACTCGATCCGACGACTGGGCGACAAGCCAGCTGGAGTCTTTTGACGAGTCTGGCTACGAAAACGGCATTTTGGTATGTTGACATTTAAGCAGGCACGTACGTGATATTAGTAAATCATACACCAGCAAAATGGAGCTTCACCAAGGTTAAAATACTTAAAAACTTAAAACGCACATACGTGTATATAAACATTAACACTTGAATGTTGGTTATCCTCAGTACATATGCATATGGGTGATGGCGAGACAGCATGCTATTATTTGACTTGTCTTTTTATCCAGAGTTACCACGCCCAAATTCCCGATTCAATCATTAATTCAAAACGTCCATCCCATCACCCGCTCCGCTAGGATATCAACATACCATGCGTTATGACTAAATTGGGTAATGCTTCTCGAATTATTGTATTTCATATTTAAATAAAATTGCTTTCACTTAAAACAGTAGTGCCAATCACTCCCCATGTCTTCCTGGGTGGAACATATACTAAAAATGTGCAACATACAAACTGCTCACGCCAGAGGTCGCGGGTTAGATACTCAGCTCGATCTAATGCCTTTCAAAAATTCAAAACTCAAAACTGGTTCTACATAGGATGGTACTCGAGTTAAAGTTTTATACTTCCTCCGCATTCGATCGACAATAAATCAGTATAAACTACTTTAAACTGCCTCGCTAATGGGCGCAAAACATGACCGTGGTGGGAAATCGAACCCATGACCCTCCTAATCTGAGCATGCTCGCTCACAGGACCATTCATTTAATAAGAAAATGTATCAACAGTTCTCAAAAGAGAAAAAAACACTTTTAAACAATATACGTGTGAAAAAAAAGACAATACAAACATGCGTATATGCCTGCTATACGCACCTGTTGCAGTGTTTTTTTCCCATTGTAATTGGATATATGAAATGTCGTAGGTGATATTTGCGTTCTTAAATATAAAGCCAGCAGATATCACGTGTAATAAAAAAAGGTAACACGTACTTATTAAGTACTTCAATTACCACATAATATATGCATGTGATCATGGAAGTAGATCGGTAACGTGTACAGCTCTACTAGACATAACCCAGTGGTATTTACATAATGAATCATTGATCATTTAGATAAACTTAGTTAATGCTAATTCTTATATTTATTTTTGAATGGTGTTTATAACGCCATGTTGAACACATTTCTGGTATACATGGCATATCTAGTTTTATTGGTGGAGAAAGACATCAGACAGAATCTGAGTAGAACCACCGTCCTTCCGCAAGTAACTGGCAAACTTTCTCACATAAAGATTTTGGAGTGAGCGAGACTCGAACCTACAACCATAGCGGTGAGAAGACGGCGCCTTAGACCACTTGGCAACGGAGGATCCATCCTAATTTATGTCAGCTCAATTGCAAAGAAAGCTCAGTGATTATATATGAAACGCGATTGAGTGCGCTTCCTTGGTAGAACAAGTACTGAGTGTTGTCTTAGAGGTATTGGGTCGAGCTGGGGATCGAACCAGCAACCTCTGGTGTGAGCGGCCAACACTTTATCCACTATATAGCTATTGCCGCGCTTAAAATGAACTTCAGCGTTGTGTACCTAAAATATCACAGGTTATCGAACTGTTCAAAGTTAGTTTTTGATATATAATGTGTCGATATACAGCTTGAGACTTACATTTTTCAAAGACTTTGACCTACTTTTCACTGTCCTACATCATATTAAGGTGCAATCCTAGACTCAAATTAAAATGTCTCCAAAATGGGGTCAAAAGTATCACTTTTCACCATATTTTGACCCCTGAAGTTGGGTTACCTCAATTTCAGCACGAAAAAAGGTAAATTTCACCAATTTTACTTTCCATACATTTTCCTTAATTAAATGAATTAAGTCAGTCATAGAAACATAATTTAATTGATTTATTGACAAAAACATAAAAAAAAATTATATCTTAATGTGATCATTTGCCAGTTTGACATTTTCATCCAACTAGAAATATGTTTACTATAAAAATATATGCCCTGAACATCCTTATACTTTTTCTATATTTTTTTTCAGCCAATCAGAGAGCTCATCTCAATGGTGGTAGCTGACCATAACCCAAACTTTCTTTACCTTCACTATTAAAGAGTTACATACTAAAAATAGACTTCTACTAGGTAAGATGCTGTGCGAGCAAAGAAACGAATTTTCGTTTCTAGTTCTTTGCACATATCTTTAAGATAAACGAATAACATTTTTAGACAATTGCCATAACATATTTCTCTTATTTCTTTCAAAACTTGGATAAAATCTGATTTCAATCAGTTGAGATTTCGACCAAAATCCTAGGTGTCTGGTTGCTGTTTTGTTTATTATAGATACTAGATAGACACGTTTAGCGCCAACCATTCAATCAGTCAAATAATGCTTGCTTCGAGCATGTTGTGATGTCCAAATAAGTCAAATTTGTCAACCAAATTATCCATATAATCTATCCGGTAGAGCGCCTTCATGTACCTGTCCTCTTGTATGTTATTGTAACTTACTTTGATAAAAAATGTGAAACGAACATAAGCATATCATTTAACGTGAAATTGTTGTGCGCAAGATGTTCAAATTGTATTGGAAGTATTCATGATGTGCAACTATGAATAACTATTAGACATACATGTTTATTTGAAGACAAGCTGAATTTGAGGCCGGAAGAAATATTGTTTGACCTAATGTAAAATCAGTAGATTTATAATTTTATTAGTTTTGATACGGGAAAAAACGACTTTGATGTTCAATACTCGCAGTGTCCGTTTCTTTTTTTAAATAACTTCAAGCTGAGAATAAAATATATACGTTATATTGTTTTACGTGGAAACGGGATATACGAAAGTTCAAAATTCGATAGGAAAGCTCTGGATAGAATTATTGAAAATACTTTTTTTGGAGATTTAGTCAGACGTCACAATTAGGGACCTATCAATTGAGGACTTTACAAAATCCCCAAATAAGGGAACTAAATAAACCAGTTAATAACATTACACGTGCCAATTAGGGACATTACACGTGCCAATTAGGGAGATTACATTGCCAATTAATAAGACGTTTCATTTAAGAACCATTGATGTGCCAATTAAAGACATTTAAACATACACGTTTCAGATACGGAGAGTAGACCTTTCTGTTTACACGTTAAGAAATTACACGTGGGCAACTAAGAAATACATGTGTCAGTTACTAATAAGAACATTACACGTGTTTATTAAAGATATTACACGTGCCAATCAAAGACATTACACGTGCTAACTAAAGACGGAGTTGCAATGAAACTGTCTGTGGTGATCTACATGCTAGTATCAACGCTGATTTACATCTTAGTGATGCACACAATGTGTAAGTTTATTTGTCGTATAGAATTTTTCCAAAATAAATTATAAAAGTAATGAAACGTAGTTTGAATGATATTGATGATATTTATCATAAATACGATTTTACATTTCAGTCACCGATATATATGCTTAGTTCATTGACTCCGTAATGGGTACACCAGGAGCGTAGCTGTCCATAGGCACTGTAGGCACGTACAGGTCTACACGTTTTATTGAAAAATCGAAAAAATAAAAATGGCAAAAAATGCAATAAACGTCTGACTTAAGCTACTTCATTTTTCCTTTTATTGAAGTGAACAAACCTTGAAACATTACATTTTTTTTGTTGTAAAACTGTGAATTCAAGGATAATATTAAGGATAACCAGGCCACTAAAAATATAAGAAATATATGTCAAAACAAACCTACACACCTACGACGAGCTGATTTTTAAGAGGAGCACGCCCCCGGACCGCTTACAACTGTGCACACACATCGTTTTCAGCCAAGCTACGCACCTGTACATTAGGGGTCACGATCCACATTTAATTTAACATCTCAACATGTACATATTATCAATATTTTATAAATATGATGTGTATATCCATCCAAGTACATGCGTGATTTCCGATGAAGTTTTTCTTTATTATTTATTTATTTTCAATGTTCATAAACATAATATAATAATAATTTACATAATATTATATTTTACATAATATGATTGCTATATATATATATAGAGAGAGAGAGAGAGAGAGAGAGAGAGAGAGAGAGAGAGAGAGAGAGAGAGAGAGAGAGAGAGAGAGACTCTTTTTATGCATGTTTTGTGCTATTTGGAAAGTTATTTTATTTGAAGTTAGATTGATATTCGCCTTTCCTCATTCGGTATTTAAGAGTGTAACTCTTTAATAATGGAGACTGGTGAGGCTAGGCAACAACAACAACAACAACAACAACAACAACAATTGCCTTTATTTTGTCATGGTCACATTTGTAACAACAGCTAGTGATAACTAATCAATTAATAAGAACGGGTAGCATTTAAACAAATATCAACATATAAAATCAACAAGTATTGATCAAGTAAATCGAAAAAAGAAATTTCATTATTGTTTCACCACGGCAAGGCAGTTCAGTTTTGACACGCCCTTTAATAATATTTTTTGTATATTTTTTATATTCTCTTTCTTCCAATCATCTATTCAAATACAAAGCCAAATGTTTGCATACATTAATATATAAAGGAGTGCCGTGGAGAAGAAATGTATTTATACTTAAACTGATTTGTATGTATCATTGTAAATTGGAATAAATAAATATACTTTAACCAAAGGAGTGTCACTCTTTATAGAATTGTGACACTTGTATTATAAATTTTATTATTGTATTAAATTATTTGATTTGTAAATACTTAAATTCAATTTAATATCACCTAGCTTAATCTATTAGCTTTACAAACAAACAGAAAACGAAATTCTGTTTGTAAACTAAATATTTCGTTTTATCTTTTATTTAATCATCTTTTACGAAAAAATCTTCTGTCATTAAAACATACAAAATGAAAAAAGGTTGAGGAATAAAACATAGATTTAAATTTTATGGCATATGTTAATGTTACATGTGTCTCAAATTCCATATTATACCGCAGGCTAATATTTTTTATTATAGGTCGTGTATCGAAAATTTCAATTCTGTTATTTATTACAAATCTTTAAGTATGTCTTTATTTTGTTTAAATGTGCTAGCCATTATTCAACTGTATATAAAACTACAAATGTTTTTTAAATGCATCAAACAGTAGATTTAGTAAATAAACTATTTTCAGCAGTTAAAAGTTAGTTTGATATTCGTTTTTCGACATTTAAGTGTATATCTCTTCAATTATTGGCTGGTATAGCTAAGCGTTAGTTTTATGTTAAACATCGAGTGACGAAATTTCATTATCATAGCACCTTTCTTCCAATTACATGTTTCTATAAATATACAAAGTCATATTTGCATACATTAGTATATTTAAACATATTCAAAATGCGTGTCTTTAATCTTCATAGAGCCGTGATACTTGTATTATAAACAGGAGTTTGTATTAAATGAATTTATTTGTAAATACTTAAATTCAAATTAATACCACCTAGCATATTGTATTAACGTCACAAACAAACAGAAAAACAAACAGAAAACGAAATAATGAACGGAATTCTGTTTGTAGACAAACTTTTCTTCAATCATTTTCATCATTTTTTCGAGAAAAAAAGTTTGCATTTAACAAGCAAAATAAAAAGTTGAGGAATAAAACAAAAATGTAACCTTCATGGCATATATTACATACTAGTATAACGCTCATTCAATATTACACCGTGATACTTCTAAATTAATTATAAAATTTAAATGTGTATCAAAACCTTAAATCCTATCAACACTATAGTATGTTCTCTATAATCCTATCAACACTATAGGATGTTCTCTATAATCCTATCAACACTTTAGGATGTTCTCTATAATCCTATCAACACTATAAGATGTTCTCTATAATCCTATCATTTTATTTACAATTAGTAAAGTACAGTTCTGTATGTATACAATCTTATCACGATCTGATTCGACACACACAGTCTAAACTGAGACAGAAATAATTAGCGGAAATCAACATCACATTTTCAGCGGCCACTAAAATACTGGCTTTTCTATACCCGAGGAATAAATAATTCATCTCAATATGCAGTCCCCAAAAATAATAAAATATCTTACTACTTCTACACCCCGCACGACGTGTGGATGCTCGAAGTAGTCAACCGCGTTTATACTGCTGTGAGCCTATTTGGTCACATTGATTCAACAGCAAATTATTTTGAAAGAAAAACTTTTATCGAATAACATTATTATAATAAATAGTTACAGTAATAAAAGAAATGATAATAATAATATTAATAATAATAATAATAATAATAATAATAATAATAATAATAATAATAATTAATAATTATTAATAATAATAATAATAATAATAATAATAATAATAATAATAATAATAATAATAAAACAATAATGATAATCAAATAATAATAATGATAATAGATCAAACAATAATGATAGTAATAATAAAAATAATAATAATAATACTAATTATTATTATTATTAGTAGTAGTAGTAGTAATAGAAGTAGTATCATTATTATCATTATTATCATTATTATTATAACATATCTAATAAAAATGTTATTTATTAAAATAATAATAATATTTATATTAAAAATAATGAAAATAATAATATAACAAAAGAAATAATGATAATTGTGTGTATTAATAAAAAAATAATGATGATTAATTATGAGGAAGATGATTATCATTATCTGTTTAAAAACAATTTATGTATATATCATGTTGAAAACAATCTAAGATAAAAAAATCTGAGGAAATAATGTAAAAAAGATATTGGGACCGAATTATGGACAAAACCATGGTTCATATTTGGACGGATTGGTGGACAAGACCATGGATCATAATTGGACTGATCGGTTCACAAGACCATGGTCCATATTCGGACAGATCGGTGGACAAGACCATGGACCATATTTGGACGGATCGGTGGACAAGACCATGGACCATAATTAGACGGATAGGCGGACAAGACCATGGATCATATTTGGACTGATTGGTTTACAAGACCATGGATCATATTTGGACTTATCGGTGGACAAGACCATGGATCATATTTGGACCGATAGGTTCACAAGACCATGGACCATATTTGGACTGATCGGTAGACAAGACCATGGACCATATTTGGACAGATCAGTGGACAAGACCATGGGTCATATTTGGACCAATCAGTGGATAAGACATTGGACCATATTTGGACCGATCGGTGGACGAGACCATGGATCATATTTGCACTGATTAGTTCACAAGAACATGGACCATTTTTGGACCGAGCGGTGGACAAGACCATAGATCATATTTGGACAGATCAGTGGACAAGACCATGGATCATATTTGGACCGATCAGTGGACAAAACCTTGGACAATATTTGGACCGATCGGTGGACAAGACCATGGATCATATTTGGACCGATTAGTTCAAAAGACCATGGACCATATTTGGACCGATCGGCGGACAAGACCATAGATCATATTTGGACAGATCGGCGGACAAGACCATGGATCATATTTGGCCCGATTGGTGGACAAGACTACGGATCATATTTGGACCGATCGGTGGGCAAGACCATGGATCATATTTGGACTGATCGATTCACAAGACCATGGATCATATTTGGACCTATCAGTGGACATGACCATGGATCATATTTGGACCGATCAGTGGACAAGACCATGGACCATATTTGGACCGATCAGTGGACAAGACCATGTATCATATTTGGACCGATTGGTTCACAAGTCCATGGACCATATTTGGACTGATCGGTGGACAAGACCATGGATCATATTTGGACAGAACTGCAGACAAGACCATGGATCATATTTGGACCGATCGGTGGACAAGACCATGGATCATATTTGGACAGATCAGTGGACAAGACCATGGATCATATTTGTAAATCAACATTTGGACAAGACTGCAGGCTTGGCTGTGTCCAATACGTGGACCAGACTGCAGACTTGGCTGGTAACCAACATGTGGACCAGACTGCAAACTTGGTTGCAAACAACATGTGGACTAGATTGCAGACTTGGTTGGTAACCAACATGTGGACTGGACTGCAGACTTGTCTGTAAACAAACATGTTAACCAGACTACAGACTTGGCTGTAAACCAACATGTGGACCAGACTGTAGACTTGGCTGTTAACCAACATATGGACCAGACTGCAGACTTTGCTGTAAACCAACATGTGGACAAGACTGCAGACTTAGTTGTAAACCAACATGTGGACCAGACTGCAGACTTGGCTGTAAACCAACATGTGGACCAGACTGCAGACTTGGTTGTTAACCAACATGTGGACCAGACTGCAGACTTGGTTGTAAACCAACATGTTGACCAGACTGCAAACTTGACTATAAACCACCATGTTTACCAGACTGCAGACTTGGCTTTAAACCAACATGTGGACCAGACTGCAGACTTGGTTGTGAACGAACATGTAAACCAGACTGCAGACTTAACTGTAAACCAACATGTTGATCAGACTGCAGACTTGGCTGTTAACCGACATGTGGACCGGACTACAGACTTGGCTGTTAACCGACATTTGGACCAGACTGCAGACTTGGATGTAAACCAACATGTGGACCAGACTGCAGACTTGGCTGTAAACCAACATGTGGACCAGACTGCGACTTGGTTGGTAACCAACATGTGGATCAGACTGCAAACTTGGCTGTAAACCAATATGTTGACCAGACTGCAGTCTTGGCTGTAAACAAACATGTTAACCAGACTACAGACTTGGCTGTAAACCAACATGTGGACCAGACTGTAGACTTGGCTGTTAACCAACATATGGACCAGACTGCAGACTTTGCTGTAAACCAACATATGGACCAGACTGCAGACTTAGTTGTAAACCAACATGTGGACCAGACTGCAGACTTGGCTGTAAACCAACATGTGGACCAGACTGCAGACTTGGTTGTTAACCAACATGTGGACCAGACTGCAGACTTGGTTGTAAACCAACATGTTGACCAGACTGCAAACTTGACTGTAAACCACCATGTTTACCAGACTGCAGACTTGGCTTTAAACCAACATGTGGACCAGACTGCAGACTTGGTTGTGAACGAACATGTAAACCAGACTGCAGACTTAACTGTAAACCAACATGTTGATCAGACTGCAGACTTGGCTGTTAACCGACATGTGGACCGGACTACAGACTTGGCTGTTAACCGACATTTGGACCAGACTGCAGACTTGGATGTAAACCAACATGTGGACCAGACTGCAGACTTGGCTGTAAACCAACATGTGGACCAGACTGCGACTTGGTTGGTAACCAACATGTGGATCAGACTGCAAACTTGGCTGTAAACCAATATGTTGACCAGACTGCAGTCTTGGCTGTAAACCAACATGTGGACCAGACTGCAGACTTGGCTGTTAACCAACATGTGGACCAGACTGCAGACTTGGTTGGTAACCAACATTTGAACCAGACTGCAGACTTGGCTGTAAACCAACATGTAGACCAGACTGCAGACTTGGCTGTAAACCAACATGTGGACCTGACTGCAGACTTGGTTGGTAACCAATATGTTGATCAGACTGCAGACTTGGCTGTTAACCAACATGTTGACAAGACTGCAGACTCGGCTGTAAACCAGCATATGGACCAGACGGCTAACTTGGCTGTAAACCAGCATGTTGACCAGACTGCTAACTTGGCTGTAAACCAGCATGTGGACCAGACTGCAGACTTGGATGTAAACCAGCATGTTGACCAGACTGCTAACTTTGCTGTAAACCAGCATGTGGACCAGACTGCAGACTTGGCTGTAAACCAACAAGTAGACTAAATTGCAGACTTGGCTGTAACCAACATGTTGACCAGCCTGCAGACTTGGCTGTAAAACAACATGTGAACCAGACTGCAGACAGACTTGGTTGTAAACCAACATGTTGACAAGACTGCAGATTTGGCTGTAAACCAACATGTGGACCAGACTGCAGACTTGGCTGTAAAACAACATATTGATCAGACTGCAGACTTAGCTGTTTACAACATGTGAACCAGACTGCAGACAGACTTGGATGTAAACCAACATGTGGATCAGATTGCAGACTTGGCTGTTAACCAACATGTGGACCAGACTGTAGACTTGGCTGTAAACCAACATGTTGACCAGACTGCAGACTTGGCTGGAAATCAACATGGGACTAAACTGCAATCTTGGCTGCAAACCAACATGTGGACCAGACTGCAGACTTAACTGTAAACCAACATGTTGATTAGACTGCAGACTTGGCTGTAAACCAACATGTGGTCTAGACTGCAGACTTGGCTGTAAACCAACATGTGGACCAGACTACAGACTTGGCTGTAAACCAACATGTGGACCAGACTGCATACTTGGTTGTTAACCAACATGTGGACTAAATTGCAGACTTGGCTGTAAACCAACATGTGGACCAGACTGCAGACATGGCTGTAAACCAACATGTGGACCATACTGCAGACTTGGCGGTAAACCAACATGTTGACCAGACTGCAGACTTGGCTGTAATTCAACATGTTGACAAGACCGCAGACTAGACTTTAAACCAACATATGGACCAGACTGCAGACTTGGCTGTAAACCAACATGTGGACCAGACTGCAGAATTGGCTGTAAACAAAATGTGGACCAGTCTGTCGACGTGATCATGCCTCAGACTTTGGACAATATCATGAATCTGTTTATGGAAAAGATCATGAATCATACTTTGGACACTATCATGAATCAGTATATGGACAAGATCATGTCGATTTGAATTAGTCTATAGACAATATCATGAATCAGTCTTTGGACAATATCATGAATCATATTTTGGACAATATCAAGAATCAATCTATGGACAAAATCATGAATCTATCTATGGACAATATTATGAATCAGTATATGGACAAGATCATGCATCAGTCTATGGACGATATCATGAATCAGTCTATGGACGAGATATCATGAATCAGTCTATGGACAAAATCATGAATCAGTTTATGGACAATATCATAAATCATACTTTTGACAATATCATGAATCATATTTTGGACAATATTATGAATCAGTATATAGACAAGATCATGCATCAGTCTATGGACAATATCATGAATCAGTCTATGGACAATATCATGAATCAGTCTATGGACAATATCATGAATCAGTATATGGACAAGATCATGCATCAGTCTACGGACAATATCATGAATCAGTCTACGGACAAGAACATAATCAGTCTAAGGAAAAGATTGTAACTCATATTATGGACATAAATATAAAGATGAGCCACACTATGGGCAATATTGGACCTGATTTGTGGAACAAAGTGAAGACCCCGTTTTGACCAGAATGTGTACAAATAATGGGCCAGATTATGACTTAAACGTTGGGACTGATTGTGGATCAAAGACTTAAGATGAATATGCGAATTCGACTATGAAGCAGACTAAAGACCACACTGTGGACCAAACTTTAAACTGAATTATGGCCTGGACTATAGACTAAACATGTGGACAAGATTGTTGTCCAGACTGGTGAACAAATTATGAATAATCACGTGGACACGACTGTAGACCAGACACTTGATGAACATCTGGACAAACATGTGGACTAGACGATGGTTCAGACTGTGGATCAAACTCTGGACAAACATGTGGACAAGACGATGGTTCAGGCTGTGGATCAAACTCTGGACAAACATGTGGACAAGACGATGGTTCAGGCTGTGGATCAAACTATGGACAAATATGAGGACACGGCGATGGTCCAGGCTGTGGATCAAACTATGGACAAACATGTGGACAAGACGATGGTTCAGGCTGTGGATCGAACTCTTGACAAACATGTGGACAAGACAATGGTTCAGGCTGTAGATCAAACAATCAACAAACATGTGGACTAGACGATGGTTCAGGCTGTGGATCAAATTCTTGACAAACATGTGGACAAAACGATGGTTCAGGCTGTGGATCAAATTCTTGACAAACATGTGGACAAAACGATGGTTCAGGCTGTGGATTAAACTCTGGACAAACATGTGTGTGACCAAGACGATGGTTCAGGCTGTGGATCAAACAATGGACAAATATGAGGACACGGCGATGGTCCAGGCTGTGGATCAAACTATGGACAAACATGTGGACAAGACGATGGTTCAGGCTGTGGATCAAACTATCGACAAACATGTGGACAAGATGGTCGTCCAGACTACGGACCAAACTATGGACAGATATATGAACAAGACGGTAGATCCGACGCAAATATAAACTAAAATTAAGACTAGCTGGGAAACAGAGCGTGGAACAAACTGTAACATTACACAAGCTCTGTCAAGTAAACTCTAGTTACAACGTTTAACATACTCATTGACGGCAAGTTGAAGTAAGTTAGAATGTCTTAATAGACCGATGACAATATGTGATATTTTCATGTTTTCTATACATATCAAACGACCTCGCACATATGTTCTAATTGGTAGGGCGGTAAAGATGTAAACGTGTATCCCGCTGAGGGAGGAGCGACTGGTTATTATTCTTTGTGATAAAATCAAGTCGGATACGATGTCATCATCGTCATCAGATCTATCAATCATTCGGATGTGTAGGTGGTAAACGCTTACCTTCTTGTCATGAAATAAACTTGACTATATTAAAGCGGCATTGCCAGTATTTATGTCATTTCAAATCAATAACAAAACTTGTACAATTGTAATATTTAGTATAATGTGTAACTATCTGAATCCATGCGGAACTCCTCTGGTACTGTTCGCACTTATTTTTTGAGAACTTAGCGAGGTGTTCCGAATGCATATGGATCATATCTGGTGCAATATATATAACCCACCATTGATTTTTGTTCTTTATTTTATAGCAAATATTAAAAGTTTGAAGGCTTGTCATTCATAGAGGAATCCAAATGAAAAAAGTGAAACCTACATTTTACTGTTTGTCAACCTCTGCACTATCAAAATATGATGAGAAAAGTAGGGGTCATGTGTCATATAAGAGATTCTCTTTCTACTCAGTGTGTACACTGGTGACAAAGTGAAAGTAGACGTCCAAAATCATGTTTTCATAGCCCAATTTCCAAGCATCACTTTTTTTTCTAAATTCATAATCCAAACATGACAATGCTATCAAAATGTTCAAAATACATCAATAATTCCATTCAAATAAAAAAAAATGAGCATTAAATAAGGAAAATGCATTTTTAAAGAAGAAGAAATGAGGATTATTTATAACCACCATTATGCGACTATCCACAGAAACACTTCCTTTTTGCAATGGTGGCACTATGCCTATACCGTTGTTTATCATCATAAAACATGTATTTAAATTCGCTATTATCGCCGATATTTGCAATTAGACCAAACCTGTGGAATAACAGAAATAATTTAGTTGTTTTATCCGTAAACGTCCGGAAAATTCCTGTCATCACTGATTAAATCTAGGTAAAGGGTTAAGATTCGAGTTAGATTTATACTACCTACATGGTTCCTATATGGTTCCAACAAACTGAAAGAAAGATATATCCATATGTCCATTTATATCTTTGCACATATCTGTCGACCATTTTAAGGTATTAGATCTGTAATGGTCAATATCACAACCTTGCCTCAGCTTGTTTTCCTAGTTATCATCATCCTTTGAGGGATGCATTCCTGAAATTTTAGAAGATTTTACCGTCTAGAATGAAAATTATTTAAAATTTAAGTGTCAAATGCCTATGACATCAAGACGGAATCATTTATATACTATACATGATATATAAAAGACATATTAACATCACATCAACATTGCTGAATAGAATAATACTTACGAAACTAACATATCTTCTCTTCTATTTTTAGATTTAAAAAAATCTTTCCCTACCCCCTTGTTTGAATTGTTACTTTTTTCACAAAATATTCTAAAACATCATATTTTATGATGTTCTAGCACCATGACTATAACAATTATCCACTTATGTTGTATGCTAATATTTTCCATATTGGTAGAGGAGAAATACATAAAAATAAACAACTTTTACCGTCTTGTTTTTCATTATACGATATTTCATAAGATAAGTGTCAAAATAAAAGGCTATACATTTGACGGAATTGGCCGAGTATATACGATTAAATCGGACGTGTTTCGTCGGCGAAGCAGCTAATTTGCATATTTTGATTACTGATCAATATATAGATTCAAAACACAATTTATTTACGTTAAAGGGAGGTAACGCCTGTTATAAATGCATAATATGCCATGCGAATTCACGAAAATGTTTGTCAGTCAATGTATGATAAACAAGTTCTTTCTCTCTTTATGAAAGAAATATCTTCAAATGCCACTTTAAAGACACAAGTAACATTCTCCATAGTATCGAGTTGTATTTTATGTGTGTGTATATGTATGTTCTATATTTGACTAAACATATCAGTGTGTTCTATATTTGACTTTAACGATATATATTGGCGTGCATGTGTGGATGCGTGCGTGCTCTGATTGACGAAGTTTATGTTTTCTCTCTTTGATCGTATATTACTTATCAGTAAATATAAACTTAAAACACGATTTATTCACGTGTAAGAGAGGAATCGACTGTTACAATTGCATGAACGTCCATGAGAAAGTTTTTCATTCATAAACTAATTGTTTCTTTCTTTGTAAAAGTAATATTTTCAGATACTGGACATGCCACTTTAAAAACATGTCTATATAATAACACAGTACACATAATTAAACATTTAGAGCTGAAATGCAAGCTCCGGTGATCATAAACATTGTGTTGAAATATGAAAATAATCTGACAAAAAGTAATTTTGCGGACAATGAATATCTTCCCACCCGCAAAACATAACACGTTCCGTATTTTTTCACAAAAAAAATGCCGTGTTATATAAAATAACACAGTACACATAAAATTATAATTATTTTGATGAAGCTATTATTGAGTGTTAAATGCATGTATTATATGTGCAGGATGGTGAACCCACCTGACCTTTTATATAACACGGTATTTTTTTTGTGAAAAAATACGGAACGTGTTATGTTTTGCGGGTGGGAAGATATTCGTTGTCCGCAAAATTACTTTTTGTCAGATTATTTTCATATTTTAACACAATGTTTATGATCACCGGAGCTTGCATTTCAGCGTTAAATGTTTAACCCGGGCGCCGGGGACTTTTTTCCGAAGTCTGGGATTTGCCGTGAGTATGGTCACATAAGATACGAGCACAGCACGGTGCCCGTTAAATATTTGCCGGGTTAAATCGAACGGACATCTGAAGGATGAAGGGAGCCCGTAAGACTATCGCAAGGATACCGCAAGGCTTTCTGACGATGGCCGTGCTGTCGTACGGTAGTCGGAAGATGTTCCTGCGGCCGCCGGCAGTGTGCCGGGCGGGATACGTACGGGATACGTGATACTGCCTGTTAGGTCCCGATGAGTTAGGGTCTGAAAAAAACAGGGGGACACCGGCAACTTTTACCTCCATGCTAAAAGCTCCCGGCGACCCATGCAGGCGTCTAAAAATTCGGCCGATAGTGGCCGATAATCTTCCGGTCGCCTTTTCGTAAGTCGGCGCAAAAGTGACTGAAGCATAAGGTAGAGAAAACAATCAAGCACGAGCTTTGATCACAATAAATGTTATTGTTGCATTAATTCTCTGAAAGTAGTTATTCGAATTAAGTTTTTCTTTCATTTATGTACAAACTAAAACATTGTGAGAATATTGATCATAAAATTTACATTAGAAAGATATTAAACGTTTGATTTTTTGTAAGTATAAGCAATGTTATTATTTTTCTTATTTTTGCGGTTGTTGTAATTACTGTTTAAACCATTAATATCATCCCCATTACCACCACAACTAACATCATCATCACCATCATCATCATCATCATCATCATCATCATCATCATCATCATCATCATCATCATCATCATCATCATCATCACCATCATCATCATCATCAATAGCAGTAACAATATATAATGTATTACCATATTTCAGTCGCTGACGCTCGTTGCAAGGCACCTAGAAAATCAACTCCACAAAGTCCAACTGTTTCGACAACAACACCTCCCCAACCATAGTTACAAGTGTCGACATACTACAGCTGCTCCGCCAACAACACCTCCCGAACCATAGTTACACGTGTCGACATACTACAGCTACTTTACCAATATCATCCCTGAGCCAAAGTTACAAATGTCGACATACCATAGCTGCTCCGCCAACAACTTCTCCCGAACCATAGTTACATGTGTCGACATACTACAGTTACTCGACCAGCAACATCTCCCCAACCACAGTGACAAGGATCGACATACTACAGTTACTCCACCAACAATAACTCCCCAACCATAGTTACAAGTGTCTACTTTTACATTTACTCCACCAAGGGAATGGCCGAATCTAATGTTGAGATAACTTGTGGCCAGACCCTTTTGCCTGAAATTGTATTTGACTTATATGCATGATAAATAATGTAATATGTGTTTATTTGGCAATAAAATACAAATGTTTAAACTAAACTCCACCAACAACACCTCCCCAACCATAGTTGCACGTGTCAACATACTACAGCTACTCCACCAACAATACCTCCCCAAACATAGTTATAAGTGTCGACATACTACAACTGCTCTGCCAACAACACCGACCGAACCATAGTTACACGTGTCGACATACTACAGCTACTCCACCAACAACACATCCCGAACCATAGTTACACGTGTCGACATACTACAGCTACTCCACCAAAAACACCTCCCGAGCCATAGTTACAAGTGTCGACATATTACAGCTACTCAACCAACAACACCTCCCCAACCATAGTTACAAGTGTCGACATACTACAGCTACTCCACCAACAACATCTCCCGAACCATAGTTACAAGTGTCGACATACTACAGCTACTCCACCAACAACACCTCCCGAACCATAGTTACAAGTGTCGACATACTACAGCTACTCCACCAACAACTCCTCCCCAACCATAGTTACAAGTGTCGACATATTACAGCTACTCCACCAACAACACCTCCCCAACCATAGTTACAAGTGTCGACATACTACAGCTACTCCAGCAACAACACCTCCCGAACCATAGTTACAAGTGTCGACATATTACAGCTACTCCACCAACAACACCTCCCCAACCATAGTTATAAGTGTCGACATACTACAACTGCTCTGCCAACAACACCTCCCGAACCATAGTTACACGTGTCGACATACTACAGCTACTCCACCAACAACTCCTCCCCAACCATAGTTACAAGTGTCGACATATTACAGCTACTCCACCAACAACACCTCCCCAACCATAGTTATAAGTGTCGACATACTACAACTGCTCTGCCAACAACACCTCCCGAACCATAGTTACACGTGTAGACATACTACAGCTACTCCACCAACAACACCTCCCGAACCATAGTTACAAGTGTCGACATGTCAGCTACTCCACCAACAACACCTCCCCAACCATAGTTATAAGTGTCGACATACTACAACTGCTCTGCCAACAACACCTCCCGAACCATAGTTACACGTGTCGACATACTACAGCTACTCCACCAACAACACCTCTCCAACCATAGTTACAAGTGTCGACATATTACAGCTACTCCACCAACAACATCTCCCGAACCATAGTTACAAGTGTCGACATACTACAGCTACTCCACCAACAACACCTCCCGAACCATAGTTACAAGTGTCGACATATTACAGCTACTCCACCAACAACACCTCCCGAACCATAGTTACAAGTGTCGACATACTACAGCTACTCCACCAACAACACCTCCCAAACCATAGTTACAAGTGTTGACATACTACAGCTACTCCACCAACAACACCTCCCGAACCATAGTTACAAGTGTCGACATACTACAACTGCTCTGCCAACAACACCGACCGAACCATAGTTACACGTGTCGACATATAACAGCTACTCCACCAACAACACTTCCCGAACCAAAGTTACAAGTGTCGACATACTACAGCTACTCCGTCAACAACACCTCCCCAACCATAGTTACACGTGTCGACATACTACAGCTACTCCCCCAACAACACCTCCCCAACCATAGTTACACGTGTCGACATACTACAGCTACTCCACCAACAACACCTCCCGAACCATAGTTACATGTGTCGACATACTACAGCTACTCCACCAACAACACCTCCCCAACCATAGTTACACGTGTCAACATATTACAGTTACTCCACCAACAACATCTCCCGAACCATAGTTACAAGTGTCGACACACTACAGCTACTCCACCAACAACACCTCCCCAACCATAGTTACAAGTGTCGACATACTACAGCTACTCCACCAACAACACCTCCCGAACCATAGTTACACGTGTCGACATACTACAGCTACTCCACCAAAAACACCTCCCGAGCCATAGTTACAAGTGTCGACATATTACAGCTACTCAACCAACAACACCTCCCCAACCATAGTTACAAGTGTCGACATACTACAGCTACTCCACCAACAACATCTCCCGAACCATAGTTACAAGTGTCGACATACTACAGCTACTCCACCAACAACACCTCCCGAACCATAGTTACAAGTGTCGACATACTACAGCTACTCCACCAACAACACCTCCCCAACCATAGTTACAAGTGTCGACATATTACAGCTACTCCACCAACAACACCTCCCCAACCATAGTTACAAGTGTCGACATACTACAGCTACTCCAGCAACAACACCTCCCGAACCATAGTTACAAGTGTCGACATATTACAGCTACTCCACCAACAACACCTCCCCAACCATAGTTATAAGTGTCGACATACTACAACTGCTCTGCCAACAACACCTCCCGAACCATAGTTACACGTGTCGACATACTACAGCTACTCCACCAACAACTCCTCCCCAACCATAGTTACAAGTGTCGACATATTACAGCTACTCCACCAACAACACCTCCCTAACCATAGTTATAAGTGTCGACATACTACAACTGCTCTGCCAACAACACCTCCCGAACCATAGTTACACGTGTAGACATACTACAGCTACTCCACCAACAACACCTCCCGAACCATAGTTACAAGTGTCGACATGTCAGCTACTCCACCAACAACACCTCCCCAACCATAGTTATAAGTGTCGACATACTACAACTGCTCTGCCAACAACACCTCCCGAACCATAGTTACACGTGTCGACATACTACAGCTACTCCACCAACAACACCTCTCCAACCATAGTTACAAGTGTCGACATATTACAGCTACTCCACCAACAACATCTCCCGAACCATAGTTACAAGTGTCGACATACTACAGCTACTCCACCAACAACACCTCCCCAACCATAGTTACAAGTGTCGACATATTACAGCTACTCCACCAACAACACCTCCCGAACCATAGTTACAAGTGTCGACATACTACAGCTACTCCACCAACAACACCTCCCAAACCATAGTTACAAGTGTCGACATACTACAGCTACTCCACCAACAACACCTCCCGAACCATAGTTACAAGTGTCGACATACTACAACTGCTCTGCCAACAACACCGACCGAACCATAGTTACACGTGTCGACATATAACAGCTACTCCACCAACAACACTTCCCGAACCAAAGTTACAAGTGTCGACATACTACAGCTACTCCGTCAACAACACCTCCCCAACCATAGTTACACGTGTCGACATACTACAGCTACTCCCCCAACAACACCTCCCCAACCATAGTTACACGTGTCGACATACTACAGCTACTCCACCAACAACACCTCCCGAACCATAGTTACATGTGTCGACATACTACAGCTACTCCACCAACAACACCTCCCCAACCATAGTTACACGTGTCAACATATTACAGTTACTCCACTAACAACATCTCCCGAACCATAGTTACAAGTGTCGACACACTACAGCTACTCCACCAACAACACCTCCCCAACCATAGTTACAAGTGTCGACATACTACAGCTACTCCACCAACAACACCTCCCCAACCATAGTTACAAGTGTCGACATATTACAGCTACTCCACCAACAACACCTCCCGAACCATAGTTACACGTGTCGACATACTACAGCTACTCCACCAACAACACCTCCCGAACCATAGTTACACGTGTCGACATATTACAGCTACTCCACCAACAACATCTTCCGAACCATAGTTACAAGTGTCGACATACTACAGTTACTCCACCAACAACACCTCCCCAACCATAGTTATAAGTGTCGACATACTACAACTGCTCTGCCAACAACACCTCCCGAACCATAGTTACACGTGTCGACATACTACAGCTACTCTACCAACAACTCCTCCCGAACCATAGTTACAAGTGTCGACATATTACAGCTACTCCACCAACAACACCTCCCCAACCATAGTTATAAGTGTCGACATACTACAACTGCTCTGCCAACAACACCTCCCGAACCATAGTTACACGTGTCGACATACTACAGCTACTCCACCAACAACACCTCCCGAACCATAGTTACAAGTGTCGACATACTACAGCTACTCCACCAACAACACTTCCCGAACCATAGTTACAAGTGTCGACATATTACAGCTACTCCACCAACAACACCTCCCCAACCATAGTTACAAGTGTCGACATACTACAACTGCTCTGCCAACAACACCCCCGAACCATAGTTACACTTGTCGACATACTACAGCTACTCCACCAACAACACCTCCCCAACCATAGTTACAAGTGTCGACATACTACAGCTACTCCACCAGCAACACCTCCCGAACCATAGTTATAAGTGTCGACATACTACAACTGCTCTGCCAACAACACCTCCCGAACCATAGTTATAAGTGTCGACATACTACAACTGCTCCGCCAACAACACCTACCGAACCATAGTAACACGTGTCGACATACTACAGCTGCTCTGTCGAAAATACCTCACGAACCATAGTTACAAGTGTCGACTTATTGCCAGAACGAGTTCAAATTATACGTCAGAATAATAATTATATAAATAAAACAAACCGGAAGCATGTTTATAATTCATATTCAACATTCCTGGCACATCTGACGTAACGTAGTAACGCCGTGATTACTGATGCAGGAAGATAAATCCAAACGATATTTGTAGAAGCACATTGCCAACCACAAACACCGAATAACATTTCCAAAAGGCGCAAATTTACGATATTGCGATGATGATCATCATCATTTGCGGGTGACAATCATTAATATTTTGTACAAAATGATAACATAAAAAAGTTTCTTTGTACGGTTTAGTTAAAAGTAACTATAAAGTGTCAGTCGTTAAATAAATGCTTTCTTATTGTCAAGTTTCATATGATTTAGTGAGGATTTTTGTGTTTTTTTATTATTTTATATACATCTTCATGTACATACTGTATTTATAATGCGCCACTATGGTTTGTCAAGTTATATGCCTATGTCCTGTCTTTTAAAAAAATGTTATGTTTATGCTCTCCTACACCATTGAAGGAAATAAAATATATTATCTACAAAACAATTATTACAAAATATAGTTGCAATATTATTATCTTTGTGGGTACTGGCACTGGCGTTTCCATGATTAGTTTGTACTACTTTATTTTAGCTCAATGAGAAGAAAGATCAATGCTTATATGAACCGCTTTTGAGTTCGCTTCTAGGGTAGAAACAATATTGAAAAAAATTCAGAGGCATCGGTTTGAGCTAGAGATCGAACTCGCAACCAACCTCTGGCGTGAGCGGTCAAAACTTTATCCGCAACACTACCGCTCCGCTTTTTATTTCTTTTTTGTTCTCCTTTATTTAACTTTCTATCCCTTTTATGAACGTGAACCTAGATAAAATCAAAGTACTTCAAGTACTGGAACCTCGGCAAACAATGGTCAAGTAGAAATGAAAATAATACAGTTTTTGTCAGATGTGGCCCGGAACATTATATAAGCAAACTGATGGAAAGTGATCTAGTAGAGGTTACTAATTAACAACGATTGATTGTTGTATGTGTACAACAAAAAACATAAGACAGGATAATATTTTATTCTATTTGTTTAGCATGTTCAACTGTAACAAGAATATTAATCTTCAAGTAAAATGGTATATTTCAAAGACAGTTTAACAATCTCTCATATGATCAATATATAAAAACCAATACCCAAGTTTACATTACTGTTTATTTTTTAAAATATCTCCAAAATGATCTTAATCTGTATACAATGTACTAGTATTTGAAAAGAAATATAATCTATCCTTAAATTGAATTATATATTTTTAAAAAAAGTAAATCTTCAAGTTAAATTATCGTTTAAAAAGTCCATTTCAAAGTTATATTATGTATTTCAAAGAAAGTTCAATCTCCAAATTCAGTTGAATTAAATGTATTTAAAAACTCTAACATAGATGTACGAGGGGTTATCCAGAAGTTCGTGGACAAATTTCATAATATGAACATGACATGTCTGATTTATTTGAAGTTTTACATGTATTATATTTAATCTAACGGCACACTGTATGCAAAGTATGAAGAAAATATATATTCAAATAAAACAGTAACATGTATTTCAAATATGTCATGTACGCCTATCTGCCGCAGGCAAGATTTACGTTACGTCGTTGCGACGTCAATTTATTTTACAAGTAATTTCCCTACTCTTACTCGTTGCTCCATTTATATTCGTTTAGCAACTGGGGAACCCAGCGAGCACTTAAATGCATGCTATTTTTTCTTAATTATCTTGTGCACTGTATTGTAACCTATTCTTAGTTTGCAGCATATTTCATGAATTGTATTTCAGCAATCCTTATTAACACGTTAACGTGACATTGACGCGATTTTGACACAGGGCGTCCACATATGAGATCATCCATTATTGTTTCTCACTGTATCGTTTGTGTTATCTGTAGATTACAAAATGCACTACAAATAACTTTCTCGGAGCTTTACTATGCATATTTATCGTCTGAATCAGTGTTTTGCTAATATTGACTTAAACTGTATTACTGCTCGTTGTTTTACCTTTTCATTAGATGCATTATTTGCATATGAATGCATCTACATTTTCAACAGAAGTTGATTTAAACTCCTAACACCTGCGTGCTATGCTGAAATAACATTGTCATGCAGATATTGATGCCGTGTCCTCAATAATATATTATTTACCGCGAGTGTTACGGGAAAATGATTGTTATTATTCACATATTTGTCTGTCGAATTGTTCAACATTTTGAGCTGGGGCACTTATCATGTATGTATGTTGCTATGAATACCATAACATTATTACTGACATAAGAAATATACTAAAACACCGTACATCGATGACAAATACACCAATACTTAAGTTGTGAAAAATATAGCAATGCACTTGCATAAATATAGTTTTTATTAAATTTGTCCACGAACTTCTGGATAATCCCTCGTATATGTAAAAAAAGTTGAATTATATATTTAAAGTTCAACCCTTATTATGTAAATGGGTCCTTAAAAGAATTGTTCACATATAAAGGTGGCCAACCTTTAGATCGACAGCTCAGCTATAACGCAGCAAACGAACAGCTTATCAAGTATTTTCCTATCATCATTCAAAGCCCATAAACAGATTGAAAAACGTATGGGAACCAATCTGGTCGTCTCTTTACATGCTGACAAATGGTATTTCAAAAGATGTAAACGTACCAAGGCTAAAGTATTGTGTACATCATAGTAATATACCAGTAGCTGTTGGATATATCTAAAATTTAATTTTTAATTTGTTCTAGCATTGGCTGATGCTAGTACATACTGTCATATTGATTTACTCCATCCACTTTAAGTTGAATATAGATACAAACCTTTCCATTATTTTAGCAATTGTGTACAGTACGTGTCCAAGCATGTATTTTTGTAAAATTCGATGATCTTATCCATTAGTTTGCATTTTTTTCTCTTTTAGAGTAATTTGTCGCAATATAACCATTACAATTATGAAATATAAGTATAACTTCATAAAATTGATCATAAAGAGTTATAAGATGTCATAAAATATTTAAATATGAGGACAAACGTGAAATTTTTTTAAAATTTGGCGGCAATCTTGGAGTTTCCGCCATTTTGAAAATGGGTCTCGGTGTTTAAATAATCAGTTAACTTTGTACTTTGTTTGTGACAAGTTTGATGCTTTTCTCAAAAAAGGCACAATTCACTCAATATACTGTACCATATTGCCCCACTATATGTTTATTTCTTGAACATACTGTGAAAAAAAATCCAATCTCTTAGTTGAATAATGTATTAGAGAAAGTCCAATATCCAAGATAATATACATACATGTACATTGCATACACATGTATATTTAAAGTTAAAAGAGGAGTTAAAACCTGTATTTCTTAGAAAGATCAATCTCATAGATGATTTATATGTGTTTACATTTTTTATAAAAATATCTCCATGAAAAAGATAAATACAAAATCACATAGCCAAGTTGAATAATAATATATTACACAGAAAGTTATTCTCCCAGATGACATATATTTTAAAAATGTTCGAAGCTGAATTACGTATTTCAAAGAAAGTTTTGACGCTCGGCTCAGCACATCGTTAGCTCAGAGTCACTATACTATATTAATTAACGTCTCACTACACAGTTACGCCCCCTTTTCCCAATGTAACACGATTCTTACGTTTAAAAATAGTCCTGTGTAATTTGGTTTTGAAATATTTTCAAAATGGGTCATAGTGGTTGTGATTTCTTGCTAAAGATGTGTAGAGCAAAAGCTGGCATAACATGTACTGCAATAAGACATCACCGGTATTTAAAAGTGACTGTTATAGGATTTCAACATATGCATGTATTTATGAGCATTTGAGGACTTCTTTTTTAAAAACAACAACATTAGGATGTCACTGCACCCTCTCTAAAGAAACAAGCTGGTCAACCTACCAATTAGTGTGCATTTTTATGTAGGTATACATTCTTACTGTAAAAAAACAAAAATTATTAACACTACAAGTTTTACTAAAAATAAGTATTTGAAAAATGCGTTTTACAGGGCTAATATTGAGTCCACGTGAACCTGGTCCTTTGTATCTTCTTAAACTTATTTTAGCTATCATACCAATAAAAAAACACGTTTCACACTTTCTATCATGATAGCTTCACATATGCGAACTAGGATGCCTTACAATAGAGCTATGTTTATTAACAAAACACGGAGCTTCGGACTTGCGACATAATGTGGTAGTTTTAATTTCGTATTTGCATCATTTTCATTGCATTACTTTTGGAGATAGTGTTTATGAAAAATGCATAAAAAATGCAATGTATCATTTAAAGACACCCTGTATTGTATAAAAGAAATGGATGCGTTTTTCTTTGAAGTTCTTCCGTGTGCATGTTCTCATGTTCCATTACTTGGGTTTTTAGGTAATCTGAGCTTTAACTAATTATCTACAAACACATTGGTACCCTTCTAATGCAAGGCTTTAATTAAAACTGCTTAAATTTCAATCCAAACTTATCGCTTCAATCCATCAAATTTCAGAAATATACCCGATATGTATTGTTTGCAAACACCTCGATTTTGGGGTGTAATTGAGCGTTCAGAAAAAGAGAGAATAAATAAATTGCAATAAAGCAAATAAGGTAATAAGACGTCAACAGAAATTAAGATCAAAGTCGCGTTCTTCACGTACGAAACCAAGACAAGGTGTTACATACACATTTGAAGGAAAAACAAGCAGATGTAGTAGTTTATTTCAAATCCATTAGGCTTAAATCCCATAGGGATACAAGCATATTTCATGAAGAAAAATAAAAGTAACAATTTTGTACATACTCTACAATTTCCACATAATATTTGATTTATATACGAGTATACATATCTAATTTATAGATTTGCACCCCAAAACTAGCTACACACATGTTTACACATATATTTGGAGAAGGTATCACACTAATATGATACACAGAATTTGATCTTTACAATATATCAAATTGAATTTGAAAACTATATAACAAGTACAAATATACTGTTTTAGCGCATCATTAAGTCAGACGGATGTTATTTCACGTAAACGTATCTTAAGCATGGGAATGATTCCGTATGATAATTTGTTTGGATGTCACCATCAGATGAATGTACAAAGGGTATCTCGAGCTTTCGTATCTAAACACAAAACTGGCATGTTTCACCAATAGTTAACATTCTTTCATTTGTCTCTACATACGCCACCCATGGCCTTTTTAATGCTGTCACTCCTCTAGCGCATTGGACTGAGTTTTTCAAAACGCCTTTCTCTATTAGGTGAAATGGTATATCAATATATTTAACATTTCAGAAGTTTTCATGTTGAGTACAATGAGTTGCGGAAGTAGAATGACATTCTGTTATGATTGCCAGTAAGCTGTAACCTTCAATGTATTTAAGGGGTAATCTGTTGCCGAGTTTTCTAAGGCGCCGTCTCAAGATCACTAACATGTCACCGCTAATGTCATGGGTTTGAGTCCCGCTCGCGCCAAAGACTTTATGTGAGAAAGATTGCCAGTTACTTGCGGAAGGACAATGGTTCTACTCAGATCCATTCTGAGGCATTCCTTCATCGATAAAATTGGATATCAAAATACATGATTCGTAAAAAAAATCTTAACATGGCGTTAAGCTCGCATTGCTTTGAACAACTGCGCCCAGGACATCTCGGGTTTATGACTTAATGTAACAGTATTTGTGTTTGTATTTACTTAAGTATAACACTCTATAAATACATTGTTATTATTAAGATACAAAAATACTCTTACAGGAGTGCGCGTTTATCGTATTTATTTATAGTGAATATTAGTTTAAACTTATTTATTTTACTTCGATTATGAAACAAATAATTACAACTTAGGCAAACTTGGTAGACCGTGTATTATGTATCTGCGGAACAAAATTGTATTGCTGAGGGACACAACACATAACAGTGTGTGTTTTTATTGAATCTGGAAAAACGACAACCGATTGGTTTTTCGTACCTGAAAAAGAAATGGATAAAAAGAATTTTACATTCGAGTTCATTTATCATTAAATTTATTAAACCAGTTGGTATTAAATAAGATCAATATATTAAATGAAGACTCATGTAAGATCCCGTATATGTGTTTTGTATATGCAGGCTTATTGCCTGATGGATTGAAAATAAAGTTCTTATTCTTATTACTGTTTGGCAAGACGTTTTCAAATGTAAATGGAGGATCAGTTTGTTATAAATAGGTATATAAATAATCTGCAGCATGTGTCTTGGCCAAAATTCATCACTGGGTCTGCAAGCAATAAAGAAACAAAATCCTACAATGAACAGGTTTTTTTAAATACAATAGTTTTGTGATATCTATCAATTTCCAGAGTAATAATGTCAACTATTCGCCCACGATGATCGGTTCGAATCATCAATTTTAAAATGACACAGCATTGGCGAGAAATCTGATTCAAATGGAAAAGTTACTAGCACTCGATTGCATCAAATAACACTAAATATTCAATCAATCAATACATGTATGCGTATATCTTAGAAAAATTATCCTAAATATGATCTAAAGAATTTCGAGGAAGTTATTCTAGTTTTTGTATTATTCCCGAAGATATTAAATAATAGTTATTATTATATCTCACTCAGAATACTAATATGTACTGCCCAGCGGATAGTAGTCCATACTCCATTCATCAAAATGCATTGTAAACTCAAAATGTGACAATATTTAAACTGTCACACGTTGATAAATAAATTTGATTTCCAGAAATAACATATAGTGTATAACAAATTAAAATGTTTACATCATTGTATATGTAGAAATAGTTCTGCCAGCCTTAATCAACATATCCATTAATTAAGTAGACAACAGGAACATATTTGGTCGGTATTTACTTCATTTTGTTGACATAGCCGTCTTTAAAAAGTCACTTATATATTGAATAAGTTATGGCGACATCAGTAAATGATTATCGGGCTGAAAAAAGTCAATTAGTGACTTGTCCTGTCGCCATTTTAGTCAGTAAGTGAATTGTCCTTTCGCCAATTTTGTCAGTTAGCGGCTTGTCCTGTCGCCAGTTTTGTCAGTTAGTGACTTGTCCTGTCGCCAATTGTGTCAGTGTCCTGTCGCCAATTTTGTCAGTATGTGACTTGTCTTCTCACCAATATTGTCAGTTAGTGTCTTGTCCTGACGACAATAGAGTCAGTATTCTGTCACCTATTTTGTCAATAAAGGCATTTTCCTGTCAGTTATTGTCCTGCGTTCTATTCTGTCAATTCGTGTCTTGTTCTGCCATCAATATTGTCAGTTAGTAGATTGTCCAACAACCAGTTTTGCCAATAAAGGCATTGTCTCGCCGCTAATTTTATCAATTAGTGCTTTATCGTAGCATCAATTTTGTCAGTTTGTTCCGTGTCCTGTCACCAATTATGTTAATATGTGCCTTGTCTTGCAACCACCTATGTCAGTTAGTGCCTTATTCTGTCGCCAAGTTTGTAAGTGAGTACCTTTTCCTGCCATCACTTTTGTCAGTTAGTGCCGTGTCTTGCCACTATTTCTGTTATTTATTGCCTTGTCCTGTCAACAATGGTGTCAGTTATTGCCCTGTCCTGTCAACAATGGTGTCAGTTATTGCCCTGTCCTGCCTTCTATTATGACAGTTATTGCCCTGTCCTGCCTTCTATTTTGTCAGTTAGTGCCTTCTCTTGCCACCAATTTTGTTAGCTAATGCCATGTTCTGCCACCAATTGTGTTAGTTCGTGCCTTGTTCGCCACCTTTTGTGTCGTGTCCTGCCACAAGTTTTGTCAGTTAGAGCCTTCTCCTACCACCAATTTTGTCAGTTAGTGCCATGTTCTGCCATAAATTGTGTTAGTTCGTGCCTTCTCCTGCCACCAATTTTGTCAGTTAGTGCCTTCTCCTGCCACCAATTTTTCTATGTTCTGCCATAAATTGTGTTAGTTCGTGCCTTGTCCTGCCACCAATTTTGTCAGTTAGTGCCATGTTCTGCCATAAATTGTGTTAGTTCGTGCCTTGTTCGCCAGCTATTGTGTCTTCTCCTGCCACCAATTTTGTCAGTTAGTGCCATGTTCTGCTATAAATTGTGTTAGTTCGTGCCATGTCCTGCCAGCAATTGTGTCTTGTCCTACCACGATTTTTGTCAGTTAGTGCCTTGTCCTGCCACCAACTGTGTTAGTTCCTGCCTTTTCCTGCCATCATCTGTGTCAGTTATTGGCGTGTCCTGTAACTCATTTTGTTATTTAGTGCCTTTTCCTTTCAACAATTTTGTCAGTTAGTTATATTGTACATTGTTTTTAAAGTTCAATCTCCTAGTTGAATTATGCGTAACTTACAGATAACAAAGAACGATGGCTAGAAATATTTATACAAATTATCTTTGTTTTGTTTTGTTTGGAGCTAATGTATTGTAATAGAATAGTCGTTTATGGAGTACTGTAAGAAATATATCTATCCTATGAAGCTTTGAAACGTGATTAATAAACTTATTTAAATTTGCCTAAGTTAAAATTATGATTCCCTTATGGCTCATTTGGAGGATGTGTGTAATTATGATAGAGATGAAAAAACTTTTTTTTTTCTAAATGGAATTGATTTTTTCCCCTAAATTTTCACAGACGCATTCTGTTCTATTAAAGAGATTCCGATTTATTAAAATGACTGGATGCCATTATCTCAAATGGTCAGGGGTACAAAAAAGGTATTTAGAATTTTCAAAAGAACAGATCATTTTTTTATATTTGGCATAGGCTATCCTAATGAATAGGGGATTGATTATTTTATAAATTAACGGCTAGTAGGCTATTTACAAGGGACATGTAAGAGGAATTTGAGTGTTACGTAGGGATAATACGGGAAAACAAAACATTCTCATTTTCTAACCCATTTGTGCTAAATAGTATTCAGTTGATGGTCTGGAGCACCCTTTAAAATCAGTTTGAATATTTAGCGTCAATTTTATGCCATCGAGAGCTAACAGACGATTCTAACCATTATTTCATGGGATCGTGGAAGTTTAACCTGAATACCTATTCAAACACATTCATCTCCGCAAGTAACTGATAACTTCTCCACATTTTTTGAATCAGCGCTTACAGATGATTGACAATGTGATGTCGTATATAAATTAACACAAATACTGTGGTCGGGAGGGGAGTCGAACTCACGGCCTATGTATTGATAGTCAGACGCAAACTCTACGGGACTGGTTCACTCTACTTCAAGTTCCGAAAATGAATACTCCTGCCTTTGGCTGCCATTTTGTTTATTTTGTTACGGATAAATGGAATACTGGTTGTCATCTTCGAATCAATCTTACGTTGAGTGCCGGGTATAATACACAGTTCCAAATGTAAAGTAAATCTACGAACACTATAAAGGCATACAATAGGACACTCGCACTCAGTTCTACTTTGGTAAGTATTTCTTACATCAGAATTTAATGTTATTTACATATTTGTATGGTGTCATAATGCTTGTTCAAGCGTCAGTTTTTTTATTTATGTGTAAACAATGATTTCGCATGGCTGCACTAACCTCTATCTTGAACGCCGAGTGTAACCAATGAAAACCATATGTGCTATTGACAATCCTTTCAATACAAAAAATAAACTATATTTTTATTAAAGTATTTTTAAAAATAGAATAACATTAAAACTTTTTTTTAATAAAAACACTTGCTAAACGTTAATTCGAGCAACAATATTATTTTATGCCCAACGGAAATGGACGCCAATTGCAACAGGAGTCAAGTCAAGATACGTAAACTGTCTGCAGGTTAAGTCAGACGTGCTACCGTCCAGGTCCGACAAAAACATCTAGATCTAGTCATAGAAAAAAATGTTAGTTCAATAAGGTGGATTGCTGCTCCTGTTTACGACTTATTACTTGGCAGTGTCAACTTAACTTTTGGTAAACTATGTATGCTTGTTGTCTTGTGTATTTTTCTACCCTGGTTAGCTTAAAAACACATACTATTCTCAATAACGGCGAGATATATACACATACTGTACGGAACAGCTAACCCGCCACTTTTGTATGTTTAATATCTTCGTTAAACTATTGAGTAGTTTTATTGTAGTTTGGATATGACATTAGCAGTCATGTATGTTTTACATCGCCAAATGTTCTTTCTTATTCAAGTCCTTATTTCAAAGAAATGGTTTTGACATTTTTTAACAAATACATCAAATGTCAGTTATATCTACATAAAATGTCAGGTATATACATAAAATGTCAGGTATATCTACATAAAATGTCAGGTTTATCTTCATAAAATGTTAGGTATACCTACATAAAATGTTAGGTATATCTACATAAAATGTCAGGTATATCATGTCAGGTATATTTACATAAAATGAAAGATATATTTACATAAAATGTTACGTATATCTGCATTAAATGTCAGGTATATCATGTCAGGTATATCTACATAAAATGTCAGGTATATCTACATAAAATATTAGGTATATAATGTCAGGTATATCTACATAAAATGTTACGTATATCTACATAAAATGTCAGGTATATAATGTCAGGTATATCTACATAAAATGTCAGGTATATCTACATAAAATGTTAGGTATATCTATATAAAATGTCAGGTATATCTACATAAAATGTTAGGTATATATACATAAAATGTCAGGTATATTATACATAAAATGTCAGGTATATATACATAAAATGTCAGGTATATCTACATAAAATGTCAGGTATATCTACATAAAATGTCCGTTTGCGGGCTAGCTGTTCCGTTCTGTGTAATATGTATAATATATGTTCTATAGTTGACGATTTGTGTATATCCATATGTGCGTGCGTGCGTGCATATGTGTATGTGTGTTCTCTGATTGAAGAAGTGTGTGCGTGTGTGTGTGTGTGTGTGTGTGTGTGTGTGTGTGTGTGTCTGTGTGTGTGTGTGTGTGTGTGTGTGTGTGTGTGTGTGTTTGTGCGTACATGCATGCGTGCACGTGTTAGTGTGTGAGCGCGCAGGTGTATATGTGTGTTCTGTGATTGACGAAATGCATTTACAATATATCTGTTTTCTCTGATTGATCATATGTTTTTGTGTCGTCTGTTTAACAATGAATATATATGTGCTCTGTGTTTGTTTGCAGAATCTCTCTCCCTGTTGGCGGTGTCAAGATTTCTTTTCTCCATTCCTCTACACTCGTATCTAAGAGATCGTCTCGCGACCCTAGATTCTTGTTGCTTGTAGAGGAGGTTGAAGGTTACTATCATCTATTTTTCCTTCCTTCTAATCACCATAATTCTTTGCTATGTTGAAAAAATTAAACCAACTTTATTCTATGTAAAGTTAAGAAATTTATTTATTTATTGCTATGTTTATGGCCTTAATTTCTTGCAATGTTAAGGTCGTTGATTTTTTGTTATGTCAAAGAAAGTAAAGGAACTTTACTCTTTGTTATGTTAAGGACCTTTATTATTTTCTAAGTTTAGGACCTTTATTCTTTCTATGCTTAGGACATTTAATTCTTGCTATGTTAAAGGTATGTATTCTATGTTATGATAAGGACCTTTATTCCTATTAAATTAAAGCCATTTATTCCTTGCTTTGTCAAGTACTTCATAAAAATGCAAACAGGTCAAACATCGTAATAACTGAAATAAGAAATAACTCTGTCTCAAACTAAATCATTGGTTACATCGGACTCATGTAAGATCGTTACAACATATTAACTTACATTGTGCACACACTGTTTGTTGTCCTTGTCTTGTATTGGCCGGGTCCGATTAGCTCAGTAGGTTACGTGTCTGACTATTAATACAGTGGTTGTCAGTTCGAATCTCCGCCCGGCAACAGTCTCCGTGATGATTGATATACGACATTGTGTTTCATGACCATTCGTTTCTCTCCACTGATTCAAGCGGGACAGTCATCAGCTACTTGTGGAGATATCAATCAATCAATCAAACTATCAATCAATCAATCAATCAATCAATCAATCAATCAATCAATCAATCAATCAATCAATCATTGTCTTGTTTTACGTCCAAATGAACCATTATATGACAAATTGCGATGTGAACTACGTGTACATAAATAAGTGTCTATGCATCAGATGTCACTGATTGGGTCTATGGAATCTTACTTTCTAACTCCGTGAACATTACATGTATTAAATCTTTGGTAGTCTTTCTAATAATTAGTAACACCTAGCTGACAAGTCAGTTATAATAAACGTAAGTTTCATTTTCTTTTAGATTTGATTGTCAGACTGCATATCAGCTCTGGGCAATCTCTCGCTGTCTACGGCGTGAAGAAACATCTGACGGGGAAAAGATCGCTGCAGCAGATGGTGGGTATTTACAATGTTATCCGTATGCCGCCCCAAAACGACGGAAACGTCAACCCAGCTTACCACTTGATGATCCCGTATCTGAATGTTCCATGCACAGTCAGTTGGGCAGCGGAGATATTGTCAAACTATCTCCTGCAAATGAGCTGAAGCCAAAAGGCGATCCGAGTATACTGGGCAGTACAGATGTTGTAAAAATGTCTCCTGCAAAAGAGATGAAATTTGTAGGTGACTCATACAGTAAATTAGGCAAAATAAATATCAAAATATCTCCTGCAAAATTGAAATATGACAGCAAACCACAAATAATGTTGAGCAGGTGAAATGTTGTAAAAGCAATCCCTGCACAATCCCTTGATGCACAGAGCAGTAGAGATATAGAAAAGATCAAACCAGCAATAGCCAAGCCTTTGGACAATGAACTAAAGCATATACAACCTCTGGAACCCGATGACACAGACGATGAGTTAGATCTGCTATCCGAAACAGAAGAATACCACCGAACGATTTTAAGAGATAAGTTAAAACTACAAGAATTTGAAACAGTGGAGCTGTAAATAGAACAACCCGAACCATTGAAAAGAGAGATAACTAATGGCAGAAGTTCGATCATGGTTACACTGGCATCTTCGGAGGTAAATGCTGGGCAATCAAATACAAAAACAGCAATTACTCAACCAGCCAAAGAGGAAGAAGTATATTGTGATAAACAATGCACAAAGAAAAATATTCGCCTGTCTGCAGAGATAGACAATGAGAAAATGAAATCTACACAATGTTATAGTCAGAATGTTGAACCAGGATCATTAACAAAGAAAAGCCATGGAACAAATTCAAATAATTTGCTCATATCCCAAACAGGTATAGAATCAAAAAGGGTTATTCTAAACCATGTTGAGAAGAGGAGGTATACTGCTGGACCTGAAGTCGAGCAGTCCAAACCTAAAGGTCCATCTGATGCTGCAGAACAAATCGCAATAACTGAACTAGCTTCACAGCCAAAATCGGGAATGGCTGTCTGAAAGAGTATCTTATCCTCAGGAAGATATTATTTCTGTGTCTATGTCAAAGTCAGAATCTAGACCAAATGCGAAATCATCACGTATGCATTGGGTCAACCATAGCATAATAGCTAATGATGGGTCGGACGCGTTCCTCAGATCAGATGAAAGAGTTTCTGGTAGAAAGACCTTGAAACGTTCTGTCACATTTGATAATATCACTTTCTTAGAAACAAATGAAACTCCAAGACAAAAGAAAGGGATAAATAACATCCACCAGTCTGTCATATTAATATTAAAACTAGTAACTGGAATAATAATAATAATAATAATAATAATAATAATAATAATAATAATAATAATAATAATAAAAATAATAATAATTATAATAATAAAAATAATAATAATAATAATAATAATAATAATAATAATAATAATAATAATAATAATAAAATGATAATAATGATAATAACTATAATAACAAGAATACTAATATTGATGATGATGATGTCGATGAAGATGTCGATGATGATAGTTATGATGTTGTTGTTGATGATGATGATGATGATGATGATGATGATGATGATGATGATGATAGTTGTAGTAATTATAGTAAAATACTACTACTAATAATAAAGAATAAATGATAAATGAAGCGTTTATATAGCAAGTACAACAATTTGTTCATTTCACAAAGTGCCAATCATTACCAATCGCTTTTGTTTCGGATAGAACCGCCGCTAGCTTACTGCACATCTACAGTAATGAGTTATAACTGTCAGAATGTTTAGTTCGTTATGCATACATATATATTTTAGAAATGGTGTTTATCTTTTTAGGTTCATATCAAAACAGAATATGAATGTTTTAAATAATCAGAAATACATATTGAGTTGTACATATTGAACTAGTTTGCTGTATATATTGAACTAATTTGCTGTTTATATTAAAATTGTATTTTGAGTACATATTATGTAATGAAATTAAGTTGAAAAATTAGATAATAATAATTGAACTTTTCAGTGAAATATCATATTTTTCCATCGAGTCAACACTGGAGTTCAGTGGTCACGCGTGGTGAACCCACTAAGGAACGTGCCAGTTTCAGTGTCCACGTGAAATATAATTTTAATTTTTATTTTATGATTAGAAATAGTGAAATTACCATTTATAATTTCACTATTTTAAAAGTCAAATTATCAATAATAATATACTAAGATAATCTATCAAATAGCATAAAATAAACGTATTTTATTTTTATGGTACAAAAAGTGTTGTTTTTTATTTAAAACGTCATATAAAAAATTGCCCCGTTTATACTGACAAAGAAATTTACAGATACGTATGTTAGCATTTTAATTTCTTCCAATTTCTGTAGAATTTTGCCAGAAGAGGGTTCGTCTGCAGATGTTACCGTCTTTGGAGTTTTAAGCAACAACTTTTCATGCCCATGCTTCCTCATATACATTGAGGGTATACACATTCATTGGAACATACATAGATCAGCAATCTTAAATACATGTAATACATTTGACAAAGGGACTTAGTGGTATGAAAAGTATACGTTTAGGAACAATAGCGTGCTTTTCCCAACATCAGCTAATTCAGTTAAGATGTAAGATTTTTTTCCTAAATTTTCAGATCATGGTCAACATCAAGACATTATATATGTAGTATATGTCGTAACTATGTTACATCCAAGTTCATCAGTTCTCAATATAATGATTATATTTATCAGTTATATTCATAATGGACATGGTCATTATGTTTGGATATAAAGCTTGTATTCATAGCGGATATAATGATAATATTCATAATGGATATAATGCTTGTATGCATAACGGATATAATGATAATATTCATAATGGATATAATGATGATATTCATAATGGACATAATGATGATATTCATAATGGATGTAACGATAGTATTCATAAATGATATAATTATACTATTCAAACAGAATATAATGATAATATTCATAACAGATATATTGATAAAATTCATAATAAATATAACGATGATATTCATAATGGATATAATGATAATATTAATAATCGATATAATAATATTCATAATCGATATAATGGTAATGTTCACAATGGATATAATGATTATAATTATTCAAAACGAATATAATGATAATACTTATAATGGATATTATAATGATAATATTCATAACGGATATGATGATAATATTCATAACGGATATAATGATTATATTCATAACGGATATGATGATAATATTCATAACGGATATAATGATTATATTCATAACGGATATAATGATTATATTCATAAGGGATATAATGATAATATTCATAACGGATATGATGATAATATTCATAACGGATATAATGATTATATTCATAACGGATATAATGATTATATTCATAAGGGATATAATGATAATATTCATAAGGGATATAATGATTATATTCATAAGGGATATAATGATAATATTCATAACGGATATAATGATTATGTTCACAATGGATATACTGATAATATTCATAAGGGATATAATGATAATATTCATAATAGATATAATGATAATATTCACAATGGATATACTGATAATATTCATAAGGGATATAATTATTGCAACAATAATGGATATAATGATTATATTCATAAGGGATATAATGATAATATTCATAACGGATATAATGATAATATTCATAATAGATATAATGATCATATTCATAATAGATATACTGATAATATTCATAAGGGATATAATTATTGCAACAATAATGGATATAATGATTATAGCCATAATAGATAAAATGGATATATTCATAATGGACATAATGATTACATTCATAATTGATATAATAATTACATCCATAATGGATACAATGATAATAGTCATAATGATTAAAATGGATACATTCATAATGGACATAATGATTACATTCATCTGAAACTTGAAAATAAAAACTTCTTCACAGCAAAATGCACCGCTAGAACACAAGGGTCTGGAGTTGTTTCTCTATGGTCAGTGTACGTATGGTTAGTGTCCCTATGGTTAGTATCTCTATGGTTAGCATCTCTATTGTTAGTGTATATATGATAATTGTCACAATGATTAGTGTCCCTAAAGTTGTTGTCCCTATGGTTAGTATATCTATGGTTAGTGCCTGTGTGGTTAGCATCTTAATGGTTAGTGTTCCTATGGTTAGTATATCTATGGTTAGTGTACCTATGGTTAGTGTCCATATTGTTAGCATCTCTATGGTTAGTGTCTTTATGGTTAGAATCCATATTGTTAATATTTCTACGGTTAGTGTCTCTGTGGTTAGTGTTTCTATGGTTAGTATCTCTTTTGTTAGTGTCCCTATGGTTAGTGCCCGTATGGTTTATATCTCTATCGTTCGTGTCTCTATGGTTAGTATTGCTCTGGTTAGTATTTCTATGGTTAGTGTCCATATTGTTGGTAGCTCTATACTATGTCATAAGTGGCCAAATAGTTAGTATCTCTACGGTTATTATCCCTAAGGTCTGTATTTCTTTGATTAGTCTCTCTATGGTTAATATCTTTGTGGTTAGTTTCTCTATGGTTAGTATCTTTGTGGTTAATATCCCTATGGTTATTGTCCCTATGGTAAGTATCTATACGGTTATTATCCTTACGGTAAGTATATTTTTGGTTAGTCTCTTTATGGTAAGTATCTTTGTGGTTAGTCTATCTATGGTTAGTATCTTTGTGGTTAGTCCCTCTATGGTTAATGTCTTTGTGGTTTGTCTCTGTATGGTTAGTATCTTTGTGGTTAATGTCCCTGTGGTTATTGTCCCTATGGTTATTACCTCTAAAATAAGTGTCCCTGCGGTTAGTATCTCTTTGGTTAGGGTCCCTATGGTTAGTGTAGCTGTAGTTAATACATCTATGGTTAGTGTCCTTATCGTTATAGTCCCTATGGTTATTAGCTCTATGGTTAGTGTATATATGGTTATTATCTCTTCGGTTAGTTGTCTCTATGGTTAGTATCTTTGTGGTTAGTATATCTACGGTTAGTGCCCCTATGGCTAGTGTCCCTATGGTTATCATTTCTATAGTAAGTGTCCTATGGTTAGCATCTCTATTGTTAGGGTTCCTATAGTAAAATATCTATGGTTAACACCTCTATGGTTAGTGTCCTTATCGTTAAAGTCCCTATGGTTATTGTTTTTTCTGCTTAGTGTATCTATGCTTTGTATATTTAATTTTTATTTATGCTTAGTATATCTATGGTTAGTGTCCCTATGGTTAGTATCTCTATGGCTAGTGTTCATATGATTAGTATCTCTATGGCTAGTATCCCTATAGTTGGTATCTCTATGGTAAGCATCTATATGGTTAGTATCTCTGTGGTGAGTATATATAAGGTTAGTGTCTCTATGGTTAATGTCCCTACCGTTGGTATTCCTATGGTTAGTGTCTCTATGGTTAGTATATCCATGGTTAGTATCTCTGTGGTGAGTATATCTATGGTTAGACTCTCTATGATTGGTATCTCTACGGTTAGTATCTTTATGGTTAGTGTCCCTATTATTAGTGTCACTATGGTTAGCTTCCTTATTGTTAGTGTCTCTATGGTTAGCATCTCTATAGTAAATATCTCTGTGGTTAGTATCTCTATGGTGTGTGTCTCTATGGTAAGCATCTATATGGTTAGTATCTCTGTGGTGAGTATATATAAGGTTAGTGTCTCTGTGGTTAATGTCCCTACCGTTGGTATCCCTATGGTTAGTATCTCTGTGGCAAGTATCTCTATGGTGAACATATCTATGGTAAGTATCTATGGTTGGTATCTATGGTTAGTATCTATATGGTTTGTGACCCTATTGTTAGTGTCCCTTTGGATATTTACTCTATGGTTAGTGTCCCTATAGTTAGCATTTCTATGGTTAGTATCTCTATTGTAAATATTTCTTTGGCCAGTGTCTCTATGGTAAGTATATATATATATATATATATATATGTATATATGGTTAGTTTCTCTATGGTTTGTGTCTCTATGGTTTGTGTATCTATGGTTAACATCTCTTTGGTTAGCATCACTATGTTTAGTGTCCATTTGGTTAGTGTCACCATAGTTATTACCTCTATGATTAGGGTTCTTATTGTAAGTATCTCTATGGATAGTGTCTCTATGATGAGTATCTCTATAGTTAGTTAGTGACCCTATGGTTAATATCTCTATGTTTAGTGTCTCTATGGTTAGTATCGCTATGGTTAGTGTCTCTATGGCTAGTATCTCTATGGTTTGTGACACTATTATTAGTGTCCCTTTGGATATTATCTCTATGGTTAGTGTCCCTATGGTTAGCATCTCTAGTGTTAGTATCTCTTTGGCAAGTGTCTCTGTGGTTAGAATATTTATGGTAAGTGTCTCTATGGTTAGTATCTCTATGGTTAGTGTCCGTATGGTTAGTGCATCTATAGTTAGTATCTCTATAGTAAGAGTCCCTAAGATTAATATTTCTATGGTTAGTTTCTCAATTGTTATTGTCTCAATAGTAAGTGTCTCTATCCTTAATATATCTTTGGTTAGTATCTCTATGGTAAGTTTCTTTATGAAAAGTGTTTCTATGGTTATTGTTCATATGGATAGTTTCATTATGGTAAATATATATCTGGTACATGTCTCTACGGTTATGGTTAGTTTCGCTATGGTTAATGTCTCTGTAGTAAGTGTTTCTGTTTTTAGTGTAAATATGGTTCGGATTTTCTATAGTTATAACCTCTTTGCTCTTTGTTTTCGACTCTATGGTTAATGACTCTAATGGTAAGTGTATCTATTGCTAATGTGTATACGGTCAATTTATCTATTGATAGTGCCTCTAATGTAAGTGTATCTACGGCTACTAGTATTGTATCTATGGTTAGTTTTTTATGGTTAGTGTCTCTGCAGTTACCGTTTCTATGGTTAATGTTTCTATAGTTAGTGTATCTGTGGATAATGTATCTATTGTTAGTGTCTGTATAGTCAGTGTCTCTATGGTTAGTTTTTCTATGGTTGTTGTCTCTACAGTTACCGTCTCTATGGTTAATGTTTCTATAGTTATTGCCTCAGTGGTTAATGTGTCTCTTGTTAGTGTCTGTATAGTCAGTGTCTCTATGGTTAGTTTTTCTATGGTTGGTGTATCTACAGTTACCATCTCTATAGTTAATGTTTCTATAGTAAGTGTATCTGTGGATAATGTGTCTATTGTTAGTGTCTGTATAGTCAGTGTCTCTATGGTTAGTTTTTCTATGGTTGGTGTCTCTACAGTTACCGTCTCTATGGTTAATGTTTCTATAGTTATTGCCTCAGTGGTTAATGTGTCTCTTGTTAGTGTCTGTATAGTCAGTGTCTCTATGGTTAGTTTTTCTATAGTTGGTGTCTCTACAGTTACCGTCTCTATGGTTAATGTTTCTATAGTTAGTGTATCTGTGGATAATGTGTCTATTGTTAGTGTCTGTATAGTCAGTGTACTTATGGTTAGTATTTCTATGGTTGGTGTCTCTTCAGATACCGTCTCTATGGTTAATATTTCTATAGTTATTGCCTCAGTGGTTAATTTGTCTGTTGTTAGTGTCTGTATAGTCAGTGTCACTATGGTTAGTTTTTCTATGGTTGGTGTCTCTACAGTTACCGTCTCTATGGTTAATGTTTCTATAGTTATTGCCTCAGTGGTTAATGTGTCTGTTGTTAGTGTCTGTATAGTCAGTGTCTCTATCGTTAGGTTTTCTATGGTTGATGTCTCCACAGTTACGGTCTCTATGGTTAATGTTTCTATAGTTATTGCCTTAGTGGTTAATGTGTCTGTTGTTAGTGTCTGTATAGTCAGTGTCTCTATGGTTAGTTTTTCTATGGTTGATGTCTCTACAGTAACGGTCTCTATGGTTAATGTTTATATAGTTATTGCCTCGGTGGTTAATGTGTCTATTGTTAGTGTCTGTATAGTCAGTGTCTCTATGGTTAGTTTTTCTATGGTTGGTGTCTCTACAGTTACCGTCTCTATGGTTAATGTTTGTATAGTTAGTGTATCTGTGGATAATTTGTCTATTGTTAGTGTCTGTATAGTCAGTGTCCCTATGGTTAGTTTTTCTATGGTTGGTGTCTCTACAGTTACCGTCTCTATGGTTAATGTTTCTATAGTTAGTGTATCTGTGGATAATGTGTCTATTGTTAGTGTCTGTATAGTCAGTGTCTGTATGGTTAGTTTTTCTATGGTTGGTGTATCTACAGTTACCGTCTCTATGGTTAATGTTTCTATAGTTAGTGTATCTGTAGAAAATGTGTCTATTGTTAGTGTCTGTATAGTTAGTGTCTCTATGGTTAGTTTTTCTATGGTTGGTGTCTCTACAGTTACCATCTCTATGGTTAATGTTTCTATAGTTATTGCCTCAGTGGTTAATGTGTCTGTTGTTAGTGTCTGTATAGTCAGTGTCTCTATGGTTAGTTTTTCTATGGTTGGTGTCTCCACAGTTACCGTCTCTATAGTTAATGTTTCTATAGTTATTGCCTCAGTGGTTAATGTGTCTCTTGTTAGTGTCTGTATAGTCAGTGTCTCTATGGTTAGTTTTTCTATGGTTGGTGTCTTTACAGTTACCGTCTCTATGGTTAATGTTTCTATAGTTAGTGTATCTGTGGATAATGTGTCTATTGTTAGTGTCTGTATAGTCAGTGTCTCTATGGTTAGTTTTTCTATGGTTGGTGTCTCTACAGTTACCGTCCCTATGGTTAATATTTCTATAGTTATTGCCTCAGTGGTTAATTTGTCTGTTGTTAGTGTCTGTATGGTCAGTTTCTCTATGGTTAGTTTTTCTATGGTTGGTGTCTCTACAGTTACCGTCTCTATGGTTAATGTTTCTATAGTTATTGCCTCAGTGGTTAAATTTGTCTATTGTTAGTGTCTGTATAGTCAGTGTCTCTATGGTTAGTTTTTCTATGGTTGATGAGACAGTTACGGTCTCTATGGTTAATGTTTCTATAGTTATTGCCTCGGTGGTTAATGTGTCTATTGTTAGTGTCTGTATAGCCAGTGTCTCTATGGTTAGTTTTTCTATGGTTGGTGTATCTACAGTTACCGTCTCTATGGTTAATGTTTCTATAGTTAGTGTATCTGTGGATAATGTGTTTATTGTTAGTGTCTGTATAGTCAGTGTCTCTATGGTTAGTTTTTCTATGGTTGGTGTCTCTACAGTTACCGTCTCTATGGTTAATGTTTCTATAGTTAGTGTATCTGTGGATAATGTGTCTATTGTTAGTGTCTGTATAGTCAGTGTCTCTATGGTTAGTGGCTCTACAGTTATCGTGTCTATGGTTAATGTGTCTAGAATTAGTGTCTCTGTGGATAATGTGTCTTTTGTTCATTTATATATTTTAGTGTATTTAATGTTAGTGTCCCTAAGGTTAGTGTCTATTTTAACAGTGTTTCATGGATAGTTTTTCTACGGTTACTTTCTTGGTTAGTGTATCTATAGTAAGTGTTTGTATGTGTAAATATTGATAGTTGTCTATGGTTAGTATCTCTAGGATTTCCACAAGCTTATGTTCAATGCGGTACATTATGGTAGCTTTGGAACTTATGAGCAGTATTACATTTGACAGGACTTAAATGGACAGCACTACATTGGATTGAACTATATTGTAATGGACAGGACTACATTTGATTAGTATGTACTGTAATGAGCAGGACTAAATTGGATTGGACTGTACTGTAATTGGCAGTACTACATTGGACTGTACTGTAATGAGCAGTATTACTTTTGACAGGAATTAAATGGACAGTACTACATTGGATTGGACTATACTGTTATGGACAGAACTATATTTGATAAGACTGTACTGTAATGAGCAGGACTACATTGGATTGGACTGTACTGTAATTGGCAGTACTACCTTGGACTATACTGTAATGAGCAGTATTACATTTGACAGGAGTTAAAAGGACAGTACTACTTTGGACTGGACTATATTTTACTAGACAGGAGAACATTTGATTAGACTTTACTGATATGGGCGGTACTAAATCGGGTTTGACTATAATTGGCAGTACTACATTGGACTGGACTGTTATGGGCAGGGTTACATTCTATTGGACTGTACTGTAATGGGTAGGACTACGTTTGAAGAGACTACTGTAACGGGCAGTACTACATTGGATTTGACTATAATTAACAGTACTACATTGGACTGGATTGTTATGGGCAGGGTTACATTCTATTGGACTGCACTGTAATGGACAGTATAACATTAGACTAGACAATAATGGGTAGGACCTCGAAGGACTGGACTGTACTGCGATCGACTGGACAAGCTTGGAATGCACTGCATGTACTTGGTTTAACATTACTTTCCTCAACTTTCATTTGTTTTTTAATCGGTACGTTATTCAAAAATACTGTTTTGCTTTTTATTTGTTTATCTTCCTAGACACGTTTCTAGAGGAAGGTCATCCATGGACGAGTGATCTCAGCCGATGTTTCTAGATCACTTTCCTTTCACAACTATGGTCGTGGGTTCGAATCAAACTCGATCCAAAACACTTTCTGTGAGGACAGTGGTTCTGCTCAGATGTTTGTATATGTATTTCGTGTCTTCATCCACCAATTAAACAGGATCCCATATGTATTACATATAATGTGTTGGCATTCAATCCATTTAAAGATTTAAAACAGATCTTATTTTTTGTTTATTTATATATTCATAATTGAAATATATAAATATCTCATATTTACTCAAATTGTGAAAGAGGATTTGCGTATAATGATAGAAAAGCAGTCCCAGTAACGACGAGTCGCAGTATCGATCTGACGTATTGCTTATCATACACCTATCATATTGCTACCGTGTCTAATCGAGGCAGTATTCTTAACGCTGCTACGCTGGGATATCATGTCGCATACACATGGTATGATACCCACACCTAGTCACATTATACTGACACCAGGCCAACTAAACCTAGAACTATCCTCTGAATGCTGAGCACCAACGGAGGAAGCTTCTAGTACCATTTTTCGAGGATTGAATTTACGACCTTCCGCGTGCGAGACGGATGCTCTACAACTAGACCATTAAACCATCGCTGCAGTTTTGACCAGTCAAACGTCAACAATTTTAACATTGATAACAGTTGTAAAATGTATACTGTGAGACAGATGTGTTCTGTGTTAAATATAATTTACAAAAAACAACAACAACGTCATCAATTAAAATATTTATTTAAAAGTATCATATTATCTATTAATTATTAGCCAAAACTTACAAAAACTTAAACGTGAAAACGTTTCTAAAGACGATCGGAATTGACAGCCTGAATCATTTAGACAGATCAATGTATAAAGCCCTACCTTTCAAAAACACTACGTTGTTAACTCAATAAGGTGAATATATCACTACCATAACCGGAAAACAAATTTCATATGGAATTGTGTAAACCTTTACACAAAAACTATGTTTTAAACTACAACGAATCACATCGCTAGTAAAACAAGTGAACATGCTACAAAGTAAACAGTAAAACAAGCTACACCGTACAACGTAGATAGTAAAACAAAATACACCGTACCACTTATATAGTGAAATGAGTGAACAAGCTAAGACATATTGTCTAAATAGTAAAATAAGCTACACCGTACCATGTGATTAGTAAAAGAAACTACACCATACCAGGTTGATAGTAAATCGAATGAACAAGCTACACCGTATCCTATAGTTAGCAAAGCGGGTGAACAAGCTACACCGTATCCTATAGTTAGCAAAGCGGGTGAACAAGCTACACCGTATCCTATAGTTAGCAAAGCGGGTGAACAAGCTGCACCGTATCCTATAGTTAGCAAAGCGAGTGAACAAGCTGCACCGTATCCTATAGTTAGCAAAGCGAGTGAACAAGCTGCACCGTATCACGTAGATAGTTAACAGAGTAACTAACTCAACTCTCTAAGCGGAACTTAATTGAATCAGTATAATAAACTGAAAGGACAAAGAAACGCCGAGTTAATTTCAGAGCCGTATTGTCAAACTAGTGTTAGCGATATTTACAGTTTTAGATTATGCATGTAAATGTATTTTATTAAGGATATTGTCACCAATATTAATCATACTGACATAGCTATTAATGAAATATTTTTACATATATATTGTGAAACTGTAAACATCGCTTACAAGTTTGATAATGTTGCTATGAAATTCACCCGGTGTTTCTTTATTCTCTCAGTATATGAAGTAACAATATTTACTATACAAGCTAAACTTATCAACAAGCTATAACTCAGTCGTTGCTTTAAAGGTACACATGGAAACATTCATTAATTTTCGCTCAACTCTATTTCTAAAAAGAGTATACTCCACATGATACAAATATGAAACAAGAATACCCCGGTATGTGTACAGAGCCTTAATTTTGCCTCTAAATTGAAAAGGGCAGTTACTCCTGTAAATTTTTGAAAGTCATCATATTTTTTATATTCGTAGTCAAAGGGTGTGTAAAAAATACTTTTTAAGCAGTTTTATCGGTATAAAAAGCTACGAAGGAAATATTAATTTGTAGTGTTTAAGAAAATGGAAAATGCATAAACAGTAGCTACGTCACGCTAGCATATAAGTTAAATACAAAAAAGTGTTAAAACGGATAAATTTGAAATATATTGAGCACTTTTGTCGCGTTACCACAATTCTATGGTAAAGGACGCCTTTCAAGCATTTATCTAGGTCATGACCCTTTCCGGAATAGAAACAAAATTAAGGTTCTAAATACATACTAGGGTATTTTAATTTCATACTTGTATCATGTAGATATATAATTTTCTAAAAAGACGATGATTGAAAATAATCAAAATTGCTATGTGTTACTTTAAACCAAGACGATGTTATAAATAGAAGAGGTTGTATCCCCTAACATGCTTTCACTTAAAAATAAAGTTTTAACACAACTGGTAAGTATTTTTTTTGACCAGCGAAATATCAATTGAAATATTAATTTTCGAAAATTGTTTTAGCATAAACATTTTACAAGGCTCGTGCGAATGGATAAAAAATAAAGACGTAAAATTCATGAAAAAATGACAGGGGACACAACTCTTATTTGATTCAAATTGGGCAATGATCGAAATTAAAACAAAACATTAATATAAAATCAGTCAGTCAGTCAGTCATATTGCACATCTCCCTGTCCTCTCCACAATCCTCTACTCCATCCTCCCATTAATCCTCGTCATCCTCCTAGTTCTTCCCCACCGGTTCCTCCTCCACCCACGGTCCACTTGTTCCACCTGAGAGACTTTAACTTGAGCGTCCACTGCAAAGAGAGACATTGTGTTGTTTAACATTGACACGTCGTCACCAATATCTATCTAAAATAAGACAATATGTGTCCAACAAAACATTCGAAGAAAAATTCCAACAACAACAACAACTACTACAACAACAACAACAACACGTTTAATACTAATTTAAGAGGACGCTACAGACAGGTAAGGGACATCTGACATTTGAACGGTCAGGAACGTTAAATAAGGCAAATTGTAATTACTGAAAGAAGTATGCCTTTGAGAGATTGGAATTTTAAAAAATAAGTTCGGCCCTTGTTCTTCGTTACTGGTATTGCTAAACATGTAAGAGATGGGCAAATATCCATGGTCAAAATGTCAGCAATAGAATGATGAATGCACGTAGCAGGACCTGGTTATCTCAGTCGGTAGCACGTCTAACTATCAATCCATGCGTCGTGAATTCGAATCCCTGCCTGGTCACAGACTCTGTGATGATTGATATACGACATTTCATTATTACATTATTATTCGTCTCTCATCGCTGATTAAAGTGGGAAAGTTATTCATTTAAGGGTTTGTTGAAAAATATACAACGGTATTTTACAATGACGAATGAAGAATGAATGGATGGTGTTTGACGGTACGTCGGCACATAAATAAGTAATGTTGTTTAAGTTCAAATTTGCAAATTGCCAAATATTCACCATTTTTTATGTCTTTCTTGCGGAGGAGACTATCACCATACACTTGTGTCTGTATTCTTTCTGGGAAACATGGTACTAACTGTGGGTGTATGGAAATATTATGAATTAAGATACACCCACAGGAGATGTAGCATTTAGAGGACAGATAGAAACAATACATAGAATGATTATAATAAGGACAATACAATACAAAATTGTAAACAATCAACCGTGATGTTTGCCAATATATGTTAATAATAAGTGTAATTTGGAGTTTGACTTTCTCTTCTGTAAAACAATTGTTTTATTGATAATATTGAGATAAGTACGAGTTCTCCCTCCATGAAGTATTATGTTACACTTGCCGTCGAAGGCAGAGAATATGAAAATGAAAACAAATATACATCAAGAATTGATACATGTACATGTTTGGTCGCGAACTTTCTTCAATCAGAATTTCAGAATTGTTAACTATCCTTTAAAGAAATTAAAAAGAAATTACCAAAGCGACCATGCCATAGTGCGGTGCCACGTGAAGTAAAGTAAAGTAAAGACGGGTGATATCTCTACTTCAGTCTCAAAAACATAAAAAATGATCACAATACCGCAGGTTTATGTGTTTCTGCGTAAGGTAGGTATATCTTTTATATATTATAATAATATAAACATGCTGCCGCTGAATTGATTAAGATAATGATTGTCAACCGGCCAAACTCGAAGGGGAAATAGAACCAGACCACTGTTCATCTGAATCCGGAATTAATAGACAAAAACTTACTGTCGGGCACTGGTACTGATAAGTTCTGCACGTGTACTTGTACAGCTGTTCTGCAAGATTCTGTTCATCAGCATTACTGTATAATACGTAACAGAACATTTATAACTATGTACATGTATATGAACGTATTAAAATGAACATCTTATTTTTATCACGTTTTATTATGCGTAGTTTCTACGGTTGAAATCAAGTCTTACAGACTTTTATAGAAACGACGTTTGTTGTTCCATTAAATGACTTGTGGAGCGCGTGGTCCTGTGGTAGAGCACCGAACCCAAGATCGGAGGGTCGTGGGTTCGATCCTCCGCCACGGCTATCATACCACGGTATGGTGTCCGTCAGTAAAACACTTTTCCGCATATGCTTAGTACTTGTTCTTACCAGGAAGACTTCGAGCGTGATTTGTCTAAGTTGTAAGAACTTATTTCACAGTCGATGTAAAATAAATCAATAAGTAAAAAACTATCCGACTTATACATAATTATAGTCTAAGAGTAAACACTAATTTACCAGTAAAAGGTATTCGGTAGATGGTAGACAGGATATGTTGTTGTAGACTGTGTTCATCAATTGTATGAATAAAAGAAATTCATTTGCTAAAAAATCACAGGTAATTAACTTACACGTAATTCTTAGTTTGCACGTGACATATGTTAACACGTTAGTCAATATCTCATGAACGTTAAAAAAAATAACACACCGCCTTGCTTTTAAAACTTCAGTATTTAGACTGACTTAGATAGGTGATATACAATTAATCAATGGACATTTTTGTTGAACACGCTTTGAAGGAAATATTCTTTTACTTACAAAGTTTGCTGTTTGTTAACCTTCATCATGTGCCTGATGGCGTCTTTCATTTTCTCTTCAATGTCACTTTGCAGGGTTAAGGCAAGCTGAATTGTACAATAGATATGAATGATACAATCTACCATTGAGGAATGAAGATAACTTTAAGGTTAAATGCAACGGGAATGGGTTGTATTGAAAAAAGGTAAAGCTATAAGAAATTAGAATAGAGAATAGAAAGTAAACATTGGTGGCTTACTAAAAATACAAAAACAAACACCATAACGTAGTAAAATGTAGTTTTGAAATATATATCCGAAGGGCATCGATCACCGTTAAGTTAGTAAATGTAACAAAAAACATAAGTGAAAAAGGGGCTATAACTCCGGTTAAAAATAAACATACCCTTCCAAAAGTTATTGGTCGTAAATTATTATTTTACAGAAAGTTAAGTCGAAACGGGACATAATTGCTGTATAATTTGACCGACGTTAACAAATATCAAACTTGACCTGTATTCTGTAATTTTACAGCTACTCTTGCAATATTAATTACATAAATATACTTTTTCAGAAGTTATTGACCGGAGACAAATTTAACCTCGACTTTGGGTCTTATTTTAGTTTATAAACTACAATATTTCATTATTACCCTGTCTATTTTCTCCCTGTAGTTGATCTCTTTCAGCACGAGTTTCTGATACTGTTTATAATCCTTGTCATGCATGGCTGATCTTTCCTGAAGAACCTCTTCCATCTCCTATATCAAATAAAACAAAACTTTTATTACATATTAATATCGGAACGACGTATTTATTGCAATCAACGTCTACACACCTCTGAGGGCGTCACATGCATGCATGTTGAATTTCTATGCATTATCAACAAGCAATACTTTGCCTTTGTTATTGACAAATGGTATGGATATAGCAATATGACAAAAAGAACAACATAAAATTCAATATCTATATTTCTAAATATATCAATATTTGTTGCAACAAAATTATGAAACAAAATATTTTAACAAGATTGTTTTTCGTTTTGCTTTATAAATTTATATATTTGGTCTATTGGAAGATTTTTAATTTTGGCCTAAACTGTTTGCTCGAACTGAAGTGTATTTCAAACAACACAAAACAAATGATACTCAGAGTCAACGCTGTTTTGATTGCATAATTTACACAATCTAGTTTTGTGATAAAAAGAATTATATACGCCTGTCTCAATTCCCCGTGAGAACGTGGTGTATCTGAAAGTATCAATCACGTGACACAGTCACCACCTTTTCTGTACACTCCATATTATTTTTCTATAAGTTATCAAACTATGAACATTTGTACTGATTGACTAAAGAAAACCCATACATTTCTGGCTTTTAATCTGGCCTTGACCTCGTGTTGGTTATGTTCCAGCGCTGATGTCTGGGTCATAACTATCAGCTGATATTTCTTGACCTTTGCCTTTGATCGCCAGCATTTCTGCACATATTTTCAAATATAATATAACTATAACATCCATATGGCCAATTATAATGTAACTGTAACATACATATGACCAATTATGATATAACTAACATCCATATGACCAATTATAATGTAATTGTAACATCCAAATGACCAATTATAATGTAATTGTAACATCCATATGACCAATTATAAATTTACTGTAACATCCATATGACCAATAATAATGTTACTGCAACATCCATATAACCTATTATAATGTAATTGTAACATCCATATGACCAATTATAATGTTAATGTAACATCCACATGACCATTTATAATGTAACTGTAACATCCATATAACCAATTATAATGTTATTGTAACATCCATACGACCAATTATAATGTTACTGTAACATCCATATGACTATTTATAATGTAACTGTAACATCCATATAACCAATTATAATGTAGTTGTAACATCCATAAGACCAATTATAATGTGACTGTAACATCCATATGACCATGTATAATGTAACTGTAACATCCATATGACCATTTATAATGTAACTGTAACATCAATATAATCCATATGACCAATTAAAATGTTACTGTAACATACATATGACCAATTATAATGTTACTGTAACATCCATATGACCATTTATAATGTAACTGTTACATCCATATGACCAATTATATTGTTACTGTAACATCCATATGACCAATTATAATGTAACTGTAACATCCATATGACCACATTTTATATTTAGTAGTTCTTTAATCATGTAGCATCATGTGTTACAAAAAATATATATTTAATTGGTATTCCCATTTAATGTATACGTAGCGATCAGAAAAAAGCCCTCGGTTCAAATCCCGGACTCGCTGCATTTTTTCTCGTCGTGTGACATTTGCGCTAGACGTGGGGACGTATATTCTGAGAAACATTCGCATAATTATCTAGTCTCTATAGTAATTTGGGGATGAATTCCAGATTTGTGTAGGGATATGTGACAGTGTGTATGTAACATATTAGGAGTAAACCGTATGGCAGCAGACCGGCAGACCGGCTTGCTCAGTCGTTAGAGTATTCGCATTGTCAGAGAAAGGTCCCGGGTTCGAATCCTTAACTGATTGCATATTTCTATCGTCCTTTTACAAACGTGTGACGTCGGAAAAATGGAAGCACAAAATGTAGCGTAGTTTATATGTATATGTTATGCATTATTGTCTTTTCAATAAGCAGAATGGCGGTCATTGATATGTGGCAAAAATACTTTAGTTTGATCTCTTTTATTTTACATAGATTGTGAAACAACAAGATTTTAAACTTTAATACTTACCTCTTGTGCCCTTTGCATAGACCTGATGGTCGCCTCATGGCAGACTAAAAGTTCTACCAGCTTTTTCTTGTCATGTCTCCAGGAATTCTGCAATTCCTCAGAGAACCTGAGTGTTATAAAGATTTAAGGTCTGGATTAAGATTGTGTTAAGGCTTTTTATAAGGCTGTTTATAAACACACATGAAAGGTACAGAAATGAATGTTACAGAAATGTTTAGACTCTGACATTAACTCTGCTTGTCGTGATTTACAACACATAAGTGTTCCATCTAACAGCAACAGAAACACATAGTCCACAGAAACACTCACACAAAACAATCGCTGCTAAACGTCCCAGGGATATCATTCACAGTCGCAATATAATACACAAATAAATGACAAACTAAATACGGAAGTGTGATTCTTACAGGGTGTTACACATCTCGTTGTCCTCGAGAATCTCGTAGTCGCCTCTGGTTCTGTTGAGTGCAGCACGTCGGATCTTGCCAAAGAAATTGGTGAATCCGGTAGCTAAACGTGAACAAATGTAATAAACACAAACATAAATACATGAACAAAACCTACGGACATAAACACATACATTAACTTTAAAGCGGCATAACCAATATGTAGGTCCTTTCAAAATAATAAAAAAAAAATGGTATATTTGTAATATTTAGTATAAATTGTGACCATTTGGGTCATATCTGGTGTAAAATATCGTTGTTTATTGTAAATTTAAACTCGCTATTATCATCGATATTTGCATTAGACCTAACCCACGGAATAACAAAATGATTTGGTAGGTATATCCGTAAACGTCCGTAAATTTCCGGGTAGCATCTATTAAATCCGGGTAAGCGGTTAAATTTCAACTTAGATTTAAATGCCAATCTTGATATATACCTTTATGGCCCAGTGTTTATATTTGCGGATTGTCGCTCGATCGATCCGAGTTCGAATTGAGTAACAAGAAGTACATTATTTTTCCTATAGTGCGCCATAAACGGCTTCTAATATAAAAAATAGGTTCCAACAAAATGAAAACAAAATATTTGTCCATATATGCATTTATATCTTTGCACATATCTAGTGACTGTCCTAATACTGAAGGATGACGGAATTGGCCGAGTATGATACGACTGAATCGGAAGTTTACGATAATTTGAGCCAGCAAAGCAGCAACTTTGTACATTAGATTAACTGATCCGTAAATTTAAATTCAAAACAAAATTTATTCACTTTTTAGGGAGGTATCGTTTGCCGTTATTTTACATGAAAATTGACGAAAATGTTTGTTATTTATAAACGGACTGTTTCTTTATAAAAAGAAACATCTTAAGATATTGGTTATGCCGCTTTAAGACAAACATTTACATACAAAAACACAAATTCAAAGCAAACGTTGACATTCTGCAAACCATCTGCAGGCATAATCAAAAACATACACAGCATACATTTTCAAACAGAAATGGAAAGTATCTAATTATTCAAAACAATGAACAACTTGTTTTAATCGGGGTTAGTGTCATTTCCAAACACGTGGCAGGTTATGTAAAACGTCCAGAGACATACAAACATGTAATCAAATTACCTACAAGATATCCAGTTTTATAAATTGAGGATGACGTAGGTCTCAAGAGCATGCACCGGAATGGAACCACGATTTTATCCACAAATAATTGTGAAAGAGATGTGAAAAACGGAAGTGTGAAAAACATGTCGCATGTAATCAATAATACTTAGAAAATAAACCCTTGAAAAACAGATGTCTTGGAGTCCTATAAGGTACATATTACCAGCCACACAAGATCAGTCGGTACAACACGAGACTTCTAGTCTCGGAGTTGTGAGTTGGACACCCGGGGCTGACTAACTAAATAAACTTACCGTCATTCGGATGGGACTTTAAACCGGCGATCCGTGTGACGGTGCTATACACTGAGCACGCTAAAGAACCAGAATAACCTATCTGTATCCTGCACTATTCCCACAAACATATAAAGTCTAACACTCTTCTGGGGACATCGACAATATGGGAAACCAGTGACAATGTAAAATAAGCGTATATGCAACAACTTACAAGGTATTGCGTATGAAATATTATGAAGGGACGGTCTTCGGCCTCCAGTTTTGAGATTTTGATTCTCGAGATATCAAAAATATTGTGTACATCTGTATGGAATGTGCACTCACAGTTTACTCGAGTTATATGAAATGTGAGTAGGATCATAGTCAATGTGTTCGATTTTTATGCTCGAGTTATCGAAATTTCATTGCCAAATGTTTATTACCAGATCATTTGCTTTAGTTCCATGTATAGTACTTGATACATATTTCATCCATACTAATATGCGACCAGATGTAATCAGAAGAAATCAGATATTCAAGTGCTCTTACCTTTTCGTCTCTCAGTTGAAACATGTTTCTACCTTTATCTTAATATTAAGTTATTTTATCTTATCAATAACAATATTCTCAAACAAGGTGAAACTGCATATTTGAACGTGTACATTGTATGACAGTCACTCCTCTTGGGTGACTTCATATGTACAAAACTTATTAACAGAGCAGTGAAACATCAAATAAATTGGTATATCTTTGACATGCTGTATAAGCGGGGCGGTAGTCCAGTGGATAGAGTGCAGGCAGCCCACGCTAGAGTTTGTAGGATCACTTGCTTACCTGATTGTTTGAATGTGTCCTTTACACTTTCCGTTGTTGATGGTGGCACTGGTGGAAGTGCATGGGGAATGTATCCGGTGATGGCGGAGAATTTGTGGAGGTTGGTGAAGCTGAAATGTTTTAAATAAAGTAAATTAAAAAATCGTATAACCATTAATTCGTCTGCATTTGTGCATATATAGTATAACTATGTAAAGCACTTTTAAAATCGCCAATAATTTATTTATAATGGCGTGTACATTTAATAAATGCATTGATGTGCTAAACGTTTCTGGTATATGAACCTTCACCACATATAAAGTCAGTGGACCGAAGGAGTTCATGTACAACTTCTTCATTTGGCGTAGGTTTGTGTATTTATTGTTGATTGGACATTTAGTGTCATGTTTATGCCATAGAGGACTAACACACGATCAGTTTTAAATTTAACCGCTGTTTCCTGGGATTCTAAAAGGTTAACCAGTACTTTAGCATACTCCATCTCCGCATTTCCCACTAGAATTGGCGTAAGAGGCGAAAGATAATAAGACACAATCATCATGGATACTGTGGCTGGGTCTGGATCGAACTCACGACCCCTTGATTGAAAGTCAGACGCACAATCGACTGGGCTATTTTGGGCCCGGCAGGTTTAGGTTTAACATCTAATGAGTGTTCAACAGATCGACCCGTGTCTTGTTTGTACATTAATCATGCCTTCAACATCACAAGAAACGGTTTCAATATTAACGAACACCTAAAAACAATTTTTTTGTCCATAAAGTATTTTTCAATCGGTAAATATGAAACACTTTTTAAATAAACTGTGATGAAGGTATTATGATATACTTAATGCATGGTATACCCCACTGGCGGTATAGAATTTGCTCCTTTGTACCACAACGCACCACTCTTGATAAATACAGTGAAAACTGCTTTACTTTACATGGACAGTTGAATAGTGTATGCCGTGTCTTTCAAATGTTAACCTGTTCTAACAGGCAGGGTATTTACTGTTCTAATAGAACAGTGTATTTGCACGACAACGGTATTTGATACGAGTAAATAAGGTCTCCAGACGCACGCGAACCGATTTAAAAACTTATGATACTTTGTAATAAATATATTCATATCTGGTTATTATAAATTTTATTTTGATTTGTTTTGGAGTGTTGAATGATGCACGAGATATTGAGTTTGACTGTTCCATAGAGACAGGTGTAAGGAATTATCAACTGTTCCATAGAAACAGGTGTAAGGAATTATCTACTGTTCCATAGAGACAGGTGTAAGAAATTACCTTCTGTTCCATAGAGACAGGTGTAAGAAATTATCATCTGTTCCATAGAGACAGGTGTTAGAACTTATCTACTGTTCCAAAGAGACAGGTGAACGGAATTATCTACTGTTCCATAGAGACAGGTGTAAGAAATAATCTACTGTTCCAAAGAGACATGTGAAAGGAATTATCTACTATTCCATAGGACAGGTGTAAGAAATTATCTACTGTTCCAGAGAGACAGGTGAAAGGAATTATTTACTGTTCCATAGAGACAGATGTAAGAAATTTTCTACTGTTCCATAGAGACAGGTGTAAGAAGTTATCTTCTGTTCCATAGAGACAGGTGTAAGAAATTATCTACTGTTCCACAGAAACAGGTGTATACTGTTCCATAGAGACAGGTGTAAGGAATTATCTACTGTTATATAGAGACAGGTGAAAGGAATTATCTACTGTTCCATAGAGACAGGTGTACGAAATTATCTACTGTTCCATAGAGACAGATGTAAGAAATTTTCTACTGTTCCATAGAGACAGGTGTAAGAAGTTATCTACTGTTCCAAAGAGACAGGTGAAAGGAATTATCTATTGTTCCATAGAGACAGGTGTAAGAACTAATCTACTGTTCCAAAGAGACAGGCGAAAGGAATTATCTACTGTTCCATAGAGACAGGTGTAAGAAATTATCAACTGTTCCAGAGAGACAGGTGAAAGGAATTATTTACTGTTCCATAGAGACAGGTGTAAGAAATCATCTACTGCTTCAAAGAGACAGGGAAAGGAATTATCTACTGTTCCATAAAGACAGGTATATGAAATTATCTCCTGTTCCAAAGAGACAGGTGAAAGGAATTATCTACTGTTCCATAGAGACAGGTGTAAGAAATTATCAACTATTCCATAGAAACAGGTGTAATGAATTATCTAGAGATAAGTGTAAGGAATTATCTACTGCTCCATAGAGACAGGTGTAAGAAATAATCTACTGTTCCAAAGAGGCAGGTGTAAGAAATTATCTACTGTTCCATAGAGACATGTGTAAGGAATTAACTACTGTTCCATAGAGACAGATGTAAGAAATTATCTACTGTTCCATACAGACAAGTGTAAGGAATTATCTATTGTTCCATAGAGACAGGTGTAAGAAACTATCTACTGTTCACAAGAGACAGGTGAAAGGAATTATCTACTGTTCCATAGAGACAGGTGTAAGAAATCATCTACTGCTTCAAAGAGACAGGGAAAGGAATTATCTACTGTTCCATAAAGACAGGTATATGAAATTATCTCCTGTTCCAAAGAGACAGGTGAAAGGAATTATCTACTGTTCCATAGAGACAGGTGTAAGAAATTATCAACTATTCCATAGAAACAGGTGTAATGAATTATCTAGAGATAAGTGTAAGGAATTATCTACTGCTACATAGAGACAGGTGTAAGAAATAATCTACTGTTCCAAAGAGGCAGGTGTAAGAAATTATCTACTGTTCCATAGAGACATGTGTAAGGAATTAACTACTGTTCCATAGAGACAGGTGTAAGAAATTATCTACTGTTCCATACAGACAAGTGTAAGGAATTATCTATTGTTCCATAGAGACAGGTGTAAGAAACTATCTACTGTTCACAAGAGACAGGTGAAAGGAATTATATTCTGTTTCAAAGAGACAGGTGTAAGAAATTATCTACTGTTCCATAGAGACAGGTGTAAGAAATTATCTACTGTTCCAAAGAGACAGGTGTAAGAAATGATCTACTGTTCTATAGAGACAGGTGTAAGAAATTATTAACTGTTCCATAGAGACAGGTGTAAGGAATTATCTAATATTCCAGAGAGACAGGTGTAAGAAATATAAGAATTATCTACTGTTCCATAGAGACAGGTGTAAGAAATATCTACTGTTCCATAGAGATAGGAGTAAGAAATTATCTACTGTTCCATGAAACAGGTGTAAGAAACTATCTACTGTTCCATAGAGACAGGTGTAAGAAATGATCTACTGTTCCATAGAGACAGGTGTAAGAAATTATCTACTGTTCCAAAGAGACAGGTGTAAGGAATTATCTACTGTTCCATAGAGACAGGTGAAAGGAATTATCTAGAGACAGGTGTACGGAATTATCTACTGCTCCATAGAGACAGGTGAAAGGAATTATCTAGAGACAGGTGTAAGGAATTATCTACTTCTCCATAGAGACAGGTGTAAGGAATTATCTACTGTTCCATAGAGACAGGTGTAAGGAATTAACTACTGTTCCATACAGACAGGTGTAAGAAATTATCATCTGTTCCATACAGACAGGTGTAAAGAATTATCTACTGTTCCATAGAACAGGTGAAAGGAATTAAATAGAGACAGGTGTAAGGAATTATCTACTGTTCCATAGAGACAGGTGTAAGGAATTAACTACTGTTCCATAGAGACAGGTGTAAGAGATTATCTACTGTCCAATACAAACAGGTTTAAGGAAGTATCTACTGTTCCATAGAGACAGGTGTAAGAAATTATCTACTGTTCCAGACAGACAGGTGTAAGGAATTATCTATTGTTCCATAGAGACAGGTGTAAGAAATTATCTACTGTTCCATACAGACAGGTGTAAGGAATTATCTACTCTTCCATAGATACAGGTGTAAGGAATTATCTACTGATAAAACACCTGTATACAGTAAAACGCTTTGAGTAAAATGCAGTTGAATAGACCTTTACTTTTAAAGTTGCTGTGATTTTGGATTCTTCGAATTTTAACAAATAATTCGAATATGTGAGTGAGTTCCTTAATGAACACGTGGTAAATGTTTGTTGATATCTCCAATATTCAGATAGTATCCATTTTTCTGGTCTTTGTTGCATTGCTTCATTAATAACTATGTGAAAATTGATGTTATACTTTGTATGTTTGTTGAGGGCGTCATGTAAGATTGAACGTACTTTAATGTGTCTTTTGTAAATAAACTCGTTGTTATTATCAATTCTATTATTATTATGATAATGGTTATAATTATTATTATTATAATAAGATCCTTTATCAATATTATTATTATTATTTCATTATTATTATTATTATTATTATTATTATTATTATTATTATTATTATAACCATTATCAATAGATACGCTATAATTATAATTATTATTATAAGATCCTTTATCAATATTATTATTATTTATTATTATTTTTATTTTTATTATTATTATTATTATAATTATTAATTATTATTATTATTATTATTATTATTATTATTATTATTATTATTATTATTATCATTAATTATCATTATTACCATTATCAATAGATACGCTATAATTATAATTATTATTGGATCCTTTATCATTATTATCATTATTTTATTATTATTTATTAATATTTTTATTATTATTATTTATTTTTTATTATCATTATTATTATAATTATTATTATTATTATTATTGTTATAGCTTGTTTTGTTGATGTTATAGATACATTATAGATATTCTAAGTTTGATAAATGAGTGCTTAACACGTTTTATAAATTGCAAATTTAATCACTCGGGAACAGCAAACCATCACTTGTAATTTCACGATTAGATCTATATACAGTTATTTGAACCATGAAACATGAAAATTAATTAAAATTGAAAATACAAAGCAATATAATATGATTATGGTCAAACCCCACCCACTTTGAGTTATATTGATTCAAACATAAATCATAATTTCTTACACAATACGTCATATTTACAGTTCGTTAACATGTCCAACTTACATTTCAGTGTCAGTTGTAAAAACTGACACACGTGGGATGAGAATAGTCTCCATAGAGTCGTGAATATTCTGAAAATATAAACTGAGAAAAATTCGTGAGCACAGCAACGAAATCGACAATGATTGTCACCTTGGTTGCCAGGAAACAGCCAAAACTCCGGGGTAAATTACAGCACCGGGCATTTATTATTCTCCAGGACAATGGGTTGGTAAAAGTTGTCTATCTTACTTTAGATTTTTTTTTCTCTCAATATTATTAACTTTTCATGTCAATTTATTTTTACCTGATCATAATGAATAAATCCATGAAAGCGAAAAAGTCTTATATCCTTAACGTGACGTCAACGTTTCTATGGCGTTAAAATTGACATGACGTTTTCCCGCGGAGTTTAGGTTATTATGGCGCTAAAAATCAGGATACTAGGTTGAGACGTTAAATGTTGAATTTGTAATTATGTAGAAAATTGTTACATTTATGTTGTAGATGCCATTTTTGGTTCTTGTATTATAACCCAATGACAAGTATTGCCATGATGCGTAAAGCTATTGTTTAGGATAATGTCTTAATTATTTATGTGTGTTTTGCAAGTCTATATAAGCCAGTACGTTGACTTATTGACAAGATACGCTACTGCCACGGGCGTAGCTTAGTGAATTTAAAAGTGCAGGCCTAGAAAAGTTTACGTGGGTGTTGGGGTCCTCCGCCAGATTTTTTTCAAAACATGTAAACGGCCAATGGTGCATTCTCGGGGATTTTGTGTGTATTCTTTTTCTACGTAAAAAAAATCAATTTTTACGCATTTTATTTTTTTTTATTTTTTCTGGGAAAAGAAGCAGACCCAGGCGTTAGATCTATTTATTAGATATATGACATGTGAAATTATTTGTTCTTTAATGTTAGTTTGTTAAATATATAACCGAAACTGTTGTATAACTGCCTGCCCTTAGTGACAATAGGAACACCCTTGCGTTAAAAAAACTAGAACTATGTTAAGCGATTTTTCGTAAATTTTTATAAATATGACTGATATTCATAACAGGTTTACTTACAGGTGGCAATGTTGGAGCCTGATTATAGGTGGCAATGTTGGAGCCTGATTATAGGTGGCAATGTTGGAGCCTGTTAATAGGTGGCAATGTTTGAGCCTGATTATAGGTGGCAATGTTGGAGCCTGTTAATAGGTGGCAATGTTGGAGCCTGATTATAGGTGGCAATGTTGGAGCCTGTTAATAGGTGGCAATGTTTGAGAATGCTTATAGGTGGCAATGTTGGAGCCTGTTAATAGGTAGCAATGTTTCAGCATGCTTATAGGTGGCAATGTTGGAGCCTACTTATAGGTGGCAATGTTGGAGCCTACTTATAGGTGGCAATGTTGGAGCCTGCTTATATGTGACAATGTTGAAGCCTGCTTATATGTGACAATGTTGGAGCCTACTTATAGGTGACAATGTTGGAGCCTACTTATAGGTGGCAATGTTGGAGTCTGCTTATAGGTGACAATGTTGGAGTCTGCTTATAGATGACAGTGTTGGAGCCTGCGGTGGGTTTTGACCAGATTTAAGTGACCATGGCGGTGGACATTCAGACTTGTCTAGACTACAGGAGTATCGTCAAACCAACTGAAAAAGCAATATTTTCGATGTGTTTAAGATAATTCTGGATAAATTAATGAACAAGCCTATATACGATCTTCAAAAAACGATACATTTTAATTACCAGCGCCGAGTTCGATTTGTACTGTCAAAAGTGCGTATGACTTTCAATTCAGGGGTCGTGAGTTCGAATGGCCGCCTGGCCAGTCTCCGTGATGATTGGTGTACTTGAATACTGGTTAGCTTTCCTGACGAAGTACGGAGAATACGATTCAAAATTTCAATGTTATTTCTCGCACTCCGTCTCTTCCTCATAAGAGATTTGTTACTATTCAAACCACACAGCAGTGGGAATTCTATTCTAGCCTTATAGAATGTTTTATTCAATTCAAGACTGTTATAAAGGATTTTAGCTAAACAGATAGTTTGTTTGTTTGTTTGTTTGTTTGTTTGTTTGTTTGTTTGTTTAACGTCGCTTTCAACAATTTGTTTTAGCTACATTGCGACGGTGTCTACCTGAGACAATATTCTGAGAACTGCCACATTGGATTATCTTGCCGCAGGCACATGGTATAGTACTCCACCCAGTCACAGTATACTAACTCCGGGCCAGCCGGACCTAGAAGTCTTCTCTTAATGCTGAGCGCAAAGCGCGGTACCAATTTTTAAGTATTTTCGAAAAGCGGCAAGATGACAACAGTACAATGTTTCACTGAATCTTATAAATGTCCATCGAGGATTTCACAACGGTAAATGTACTATTTGTTGTTTTGTCATGACAAACTGAGATGGCACAAATTAGCCTCAATATATTTGTATCATACACCACTCTGCCTCAGTTGAATAAGTTACAATGCAAATATATATATATATGTATATATATAAATATATATACTGAGTTTCAATAGTTCTGCACCTCCTTTTTTAAGGGATTTTTTTCGAAAATGGTTAATGGTTGATGAAAGATAAAAGTATGTGTGGGGCCTTGCGTTTGTCCTGCTGGATGGAATCTCACACCAATGCAATACAATACAATACAATACAATACAATACAATACAATACAATACAATACAATACAATACAATACAATACAATATCCATTATTCACTCAGTTTACATTTATGTACATGAAATCATGAGGTCATGCAAAGTTGTTAAATGTTAAGCTGTATAGCCGCCAATGGGGGTCATACCTGACATTGACAAAATCTGTACATCTGAGAGTGTGTGACGGTTTATGTGTTTAAACGGAACTAACTATGTCGTAAAATTTGATGTGTGTTATGAAATTCGATGAATTTATTGTTTTTCTAGTCATTCACACTTTCATCATCCACCAACCGTTAACCGTTTTCGAAAAATTCCATTCCAAATAGAGGTGCAAAACGTTTGGAACTCAGTATAGTATGGTTGCCTCCTTTAGAACAATGTGCTTCGTGTAGCCGTACACTATTGGGAATTCAATTTGTAAACGACCCTAAAGAAAACACCAACTACATAAAACATTTCGGTTGTTGGCATAACTGCTGACCCTCTTTCCCGCTCTCAACGGTAAGAAACACAGGATAAGAAACACGGTACCTTGTATGATGTATCGTCTGCTAACTCATTTAGATACAAAGAATATAACAATTTCGGATACAGTTGTATGAAATGGACTTTTTCTACTATACATATATTGAACCCTTACAAACATTTCTATTTTGTTACTTATATTATACATAACTCAAGAGCTTTAATTGTTACCATTGTTATGTTGCTACTACTGTTACTACTATTGATGATGATAGTGACATATTTGTTGTAATTTTTCATTTTTATTTATTTTATCTTAATGTATTTTTTCAATATTAAACGAATAAAAAATGGAATTTCTTAGTCAGTATTAAAATTGTAAATATCACGGGTGGGTAATTTATTATGCTCAATTTCAATGAAATAGCTTTGAGTCACTATTTTGTAGATGTAGTTGAATTTGTTCTTTAAAATGAGTGTCATTTACATCATTTTCAACAGTATCATCTTTATCTCAACAAGTATGCAAATTAATAAACTAATATATTGATCAAATTAGCGTCAAATATCAATAGTTTCACATTTTTTTTGAAAATTATACCTTCCGACTTTGGTTAGCTTTCTGTATTTTTTTTACACATAATTCCCCCAATTAAATCCGTAAAGAATCATTTTGCAATTGTTTCTGGGTGTTGTTATATTCTTATCTTACTATTAATGGAGCAGGAAATAAACAACAAGAATGAATTAAGGATGGAAAGGAAAACACGAATGAAGTAAGAATGAAAAGGAAAAGAGGAATGAAGTAAAAGTACAAAGAAGAATGAAGTTAAAAGAAAAAAAATAAAGTTTGAGTGGAAGAAAGAATAAAGTTTGAACTAATTATGGAAAAGAAGTCAAGAAAGAATGGAAAAAGGAAACAAAAATAAAATAAGAATGCATTAGAAGCAAAGTGTTTAAATAGATAACAAGAAAAGAAAGTAAGCATGAAAAGAAATAAAGTATTTTTATAGTAAGCTAAGAAATTTGAAGAAAATAAAATTCGGTATAGAAGTAGATAAGAAATATGTAAGAATATAGGAAAGGCGCTTAATCCTCCACGACCAGTGTTAAGCAATTGTAAGAATACAAACGTGTTTGACCTATTGAAGGAGGATTTGTAAACATGGGGTTATTCCCCTAACTGGTAAACCGCCGCAATATAAAGTAACGTTATCTATACATATATTTAGATATTTTATACACGTCAGATAAAAAAAATATATGTTACAAACATTTGCATGACATGATTATAAAATGATACAAATATTTTTAATTAGTCATTATATAAATAAATAAATATTTCATCTGTTTTAATATTTTCTGAATTTATAGTTTCACCATAATACTCTTTTGTTTATTTATTTTAAAAGAAAAAGGGACATAATAAAATGTTTTATTGAAAATGCTATTAATATCATTTATAATCCATTGCCAAAGGCATCTTCACAGGTATTGTCGCGATCTGTTAACGACCACGTCTGATTTAGAAGCAATACATAAATATTATACATGCACATAGTTACATTTTGTCTAAGTAATAAGTTATCTTGTCTTGTTGGTTCAAAGTTACATGACATCAAATGGGATGTAACCAGTCTGGATATAACATAATGGTCAAGTGTAACAAAACCGCTCCGTAAATTAACAAGTGCTACATATGTTTTGACAGTCCATTGGAGTTTTGTCTCTCCAGTGGTATTATTATTCCAAATTTCTTGGAATCATAGAACTCATACAGTGCCGCTTAAGCCGGTGTTAGTGTGAGTGAGGGATGTTGTATGTTTCATATGAGTTATTACAAAGTGACTACTTCCTTCTAAATCCAAATAATATTTTCAAGCACGAAGACAAATCCTAGACTGCTTGTCATCAATTCAACTGAAATAATTATTAGGACTGGTCTTGTTTAAAGTTTTAATTGTTTGATTTGTAAGATTAGCAATTCACAAGAGGGGTTTCTGTTTTATGTTTTATTAAATACCGTATTAGATATGTTTTATTACATACTGTATTAAATATATGTGTTATTACATACCGTATTAGATATATGTTTTATTACATACAGTATTAGATATATGTTTTATTGCATACCAGATGGGATATGTGTTTTATTACATACATTATTAGATACATGTTTTATTTCATACCGTATTAGATATGGGTTTTATTACATACCATATTAGATATGTGTTTTATTATATACTGTATTAGATATATGTTTTATTACATACCGTATTAGATATATGTTTTATTACATACCGCATTAGACATGTGTTTTATAAGTATCAGTATTAAAATAGTTCTAGGAAAAAGTCATTAATAAATAGTTGTTGTTATATTGTACGCGAATACAAATGTTTAATCCCCATGGACCAGCGGATAATAGTTACTGTTTTATCGAAATGCATTGTTAACCGCTCAAAAATATGTAAATGTATTTAAACTGCCACATGTTGATCAATGAATCTGGTTTTTCAAATAAAACGTAAAGTGCATAATTATTTTTAAAAGTCACGTATATGTTATGGCGACATCAGTAAATGGTTATCATTGCCATAAATTTTGTCAGTTAGTGCCTTGTCCTGCCATCAATGCTGTCAGTTAGTGCCTTGTCCTGCGACCAATTCTGTCAGTTAGTGTCTTGTCCTGCCTTCGATTTTGTCAGTGCTTTGTACTGCCACCAATTTTTTCAGTAAGTGTCTCCTCCTGCCACCAATTAAGTCAGTTAGTGTCTTGTACTGCCATCGATTTTGTCAGTGCTTTGTTCTGCCACCAATTTTTTCAGTAAGTGTCTCCTCCTGCCACCAATTATGTCAGTTATTGTCATGTCCTGCCATCAATTCTGTCAGTTAGTGTCTTTCCTACCACAAGTTATGCCAGACAGTGCCTTGCCCTGCCATCAATTTTGTCAGTTAGTGCCTTGTCCTGTCACCAATTTTGCCAGATAGTGCTTTGTCGTGCCACCAGTTTTGCTAGTTAGTGCATTTCCCTGTCACGAATTCTGTCTGTTAGTGCCATGTCTTGCCACCAATTTTGTCAGTTAGTGCCTTGTTCTACCACCAGTTCTATCTGTAAGTGCTTTGTCTTGCCACCAATTTTGCCAGATAGTGCTTTGTCCTGCCACCGATTTTGTCAGTTAGTGTTTTATCTTGCCACCAATTTTGTCAGATAGTGCTTTTTCCTGCCACCAATTCTGTCTGCTAGTGCCTTGTTCTGCCACCAATTCTATCTGTTAGTGCTTTGCCATGCCACCAATTTTGCCAGTTAGTGCCTTGTGATTCCACCAACCACCAATTTTGTCAGTTAGTGCCTTGTTCTGCCACCAATTTTAACAGTAAGTGCTTTGTCCTGCAATTTATTTTGCAAGTCAATGCATTGTCCTGCCACTAATTGTGTTGGGTAGTCATTTGTCCTGCCACTAGCTTAACATGTTTGTCACATTGACGCCTCGGCATATGTCCGTCCGTCCGTCCGTACGTACGTCCGTACGTCTGGAGCAGCAGTTGTGGGTTGCGTTGCCAGTACAGAATGGCATTGTGTTGTTTTTTTTTTATACTTGTGGGGTGCAATGTTGACCCCACAAGTGCGAAAACCCGTCCAAATGGCATTGTGGGGGTAATTTTATTTTTTTCACATTTTTCTTTTACTTTTTTTCCACCTTTTTTCATTCTTTTTTAGTGTCATTAGGGTTGGATCTCTAGGTTTGTGATATTAGGGTTAGAAAGAAAATAGGTTTTGTTTTGTTTTATGAAAAAAAAGATGTTTTATAACATATAAAAACCGCACCCCACAACATCACTTCCACCGTCCGTCCGTCCGTACGTCTGGAGCAGCATTTGTTGGTTGAGTTGCCAGTACAGAATGGACTTGTGGGTTTTTTTGGTACTTGTGGGGTGCAATGTTCACCCCACAAGTGCGAATACCCGTGCAAATGGCATTGTGGGGTTAATTTAATTTTCTTCACATTTTTCTTTTACTTTTTTTCTCACCTTTTTTCATTCTTTTTTAGTGTCATTAGGGTTGGATCTCAAGGTTTGTGATATTAGGGTTAGAAAGAAAATAGTTTTTGTTTTGTTTTATGAAAAAAAAAATGTTTTATAACATATTAAAACCTCACCCCACATCATCACTTCCACAAGAACGTCATTCCGTCCGTCCGTCCGTCCGATTTCCCTATTTATTGAGGGATTTTCTTCAGAATACAAGAGTTTGCCAAGTGCAACCGATGGCTATATGTTAAGGTCGCACTGATGACATGTCTAATTGTATTTCTTTTATTTTGTTTTTGCCAAAAATAGTTTTCCTGTTAAAAAAATGAACACAAACTAAAGCCACGTACACATGCACCAATATTTAGTTGCATACTTTTTTAATATGCAAATTTCCTCACAGGAGCAAATATAGTCAAGTGTACGCATTAATAAATGTGAGTAAATTTACTTACTTCACAAATCTGTACCATGTGGGGAGCGCATCTAAATCAACTTTTGCATATATGCAAAAGTCAGATGTGGGCATTTCTGTCAATTTAACAAGCTGTTTGCTTACATTTTATACACTATTACAGTATCGTAATTTTGATACCGAGTCGATATGTATCCAAAAAAGCGGGCGATAGTGCAGTGGATTGAGAGGTGGTCGCCAACGTCAGAGGCTATGAGGTCGATCCCAGCTTGACCCAGTTGCCTCCCAATAACAACCCTCAGTACTGGTTCTACCCTAAAGCAGATTCGAGAGAGGCTCATAAGCTCTGAGCTTACTTCGCAACCAAGTTAAAATAAACACGTATGACCTTATAAAACTGCTCGAGTTATAATGCTGTCACGATTCTGTTACAGTTCCAGGTCATTTTGACATTTTGTTGTCCAGTATTGCAACAAACGCAAATAGGGTTCGAGTCAGGAGGCCTGGGAGTAGAAGGTCCTTCTCGGAATGTAATTGTGCTGGGTTCTATTCCTGATAACTAACCTTGTTTCACTGATTATGGCACAAGTTTTATTGCTTAGTTATGATTTTTTCCAAAGAGTTGCTTAAGTGATAAGGACCTTTTTCACATTTGTTTTGGTGTACATTCCATGTAAAAAGATTCAGTAAACTTCAGCCGTTCTTTCGGCGTAAATATCGAACTTAAGCCAGATTTGAAGAAAAAAATCGATCAGCTGTTGCGTACTGTGCGCATTTATTCATCGTCGCCACCAAATTACAATACGGACGAGGCCTCCAGAAGAGTCACTTTAGGTTTTGGGCAAAAGAGCAAGATACAGAAGACGCCCCGGTTCCAGAGCCCTCCTGGTCCTTTTACGTATTCGATGTATAGCACTGATACATGCAATATCGCTTTAAAGCATCACATGAAAGACCGTAGCTTTAGTTGGTACGTTCATCGTATAAAATACACGATCATCGTATAAAATACACGAACGTTCATCGTATAAAATACAGGACCACCGTATAAAATACACGTTCACTATGATCATATCAAATACACGATCATCGTATAAAATACACGACTATCGTATAAAATATTTTTTTATACGATTATCGTATAGAATACCCGTTCGTCGTATAAAATACACGAACGTCGTATAAAGTACATGTTCATCGTATAAAATACACGAACATCATATACAATATACGTTCACTATGATCATATAAATTACACGATCATCGTATAGAATACACGATTATCGTATAAAATATATGTTCATCGTATAAAATATACGTTCGTCGTATAAAATACGTTCAACATAAAGAATACTTGTTCAACATATAGAATAAATGTTAAACATATAAAATACACGTTTATTGCATAAATTACATGGCGTATTTTGGACTACAGTTTTGACCATTTCCCATAAATACACGGTCATCGTATAAAATATTTTATATTTATATTTTATACGATTACCGTGTATATGAATGATCTGTCGACCATAGTGGTGCAACATAGAAAACGAAAAACATGTAATTTGATCAACCGATTAATAGATAGTTTGCAGTTGGTAGCTAATAGTTGATAGATGGTAGCTGAAAGTTGGTACTTGGTTGTTGGTAGTTGGTAGTTAATAGATGGTAGTTGGTAGTTGATAATTGGTAGTTGGTAGTTGATACTTGGTAGTTGGTAGTTGGTAAGTGGATCTTCGAATAATCATCTACCGAACATGTAAATTAAAACACCATTTGTGTAAATAAAAACAAAACAAGAGAGAAAAGCTGTAGCATTTTGCTTTCGTTTTAATATTGTAATGACATTTTATGTATGAATGTATACATGCTATTTTTGAAGTAAAGTATTTTAAGCCAACTACCGACCAGTTGCCAGTTGGGGACTCGGATTTGTTATTATAATCACGATTTAATTACATATTATTTTTTTTTTTTATACGCTTAAAATAATCAATAGAAAACGGATGTATCTTCATTTGAAATCCGAATCCTTAACTTGCAATTGGTTGATAGTTGGCGAGTCGACCGTATCCCCAACGGGAAGTTTTGAATCGCCTTCTGGTAAATATACTGATTGTATTTACGGAACAACGCGGCACTGGTGTTTTATGTATTGATAATCGGTGTTTTCATTGTTGAAAATATTGTGTTTAATAAAAATTAAATCAACGATAAAAAATAATCCGAATCCCCAACTGAAAAATGTTATACGCCTTCTGGTGAATATACTCATTGTATTGAATGAACAACATGGTGCAGTGTTTTTTTATTGTTATAAACTGTCATTCTATTGAATTGCTTTGTTTAATACATATAAATAAGCGATTGAAAGAAACAACGAATCCCCAACTGACAACTGGTTTGTATGAGTAATGTCATTGCGCGAGGATTTTATAAATGGGGGACTATGAGGGTAGGATAAGCAGGTGGAGGGTGTAGGATGAAAAATCCGCACCCGGTAAAAATACGCAGAAATCTTATACGGTATGCATGAAAACTATATCATATGTTAATATAATCTGATATATTTCTTTATATGACAATTGCATTTGAAGTGACAATTTATTATAATACACAACAACACCGTTATCAATTAAATTATTTATTGAAAAAAAAATCAAAATAGCTGCTATTTACAAACTTGTAGCAGGTGGCCTTGACTTCCTTGGGACAAGAGGAAAGATTTCTTCGAATGAACGCTGTTGTTGTGTTTGCCTTCTTCGCTATGGAGTCTATGTGTAGGTTCCATGACAGCTCGCTGTCTATGGTAACTCCGATATGTTTAGATTTGGTGGTCAGCTGCAGTTGATGACCATGGATCGAGTAGTTGGCAGGAATATATCGCCTCTCATTGGTTACTCTCAAAACCTCACACTTGTCTGGGTTAAAGGCCATCAGTCAGCAAAAAGACCCTGGAATTAACTCTCGTCATTTATATAAACCAAGAAGAGTAGTGGGCACATGACTGTACCTTGAAGAACGCCGGAAGTGGCAGGGACTGATGAGGAAGATTGGCCTTCAAGGACGACCTGTTGTGATTGGTCAGCGAGGAAGCTCCTGATCCATTCCAAAGTCTTGTCTCTGACACCATAATGATGAAGTTTGGCACGTTTATGGGGGACTTTATCAAAAGCTTTACTGAAGTCGAGGAGTATAACATCCAGCTGCTGTTTCCTGTTGAGGCCTGATGCTATGTCCTGGAGGGTGACGATAAGTTTTGTTTCACAGGACCTCTACTTCCTAAAACCATGTTGTCTGTCCGACAGTATACTGTTCTTCTCAAAGAAGGTCATCAGGTGGCTATGGATAATATGATTACATTGGATTGGACAGTAATGTAATGGGCAGTACCACAGTGGATTGGACTTTACTTAAATGGGCAGTACTACATTTGAAAGGACTTTAATGGGCAGTACTACATTAGATTGGACCATACTGTAATTGACATGACTACATTTGATTAGACTACTGTAACGGGCAGTACTACATTGGATTTGACTATAATTAACAGTACTACATTGGACTGGACTGTAATGGGCAGGATTACATTCTGTTAGACTGTACTGTAATGGGCACGACTACGTTTGATAAGACTACTGTAATGGACAGTACTACATTGGATTTGACTATAATTAACAGTACTACATTGGACTGGACTGTAATGGGCAGCATTACATTCTGTTAGACTGTACTGTAATGAGCAGGACTACGTTTGATTAGACTACTGTAACGGGCAGTACTACATTGGATTTGACTATAATTAACAGTACTACATTGGACTGGACTGTAATGGGCAGGACTACGTTTGATTAGACTGTACTGTAATGAGCAGGACTACGTTTGATTAGACTACTGTAACGGGCAGTACTACATTGGATTTGACTATAATTAACAGTACTACATTGGACTGGACTGTAATGGGCAGGACTACGTTTGATTAGACTGTACTGTAATGGGCAGGACTACATTTGATTAGACTACTGTAACGGGCAGTACTACATTGGATTTGACTATAATTAACAGTACTACATTGGCCTGGACTGTTATGGGCAGGACTACGTTTGATTAGACTACTGTAACGGGCAGTACTACACTGGATTTAACTATAATTAACAGTACTACATTGGACTGGACTGTAATGGGCAAGATTACATTCTGTTAGACTGTACTGTAATGGGCAGGACTATGTTTGAAGAGACTACTGTAATGGGCAGTACTACATTGGATTTGACTATAATTAACAGTACTACATTGGACTTGACTGTTATGGGCAGGGTAACATTCTATTGGACTGCACTGTAATGGACAGTATAACATTGGACTAGACTATAATGGGTAGGACCTCGAAGGACTGGACTGTACTGCGATCGACCGGACAAGCTTCGAATGCACTACATGTACTCGGTTTAACATTACTCTCCCAAACTTTCATTTGTTTTTTAATCGTTACGTAATTAAAAAATTCAGGTTTTGCTTGTTATGTGTTTATCTTCCCTGACATGTTTCTAGAGGAAGGTTGTCCGTGGAAGAGTGATCTCAGCCGCTGTTTCCAGATCATTTTTCTCTGACCACTAAGGTCGTGGGTTCGAATTAAGCTCGATCCAAAACACTTTCTGTAAGCTGTCAGATACTTACAGAAGGACAATGGTTCTGCCCAGATGTTTGTATGTGTATTTGGTGTCCTCATCAAACAAATTAAACTGGATCCCATATATATAACATATAATGTATTGGCATTCAATCCATTGACAGATTCTAAATAAATATTTATTTGTGTTTATTTATATATTCATGATTGAAAGATATAAATATTTCATATTTTCACTTTTCTTTATTTTACACCAATTGTGAAAGAAGATTTGCGTGTAGTGATAGTCAGTTCCAGTAACGGCGAGTCGCAGTATCGGTCTACCATCATATCGGTACCGTGTCTAATTCTTAGCGCTGCCACACTGGAGTATTATGTCGCAGACTCATGGTATGATACCCCACCAAGTCACATTATACTTACACTGGGCCGACCAGACCTAAAACTATCCTCTAAATGCTGAGGAAGCTTCTAGTATCATTCGTTGCCAAATTCAACATTGATAACAGTTGTAGAATGTAGAATGTAAGTGTTCTGTGTTAAATCTAATGTATTTTTCCATGTGATTGTGACAGGCTAAGTGACGTTTTATTATAGTACACAAAAAACAACAACAACAACAACGTCATTAATCAAAAATATTTATTTTAAAGTATCAAAGTATCTGTTAATTATTAGCCAACACTTACAAAAATTTAAAAGTGAAAACGCTTATAAAGATGATCGGAATTTGCAGTTTAGACAGATCAATGTATAAAGCACTACCTTTCAAAAACACTACGTTGTTAACTCAATAAGGTGAATATATCACTACCATAACCGGAAAACAAATTTCATATGGAATTGTGTAAACCTTTACACAAAAACTATGTTTTAAACTACATCGTATCACATCGCTAGTAAATCAAGTGAACATGCTACAAAGTACCATGTAAACAGTAAAACAAGCTACACCGTACAGCGTAGATAATAAAACAAAATACACCGTACCACTTATATAGCGAAATGAGTGAACAAGCTAAGCCATATCGCCTAAATAGTAAAAGAAACTATACCATACAAGGTTGATAGTTAATCGAGTGAACAAGCTACCCCATATTACATAGATAGTAAAACGAGTGAACAAGCTGTACCGTATCACATAGATAGTAAAACGAATGAACAAACTGCATCGTATCACATAGATAGTAAAACGAGTGAACAAGCTGTACCGTATCACATAGATAGTTAAACAAGTGAACAAGCTACACTGTATCACGTAGATAGTAAAATGAGTGAACAAGCTACACCGTATCACGTAGAAAGTTAAACGAGTGAACAAGCGGTACCGTATCACGTATATAGTAAAACGAGCGAACAAGCTACACCATATCACGCCGATAATAAAACGAGTAAACAAGCTACATCGTATTACATAAATAGTAAAACGAGTGAACAAGCTGTACCGTATCATGTAGACAGTAAAACGAGTGAACAGGCTACACCGTATCACATATATAGTAAAACGAGTGAACAAGCTGTACCGTATCACGTAGATATTAAAACAAATGAACAAGCCCCACGAATCACAATAAGTGTAAAATAAGCTACACCGTACCACACAGATAGTAAAACAGGCTACACCATAATATGTAGAGAGGAAAGCAAACTGCACCGTATCACGTAGAAAATAAAATGATTGAACAAGCTACACTGTATCATATAGATAGTAATTTTAGCTACACCGTACCACATAGATAGTAAAGCGAGTGAACAAGCTGTATCGTATCACATAGATAGTAAAACGAGTGAACAAGCTGTACCGTATCACATAGATAGTAAAACGAGTGAACAAGCTGTACCGTATCACATAGATAGTAAAACGAGTGAACAAGCTACACCGTATCACGTAGATAGTAAAACGAGTGAACAAGCTGTACCGTATCACGTAGATAGTAAAATATGCTACACCGTATCACGTAGATAGTAAAATATGCTACACCGTACCACATAGATAGTAAAATAAGCTACACCGTATCATATAAATAGTAAAGCGAGTGAACAAGCTACACCACAACACGTAGGTAGCAAAATAAGCGACACCTTACCACAAAGATAGTAAAACTACAGTATACAACGTAGATAGTAAAACGAGTGAACAAGCTACACCGTATCACGTAGATAGTAAACAGAGTAACTAACTCAACTCTCTAAGTTGAACTTGAATAAACTGAAAGGACAAAGAAACACCGAGTAAATATCAGAGCCGCATTATCAAACTAGTGTTAGTGATATTTACAGTTTTAGATTATGCATGTAAATGTATTTTATTAAGGATATTGTCACAGATATTGACCATACTGACATAGCCATTAATGAAATATCTTTACATACATATTGTGAAACTGTAAATATCGCTTACAAGTTTGATAATGTGGCTGTAATAATACAGTTTAAAAAAACACCAACACGTAAAAAACGTTAGTTAAAATTTAATACCACGTGTTGTTTTTTATAACGTGGCTGTGAAATTCATCCGGCGTTTCTTTATCATTTCAGTATATGAAGTAACAATATCTACTATAAAAGGCTAAACTTACTAACAAGCTATAATTCAGTCGTTAATTTAAAGGGACACACGGCAATATTCATGAATTTTCGCTCAACTCTATTTCTAAAAAGTGTATACTCTACATGATACAAATATGAAACAAGAACATCCCGGTATGTGTAGAGAGCCTTAATTTCGCCTCTAAATTGAAAAGGGGAGTAACTCCTGTAAGTTTTTGAAAGTCATCATATTTTGTATATTCGTAGTCAAGGGGTGTGTAAAAATACTTTTAAGCAGTTTTATCGGTATAAAAAGCTACGAAGGAAATATTAATTTGTAGTGTTTAAGAAAATGGAAAAGGCATAAACAGTAGCTATGTAACGCTAGCATATAAGTTAAATACAAAAAAGTGTTTAAACGGATAAATTTGAAATATATTGAGCACTTTTTGTCACGTGACCACAATTTTATGGTAAAGGACGCCTTTCAAGCATTTGTCAGGGTCATGGCCCTTTCCGAAATAGAAATAAAATTAAGGTTCTAAATACATACTAGGGTATTTTAGTTTCATACTTGTATCATGTAGATATTTAATTTTCTAAAAAGACGATGATTGAAAATAATCAAAATTGCTATTTGTCACTTTAAACCAAGACGATGTTATAAATAGAAGAGGCTGTATCCCCTAACATGCTTTCACTTAAAAATAAAGTTTTAACACAATTGGTAAGTATTTTTGTTGATCAGCGAAATATCAATTGAAATATTAATTTTCAACAATTGTTTTATCATACACATTTTACAAGGCTCGTGCGAATGGATAAAAAATAAAGACGTAAAATTCATGAAATAATGACAGGGGACACAACTCTTATTTGATTCAAATTGGGCAATGATCGAAAATAAAGCAAAACATTAATATAAAATCAGTCAGTCAGTCAGTCATATTGCACATCTCCCTGTTCTCTCCACAATCCTCTACTCCATCCTCCCATTTATCCTCGTCATCCTCCTAGTTCTTCCCAACCGGTTCCTCCTCCACCCACGGTCCACTTGTTCCACCTGAGAGACTTTAACTTGAGCGTCCACTGCAAAGAAAGACATTGTGTTGTTTAACATCGACACGTCGTCACCAATATCTATCTAAAATAAGACAATATGTGTCCAACAAAACATCCGAAGAAAAATTCCAACAACAACAACAATAACTACTACAACAACAACAACAACACGTTTAATACTAATTTAAGAGGACGCTACAGACAGGTAAGGGACATCTGACATTTGAACGGTCAGATACGTTAAATAAGGCAAATTGTAATAAGTGAAAGAAGTATGCCTTTGAGAGATTGGAATTTTAAAAAATAAGTTCGGCCCTTGTTCTTCGTTACTGGTATTGCTAAACATGTAAGAGATGGGCAAATATCCATGGTCAAAATGTCTGCAATAGAATGATGAATGCACGTAGCCGGGCCCGGTTATCTCAGTCGGTAGCACGTCTAACTATCAATCCATGCGTCGTGAATTCGAATCCCTGCCTGGTCACAGACTCTGTGATGATTGATATACGACATTTCATTATTACATTATTATTCGTCTCTCGTCGCTGATTAAAGTGGGAAAGTTATTCATTTAAGGGTTTGTTGAGAGTTATACAACCGTATTTTACAATGACGAATGAAGAATGAATGGATGGTGTTTGACGGTACGTCGGCACATAAATAAGTAATGTTGTGTAAGTTCAAATTTGCAAATTGCCAAATATTCACCATTTTTTATGTCTTTCTTGCGGAGGAGACTATCACCATACACTGGTGTCTGTATTCTTTCTGGGTAACACGGTACTAACTGTGGGTGTATGGAAAAATTATAAATAAAGATACACGCACAGGAGATGTAGCATTTAGAGGACAGATAGAAACAATACATAGAATGATTATAATAAGGACAATACAATACAAAATTCTAAACAATCAACCGTGATGTTTGCCAATATACGTTAATAATAAGTGTTATTTGGAGTTTGACTATCTCTTCTGTCAAACAACTGTTTTATTGATAATATTGAGATAAGTACGAGTTCTCCCTCCATGAAGTATTATGTTACACTTGCCGTACAAGGCAGAGTATATGAAACTGAAAACAAATATACATCCAGAATCGATACATGTACATGTTTGGTCGCGAACTTTCTTCAATCAGAAATTCAGAATTGTTAACTATCCTTTAAAGAAATTAAAAAGAAATTACCAAAGCGGCCATGCCATAGTGCGGTGCCACGCGAAGTAAAGTAAAGACGGGTGATATCTCTACTACAGTCTCAAAAACATAAAAAATGATCACAATACCGCAGGTTTACGTGTTTCTGCGTAAGGTAGGTATATCTTTTATATATTATAATAATATAAACATGCTGCCGCTGAATTGATTGTTAAGATAATGATTGTCAACCGGCCAAACTCGAAGTGGAAATAGAACCAGACCACTGTTCATCTGAATCCGGAATTAATAAACAATAACTTACTGTCGGGCACTGGTACTGATAAGTTCTGCACGTGTACTTGTACAGCTGTTCTGCCAGATTCTGTTCATCAGCATCACTGTATAATACGTAACAGAACATTTATAACTATGTACATGTATATGAACGTATTAAAATGAACATCTTATTTTTATCACGTTTTATTATGCGTAGTTTCTACGGTTGAAATCAAGTCTTACATACTTTTATAGAAACGACGTTTCCTGTTCCATTAAATGACTTGTGGAGCGCGTGGTCCTGTGGTAGAGCACCGAACCCAAGATCGGAGGGTCGTGGGTTCGATCCTCCGCCACGGCTATCATACCACGGTATGGTGTCCTTCAGTAAGACACTTTTCCGCATATGCTTAGTACTTGTTCTAACCAGGAAGACATCGAGCGTGATTTGTCTAAGTTGTAAGAACTTATTTCACAATCGATGTAAAATAAATCAATAAGTAAAAAACTATCCGACTTATACATAATTATAGTCTAAGAGTAAACATTAATTTACCAGTAAAAGGTATTCGGTAGATGGTAGACAGGATATGTTGTTGTAGACTGTGTTCATCAATTGTATGAATAAAAGAAACAAACTTCATTTGCTAAAAAATCACAGGTAATTAACGTACACGCAATTCTTAGTTTGCACGTGACATATGTTAACACGTTAGCCAATAGCTCATGAACGTTAAAAAAATACCACGCCGCCTTGCTTTTAAAACTTCAGTATTTAGACTGACTTAGATAGGTGATATACAATTAATCAATGGACATTTTTGTTGAACACACTTTGAAGGAAATATTCTTTTACTTACAAAGTTTGCTGTTTGTTAACCTTCATTATGTGCCTGATGGCGTCTTTCATTTTCTCTTCAATGTCACTTTGCAGGGTAAAGGCAAGCTGAATTGTACAATAGATATGAATGATACAATCTACCATTGAGGAATGAAGATAATTTTAAAATTAAATGCAACGGAAATGGGTTGTACTGAAAAAAGGTAAAGCTATAAGAAATTATTATGGAGAATAGAAAGTAAACATTGGTGGCTTACTAAAAAATACAAAAACAAACACCATAACGTAGTAAAATGTAGTTTTGAAATATATGTCCGAAGGGCACTGATCACCGTTGTGTTAGTAAATGTTACCAAAACATAAGTGAAAAAGGGGCCTTAACTCCGGTGAAAAATAAACAGATCATTTCAAAAGTTATTGGTCGTAACTTATTATTTTACTGAAAGTTAAGTGGAAACGTGAAATAATAACTGTATAATTTGACCGACGTTAGCAAATATATCGCACTTGACCAGTATTCTATAATTATACAGGTACTCTTGCAATATTGATTACATACATAGACTTTTTCAGAAGTTTTTAAACGGATACCAATTTAACCTCGTACGGACTGACAACTTTAATGCCCATTCACCATTCTTCAAAATTATGGGGGATTAATAAAACTAAACGCTTGACTTTGGGTCTTACTTTAGTTTATAAACTACAATATTTCATTATTACCCTGTCTATTTTCTCCCTGTAGTTGATCTCTTTCAGCACGAGTTTCTGATACTGTTTATAATCCTTGTCATGCATGGCTGATCTTTCCTGAAGAACCTCTTTCATCTCCTATATCAAATAAAACAAAACTTTTATTACATATTAATATCGGAACGACGTATTTATTGCAATCAACGTCTACACACCTCTGAGGGCGTCACATGCATGCATGTTGAATTTCTATGCACTATCAACAAGCAATACTTTGCCTTTGTTATTGACAAATGGTATGGATTTAGCAATATGACAAAAAGAACAACATAGAATTCAATACCTATATTTCTAAATATATCAATATCTGTTGCAACAAAATTATGAAACAAAATATTTAAACAAGATTATTTTTCGTTTTGCTTAATAAAATTATATATTTGGTCTATTGGAAGATTTTTAATTTTGGCCTAAACTGTTTGCTCGAACTGAAGTGTATTTCAAACAACACAAAACAAATGATACTCAGAGTCAACGCTGTTTTGATTGCATAATTTACACAATCTAGCTTTGTGATAAATAGAATTATATACGCATGTCTCAATTCCCCGTGAGAACGTAGTGTATCTGAAAGTATCAATCACGTGACAAATCACCACCTTTTCTGTACACTCCATATTATTTGTTATCAAACTATGAACATTTGTACTGATTGACTAAAGAAAACCCGTACATTTCTGGCTTTTAATCTGGCCTTGGCCTCGTGTTGGTTATGTTCCAGCGCTGATGTCTGGGTCATAACTATCAGCTGATATTTCTTGACCTTTGCCTTTGATCGCCAGCATTTCTGCACACAATTTCAAATATAATATAACTGTAACATCCATATGGCCAATTATAATGTACTGTAACATACATATGACCAATTATGATGTAACTGTAACATCCATATGACCAATTATAATGTAATTGTAACATCCAAATGACCAATTATAATGTAATTGTAACATCCATATGACCAATTATAAATTTACTGTAACATCCATATGACCAATAATAATGTTACTGCAACATCCATATAACCTGTTATAATGTAATTGTAACATCCATATGACCAATTATAATGTTAATGTAACATCCACATGACCATTTATAATGTAACTGTAACATCCATATAACCAATTATAATGTTATTGTAACATCCATATGACCAATTATAATGTTACTGTAACATCCATATGACTATTTATAATGTAACTGTAACATCCATATAACCAATTATAATGTAATTGTAACATCCATATGACCAATTATAATGTTATTGTAACATCCATATGACCATGTATAATGTAACTGTAACATCCATATGACCATTTATAATGTCACTGTAACATCAATATAATCCATATGACCAATTAAAATGTTACTGTTACATTGTTACATACATATGACCAATTATAATGTTACTGTAACATCCATATGACCATTTATAATGTAAATGTTACATCCATATGACCAATTATATTGTTACTGTAACACCCATATGGCCAATTATGATGTAACTGTAACATCCATATGACCACATTTTATATTTAGTAGTTCTTTAATCATGTAGCATCCTGTGTTACAAAAAATATATATTTAATTGGTATTCCCATTTAATGTATACGTAGCGATCAGAAAAAGCCCTCGGTTCAAATCCCAGACTCGCTGCATTTTTTCTCGTCGTGTGACATTTGCGCTAGACGTGGGGACGTATATTCTGAGAAACATTCGCATAATTATCTAATCTCTATAGTAATTCGGGGATGAATTCCAGATTTGTGTAGGGATATGTGACAGTGTGTATGTAACATATTAGGAGTAAACCGTATGGCAGCAGACCGGCACACCGGCTTGCTCAGTCGTTAGAGTATTCTCATTGTCAGAGAAAGGTCCCGGGTTCGAATCCTTAACTGATTGCATATTTCTATCGTCCTTTTACAAACGTGTGACGTTGGAAAAATGGAAGCACAAAATGTAGCGTAGTTTATATATATATGTAATGCATTATTGTCTTTTCAATAAGCAGAATGGCGGTCATTGATATGTAGCAAAAATACTTTAGTTTGACCTCTTTTATTTTACATAGATTGTGAAACAACCAGATTTTACACTTAAATACTTACCTCTTGTGCCCTTTGCATGGACCTGATGGTCACCTCATGACAGACTAGAAGTTCTACCAGCTTTTTCTTGTCATGTCTCCAGGAATTCTGCAATTCCTCAGAGAACCTGAATGTTATAAAGATTAAAGGTCTGGATTAAGATTGTGTTAAGGCTTTGTATAAGGCTGTTTATAAACACACATGAAAGGTAATGGGCGCTTTCTGATGTTACAGAAATGTTTAGACTCTGACATGATCTCTGCTTGTCGTGATTTACAACACATAAGTGTTCCATCTAACAGCAACAGAAACACATATTCCACAGTAACACTCGCACAAAGCAATCGCTGCTAAACGTCCCAGGGATATCATTCACAGTCGCAATATAATACACAAATCAATGACAAACTAAATACGGAAGTGTGATTCTTACAGGGTGTTACACATCTCGTTGTCCTCGAGAATCTCGTAGTCGCCTCTGGTTCTATTGAGTGCAGCACGTCGGATCTTGCCAAAGAAATTGGTGAATCCGGTAGCTAAACGTGAACAAATGTAATAAACACAAACATAAATACATGAACAAAACCTACGGACATAAACACATACATTAACTTTAAAGCGGCATAACCAATATGTAGGTCCTTTCAGAATAATAAAAAAAAAACTGGTATATTTGTAATATTTAGTATAAATTGTGACCATTTGGGTCATATCTGGTGTAAAATATCGTTGTTTATCGTAAATTTAAACTCGCTATTATCATCGATATTTGCATTATACCTAACCCACGGAATAACAAAATGATTTAGTAGGTATATCCGTAAACGTCCGTAAATTTCCGGGTAGCATCTATTAAATCCGGGTAAGCGGTTAAATTTCAACTTAGATTTAAACGCCAATCTTGATATATACCTTTATGGCCCAGTGTTTATATTTGCGGATTGTCGCTCGATCGATCCGAGTTCGAATTTCCTAACAAGAAGTACATTATTTTTCCTATAGTGCTCCATCAACGGCTTCTAATATAAAAAAATAGGTTCCAACAAAATGAAAACAAATATTTGTCCATATATGCATTTATATCTTTGCACATATCTGGTGACTGTCCTAATACTGTAGGGTGACGGAATTGGCCGAGTATGATACGACCGAATCGGAAGTTTACGATAATTTCAGCCAGCAAAGCAGCTACTTTGTACATTAGATTAACTGATCAGTAAATTTAAATTCACAACAAAATTTATTCACTTTTAAGGGAGGTATCGTGTGTCGTTATTTTACATGAAAATTGACGAAAATGTTTATTATTTATAAACAGATTGTTTCTTTATAAAAAAGAAACATCTTAAGATATTGGTTATGCCGCTTTAAGACAAACATTTACATACAAAAACACAAATTCAAAGCAAACGTTGACATTCTGCAAACCATCTGCAGGCATAATGAAAAACATACACAGCATACATTTTCAAACAGAAATGGAAAGTATCTCATTATTCAAAAAAATGAACAACTTGTTTTAATCGGGGTTAATGTCATTTCCAAACACATGGCAGGTTATGTAATACGACCAGAGACATACAAACATGTAATCAAGTCACCTACAAGATATCCAGTTTTATAAATTGAGGATGACGTAGGTCTCATGAGCATGCACCGGAATGGAACCACGATTTTATTCACGAACAATTGTGAAAGAGATGTGAAAAACGGAAGTGTGAAAAATATGTCGCATGTAATCAATAATACTTAGAAAATAAACCCTTGCAAAACAGATGTCTTGGAGTCCTATAAGGTACATATTACCAGCCACACAAAATCAGTCGGTACAGCACGAGACTTCTAGTCTCGGAGTTGTGAGTTGGACATCCGGGGCTGACTAACTAAATAAACTTACCGTCATTCGGATGGGACTTTAAACCGACGATCCGTGTGACGGTGCTATACACTGAGCACGCTAAAGAACCAGAATAAACTTACGATGGGTTCCTATCTGTATCCTGCACTATTCCCACAAACATATAAAGTCTAACACTCTTCTGGGGACATCGACAATATGGGAAACCAGTGACAATGTAAAATAAGCGTATATGCAAGAACTTACAAGGTATTGCGTATGGAATATTATGAAGGGACGGTCTTCGGCCTCCAGTTTTGAGATTTGGATTCTCGAGATATCAAAAATATTGTGTACATGTATATAGAATGTGCACTCACAGTTTACTCGAGTTATATGAAATGTGAGTAGGATCATAGTCAATGTGTTCGATTTTTATGCTCGAGTTATCGAAGTTTCATTGCCAAATGTTTATTACCAGATCATTTGCTTTAGTTCCATGTATAGTACTTGGTACATATTTCATCCATACTAATATGCGACCAGATGTAATCAGAAGAAATCAGATATTCAAGTAATCTTACCTTTTCGTCTCTCAGTTGAAACATGTTTCTACCTTTATCTTAATATTAAGTTATTTTATCTTATCAATAACAATATTCTCAAACAAGGTGAAACTGCATATTTGAACGTGTACATTGTATGACAGTCACTCCTCTTGGGTGACTTCATATGTACAAAACTTATTAACAGAGCAGTGAAACATCAAATAAATTGGTATATCTTTTACATGCTGTATAAGCGGGGCGGTAGTCCAGTGGATAGAGTGCAGGCAGCCCACGCTAGAGTTTGCAGGATCACTAGCTCGATCTGTTGGCATTTCCAAAATGCCCTCGGTACTAATAAATATGTAGTCTTACCTGATTGTTTGAATGTGTCCTTTACACTTTCCGTTGTTGATGGTGGCACTGGTGGAAGTGGGTGGGGAATGTATCCGGTGATGGCAGAGAACTTGTGGAGGTTGGTGAAGCTGAAATGTTTTAAATAAAGTAAATTAAAAAATCGTATAACCATTAATTCGTCTGCATTTGTGCATATATAGTATAACTGTGTAAAGCACTTTTAAAATCGCCAATAATTTATTTATAATCGGCGTGTACATTTAATAAATGCACTGATGTGCTAAACGTTTCTGGTATATGAACTTTCACCACATATAAAGTCAGTGGACCGAAGGAGTTCATGTACAACTTCTTCATTTGGCGTAGGTTTGTGTATTTATTGTTGATTGGATATTTAGCGTCATGTTTATGCCATAGAGGACTAACACACGATCAGTTTTAAACTTAACCGCTGTTTCCTGGGATTCTAAAAGGTTAACCAGTACTTTAGCATACTCCATCTCCGCATTTCCCACTAGAATTGGCGTAAGAGGCGAAAGATAATAAGACACAATCATCACGGATACTATGGCTGGGCCTGGATCGAACTCACGACCCCTTGATTGAGAGTCAGACGCACTATCGACTGGGCTTTTTTGGCCCGGCAAGTTTAGGTTTAACATCTAATGAGTGTTCAACCGACCTGTGTCTTGTTTGTACATTAATAATGCACTCAACATCACAAGAAACGGTTTCAATATTAACGGACATCGGTAAATATGAAGCATTATGAAGTTTATTTATTTATTGTTGATTCATGTTTATGCCATCGAGGGCTAACAGACGATCAGTTAACCTAACCACTGTTTCCTGGTATCCCGGAAGTTTAACCAGTACTCGAGCATATTTCATTTCCGCAAGTAACTGATAACTTTCCCGCTTGAATCGGTGGTGAGACGCGAAAAATAATAAGACACAACGTCGTATATCAATCATCACGGATACTGTGGCCGGGCGTGGATCGAACTCACGACCCCTTGATTGAAAGACAGACGCACTATCGACTGGGCTATTTGGGCCCTGCAGGTTTAGGTTTAACATCTATTGAGTGTTCAACAGACCGACCCGTGTCTTGTTTGTACATTAATAATGCACTCAACATCACAAGAAACGGTTTCAATATTAACTAACACCTAAAAACAATTCTTTTGTCCATAAAGTATCTTTCAATCGGTAAATATGAAACACTTTTTAAATAAACCGTGAATGAAGGTATTATGATATACTTAATGCATGGTATACCCAACTGGCGGTATGGAATTTGCTCTTTTGTACCACAACGCAGCGAAACATTCAGGACCGTTCAGTAAATTTAAAAAAGTGTGTGTGTGGGTGGAAGGAGGTGGGGTGTAGAGATCTTAATTTGAGAGTGGGTATTTTCTATTTTAGGGGTCTTGTGAAAACTAGGTCTACACGATCATTCGATATCAATTATTTTGCTCTACAAGAACAATTGAAAAAGAGTATTTTCTTTATCTCGCTACACGAAACACCATTCTTGATAAATACGGTGAAAACAGCTTTACTTTACATGGACAGTTGAATAGTGTATGCCGTGTCTTTCAAATGTTAACCTGTTCTAACGAGCAGTGTATTTGCTGTTCTAATAGAACAGTGTATTTGCACGATAACGGTATTTGATACGAGTAAACAAGGTCTCCAGACGCACGCGAACCGATTAAAAAACTTATGATACTTTGTTATAGATATATGATATCTGGTTATTATAAATTTATTTTGATTTGTTTTGGAGTGTTGAATGATGCACGAGATATTGAGTTTGACTGTTCCATAGAGACAGGTGTAAGGAATTATCAACTGTTCCTTAGAGACAGGTGTAAGAAATTATCTACTGTTCCATAGAGACAGGTGTAAGAAATTATCTACTGTTCCAAAGAGACAATTGAAAGAAATTATCTAATTTTCCATACAGACAAACGTAAGAAATTATCTACTGTCCCATGCAGACATGTGTAAGAAATTATCTACTGTTCCATAGAAACAGGTGTAAGAGAGTATCTACTGTTCCAAAGAGACAGGTGAAAGGAATTATCTACTTTTCTATACAGATTGGTTTAAGAAATTATCTACTGTTCCATAGAGACAGATGAAAGAAATTATCTACTGTTCCATAGAGACAGGTGTAAGAAATTATCTACTGTTCACTAGAGACAGGTGTATACTGTTCCACAGAGACAAATGTAAGAAATTATCTACTGTTCCATAGAGACATGTGTTAGAACTTATCTACTGTTCCGTAGTGACAGGAGGTGTAAGGAATTATCTACTGTTCCATAGAGACAGGTGTAAGGAATTATCTACTGCTCTATAGAGGCAGGTGCAAGAAATTATCTACTGTTCCACAGAGACAGATGTAAGAAAGTATCTACTGTTCCAAAGAGACAGGTGTAAGAAATTATCTACTGTTCCATAGAGACAGGTGAAAGGAATTATCTACTGTTCCATAGAGACAGGTGTAAGAAATTATCTACTGTTCCAAAGAGACAGGTGAAAGGAATAATCTACTGTTCCATAGAGACAGGTGTAAGAAATTATCTACTGTTTCAAAGAGAGAGGTGAAAGGAATTATCTACTGTTCCATAGAGACAGGTATATTAAATATGTGAAAATTTATGTTATATTTTGTATATTTGTTGAGGGCCTCATGTAAGATTGAACGTACTTTAATGTGTTTTTCGTGGTTTTGTTGTTGTTTTTATTATTAGATCCTGTATTATTATTGTTATTTTAGATCTATATACAATTACTTGAACCATGAAACAGGAAAATTAATTAAAATTAAAAATACAAAACAGTATAATATAATTATGGTCAAACCCCACCCACTTTGAGTTATATTGATTCATAATTTCTTACACAATACGTCATATTTACAGTTCATTAACATGTCCAACTTACATTTCAGTGTCAGTTGTAAAAACTGACACACGTGGGATGAGAATAGTCTCCATAGAGTTGTGAATATTCTGAAAATATAAACTGAGAAAAATTCGTGAGCGCAGCAACGAAATCGACAATGGTTGTCACCTTGGTTGCCAGGAAACAGCCAAAACTCCGGGGTAAATTACAGTACCGTGCATTTAATATATCCAGAACAATTGGTTGGTAAAAGTTGTTTATCTTACTTTAGAATTTTTTTTCTCTCAATATTATTAACTTTTCATGTCAATTTATTTTTTACCTGATCATAATGAATAAATCCACGAAAGCGAAAAAGTCTTGTATCCTTAACGTGACGTCAACGTTTCTATGGCGTTAAAATTGACATGACGTTTTCCCGCGGAATTAAGGTTATTATGGCGCTAAAAATCAGGATACTAGGTTGAGACGTTAAATGTTGCCAATTTGTAATTATGTAAAAAATTGTTACATTTATGTTGTAGATGCCATTTTTGGTTCTTGTATTATAAGCCATGACAAGCATTGCCATGATGCGCAAAGCTATTGTTTAGGATAATGTCTTAATTATTTAAGTTGCGTGAAGTTGGCTATGAGATCGGCAATCGGAGATCAACATTCAATACAGATCCAGGTCTGAGATCGTAGATCAACATTCAAAAAAAAAGTCAAAATTTGAATAACGACCCAGGTCTGCAATCGTAGATCGACATTCAAAATAAAATCTAAAATACGGATCGAAATTGAATACAGACCCAGGTCTGAGATCGTAGATCAACATTCAAAATAAAAGTCGGAATTTGAATAACGACCCAGATCTGCAATCGTAGATCAACATTCAAAATAAAATTAAAAATACGAACAAAATTTGAATGCAGATCCAGGTCTGACATCGTAGATCAACATTCAAAATAAAAGTTAAAAGACGGACAGAACTTGAATACAGACCCAGGTCTGAGATCGTAGATCAACATTCAAAATAAAAGTCGGAATTTGAATACCGACCCAGGTCTGCAATCGTAGATCGACATTCAAAATAAAATCTAAAATACGGACAAAACTTGAATACAGACCCAGGTCTGCAATCGTAGATCGACATTCAAAATAAAAGAGAAAAGACGGAGTTAACTTGAATGCAGATCCAGGTCTGACATCGTAGATCAACATTCAAAATAAAAGTTAAAAGACGGACAGAACTTGAATACAGATCCAGGTCTGAGATCGTAGATCAACATTCAAAATAAAAGTCGGAATTTGAATACCGACCCAGGTCTGCAATCGTAGATCGACATTCAAAATAAAATTAAAAATACGGACAAAATTTGAATGCAGATCCAGGTCTGAGATCGTAGATCGACATTCAAAATAAAATCTAAAATACGGACAAAACTTGAATACAGACCCAGGTCTGCAATCGTAGATCGACATTCAAAATAAAAGAGAAAAGACGGAGTTAACTTGAATGCAGATCCAGGTCTGACATCGTAGATCAACATTCAAAATAAAAGTTAAAAGACGGACAGAACTTGAATACAGACCCAGGTCTGAGATCGTAGATCAACATTCAAAATAAAAGTCGGAATTTGAATACCGACCCAGGTCTGCAATCGTAGATCGACATTCAAAATAAAATCTAAAATACGGACAAAACTTGAATACAGATCCAGGTCTGCGATCGTAGATCGACATTCAAAATAAAAGAGAAAAGACGGAGTTAACTTGAATGCAGATCCAGGTCTGACATCGTAGATCAACATTCAAAAAAAAAGTTAAAAGACGGACAGAACTTGAATACAGATCCAGGTCTGAGATCGTAGATCAACATTCAAAATAAAAGTCGGAATTTGAATACCGACCCAGGTCTGCAATCGTAGATCGACATTCAAAATAAAATTAAAAATACGGACAAAATTTGAATGAGGATCCAGATCTGAGATCGTAGATCGACATTCAAAATAAAATCTAAAATACGGACAAAACTTGAATACAGACCCAGGTCTGCAATCATAGATCGACATTCAGAATAAAAGAGAAAAGACGGAGTTAACTTGAATGCAGATCCATGTCTGACATCGTAGATCAACATTCAAAATAAAAGTTAAAAGACGGACAGAACTTGAATACAGACCCAGGTCTGAGATCGTAGATCAACATTCAAAATAAAAGTCGGAATTTGAATACCGACCCAGGTCTGCAATCGTAGATCGACATTCAAAATAAAATTAAAAATACGGACAAAATTTGAATGCAGATCCAGGTCTGAGATCGTAGATCGACATTCAAAATGAAATCTAAAATACGGACAAAACTTGAATACAGACCCAGGTCTGCAATCGTAGATCGACATTCAAAATAAAAGAGAAAAGACGGAGTTAACTTGAATGCAGATCCAGGTCTGACATCGTAGATCAACATTCAAAATAAAAGTTAAAAGACGGACAGAACTTGAATACAGACCCAGGTCTCAGATCGTAGATCAACATTCAAAATAAAAGTCGGAATTTGAATACCGACCCAGGTCTGCAATCGTAGATCGACATTCAAAATAAAATTAAAAATACGCACAAAATTTGAATGCAGATCCAGGTCTGAGATCGTAGATCGACATTCAAAATAAAATCTAAAATACGGACAAAACTTGAATACAGACCCAGGTCTGAGATCGTAGATCAACATAAAATAAAAGTCGGAATTTGAATAACGACCCAGATCTGCAATCGTAGATCAACATTCAAAATAAAATTAAAAATATGGACAAAAGTTGAATGCAGATCCAGGTCTGACATCGTAGATCGACATTCAAAATAAAATTTAAAAGACGGACAAAACTTGAATACAGACCCAGGTCTGCAATCGTAGATCGACATTCAAAATAAAAGTTAAAAGACGGAGTTAACTTGAATGCAGATCCAGGTCTGAGATCGTAGATCAACATTCAAAATAAAAGTCGGAAATTGAATACCGACCCAGGTCTGCAATCGTAGATCGATATTCAAAATAAAAGAGAAATACGGAGTTAACTTGAATGCAGATCCAGGTCTGACATCGTAGATCAACATTCAAAATAAAAGTTAAAAGACAGACAGAACTTGAATACAGACCCAGGTCAGAGATCGTAGATCAACATTCAAAATAAAAGTCGGAATTTGAATACCGACCCAGATCTGCAATCGTAGATCGACATTCAAAATAAAATCTAAAATACGGACAAAACTTGAATACAGACCCAGGTCTGCAATCGTAGATCGACATTCAAAATAAAAGAGAAAAGACGGAGTTAACTTGAATGCAGATCCAGGTCTGACATCGTAGATCAACATTCAAAATAAAAGTTAAAAGACGGACAGAACTTGAATACAGATCCAGGTCTGAGATCGTAGATCAACATTCAAAATGAAAGTCGGAATTTGAATACCGACCCAGGTCTGCAATCGTAGATCGACATTCAAAATAAAATTAAAAATACGGACAAAATTTGAATGCAGATCCAGGTCTGAGATCGAAGATCGACATTCAAAATGAAATCTAAAATACGGACAAAACTTGAATACAGACCCAGGTCTGAGATCGTAGATCAACATTCAAAATAAAAGTCGGAATTTGAATAACGACCCAGATCTGCAATCGTAGATCAACATTCAAAATAAATTAAAAATACGGACAAAATTTGAATGCAGATCCAGGTCTGACATCGTAGATCGACATTCAAAATAAATTAAAAATACGGACAAAATTTGAATGCAGATCCAGATCTGAGATCGTAGATCGACATTCAAAATAAAAGAGAAAAGACGGAGTTAACTTGAATGCAGATCCAGGTCTGACATCGTAGATCAACATTCAAAATAAAAGTTAAAAGACGGACAGAACTTGAATACAGATCCAGGTCTGAGATCGTAGATCAACATTCAAAATAAAAGTCGGAATTTGAATACCGACCCAGGTCTGCAATCGTAGATCGACATTCAAAATAAAATCTAAAATACGGACAAAACTTGAATACAGACCCAGGTCTGCAATCGTAGATCGACATTCAAAATAAAAGAGAAAAGACGGAGTTAACTTGAATGCAGATCCAGGTCTGACATCGTAGATCAACATTCAAAATAAAAGTTAAAAGACGGACAGAACTTGAATACAGATCCAGGTCTGAGATCGTAGATCAACATTCAAAATAAAAGTCGGAATTTGAATACCGACCCAGGTCTGCAATCGTAGATCGACATTCAAAATAAAATTAAAAATACGGACAAAATTTGAATGCAGATCCAGGTCTGAGATCGTAGATCGACATTCAAAATAAAAGTTAAAAGACGGACAGAACTTGAATACAGACCCAGATCTGAGATCGTAGATCAACATTCAAAATAAAAGTCGGAATTTGAATACCGACCCAGGTCTGCAATCGTAGATCGATATTCAAAATAAAATTAAAAATACGGACAAAATTTGAATGCAGATCCAGGTCTGAGATCGTAGATCGACATTCAAAATAAAATCTAAAATACGGACAAAACTTGAATACAGAACCAGGTCTGCAATCGTAGATCGACATTCAAAATAAAAGAGAAAAGACGGAGTTAACTTGAATGCAGATCCAGGTCTGACATCGTAGATCAACATTCAAAATAAAAGTTAAAAGACGGACAGAACTTGAATACAGATCCAGGTCTGAGATCGTAGATCAACATTCAAAATAAAAGTCGGAATTTGAATACCGACCCAGGTCTGCAATCGTAGATCGACATTCAAAATAAAATTAAAAATACGGACAAAATTTGAATGCAGATCCAGGTCTGACATCGTAGATCAACATTCAAAATAAAAGTTAAAAGACGGACAGAACTTGAATACAGGCCCAGGTCTTAGATCGTAGATCAACATTCAAAATAAAAGTCGGAATTTGAATACCGACCCAGGTCTGCAATCGTAGATCGACATTCAAAATAAAATCTAAAATACGGACAAAACTTGAATACAGACCCAGGTCAGTTGCGGGAAGTTGGCTATGAGATCGGCAATCGGAGATCAACATTCAATACAGATCCAGGTCTGAGATCGTAGATCAACATTAAAAAAAAAAGTCAAAATTTGAATAACGACCCAGGTCTGCAATCGTAGATCGACATTCAAAACAAAATCTAAAATACGGAAAGAAATTGAATACAGACCCAGGTCTGAGATCGTAGATCAACATTCAAAATAAAAGTCGGAATTTGAATACAGACTCAGGTCTGATATCGTAGATCGACATTCAAAATAAAATCTAAAATACGGACAAAACTTGAATACAGACCCAGGTCTGAGATCGTAGATCAACATTCAAAATAAAAGTCGGAATTTGAATACAGACTCAGGTCTGATATCGTAGATCAACATTCAAAATAAAAGTAAAAAGACGGAGTTAACTTGAATGCAGACCCAGGTCTGAGATCGTAGATCAACATTCAAAATAAATGTCGGAATTTGAATGCCGACCCAGGTCTGCAATCGTAGATCGACATTCAAAATAAAATTTAAAATACGGACAAAATTTGAATGCAGATCCAGGTCTGACATCGTAGATCAACATTCAAAATAAAAGTTAAAAGGCGGACAGAACTTGAATACAGACCCAGGTCTGAGATCGTAGATCAACATTCAAAATAAAAGTCGGAATTTGAATACCGACCCAGGTCTGCAATCGTAGATCGACATTCAAAATAAAATTAAAAATACGCACAAAATTTGAATGCAGATCCAGGTCTGAGATCGTAGATCAACATTCAAAATAAAAGTCGGAATTTGAATAACGACCCAGATCTGCAATCGTAGATCAACATTCAAAATAAAATAAAAATACGGACAAAATTTGAATGCAGATCCAGGTCTGACATCGTAGATCGACATTCAAAATAAAATTAAAAATACGGACAAAATTTGAATGCAGATCCAGGTCTGAGATCGTAGATCGACATTCAAAATAAAAGAGAAAAGACGGAGTTAACTTGAATGCAGATCCAGGTCTGACATCGTAGATCAACATTCAAAATAAAAGTTAAAAGACGGACAGAACTTGAATACAGACCCAGGTCTGAGATCGTAGATCAACATTCAAAATAAAAGTCGGAATTTGAATGCCGACCCAGGTCTGCAATCGTAGATCGACATTCAAAATAAAATTAAAAATACGGACAAAATTTGAATGCAGATCCAGGTATGACAACGTAGATCAACATTCAATATTAAACTCGGAATTTGAATACAGACTCAGGTCTGAGATCGTATATCAACATTCAAAATAAAAATTAAAAGACGGACAGAAATTGAATACAGACCCAGGTCTGAGATCGTAGATCAACATTCAAAATAAAAGTCGGAATTTAAATACAGACCCAGGTCTGCAGTCGTAGATCGACATTCAAAATAAAATTAAAAATACGGACAAAATTTGAATGCAGATCCAGGTCTGACATCGTAGATCAACATTCAAAATAAAAGTTAAAATACGGACAAAACTTGAATACAGACCCAGGTCTGAGATCGTAGATCAACATTCAAAATAAAAGTCGGAATTTGAATACCGACCCAGGTCTGCAATCGTAGATCGACATTCAAAATAAAATCTTAAATACGGACAAAACTTGAATACAGACCCAGGTCTGAGATCGTAGATCAACATTCAAAATAAAAGTTAAAAGACGGACAGAAATTGAATACAGACCCAGGTCTGAGATCGTAGATCAACATTCAAAATAAAAAAATTGACTGTCTTGTATATGCCATTTTAACTGTTAAAGTACCTATCATTTGATATGACTTATCTCACGCTAGGTGAGAATAGTCACTATTAAAATGCAAACATAATCAATAAGTGGATTTATATTATTCAAGTTATTCAACAAATGAGTATAATATTGGCACACGATCACAGTCTACGGGCTAATTTATTTTATTAAAAAAATAACTTTTATTATTGTATTTGAGGTTATAACTTCCTTTTTGAACTTTATTCAACTTTAAATACTGATATACTTTCGTAATATCTTAATACTTGTGGGTTGCCATAACAGTACTATCGTTTAAAGACAACTATAATAATATAATTTAAAATTTGTTAGCAAAAATGTCCCTTTTATTTTGTACGGTGTAGTTGACAGAGAGATCACAACGGCGATTGACTGTAAGTGAATGTTTTTTTTGGGCATGTGTTGTATTGGCGTCAAATGTTCTGAAAAAGTAGAGGAATTATTTACCGGCCATTCACCGTGATTTAAACATATTTATCGAATTTTACTAGCTTTTAAATCAGCAGAAATTCTTTCCTTTCAATGATTTTAACTAACGTTCCTTGAAAATATGTACGTCATGCTTGCACAGGTCTTATATCTTATGTAACAACGAAACATTCTTAGAATGAATATTGAACGTGCATTAAAAGTCTTATAGTTATGTAGAGATTTTTCTATTTGTTTGAAATGTACCACTTATATCTATTTGAGCAGTTTGTTACTCGCGTTCTGTCTTCTAGTATTCAAGTAAAATAACTCTTCAACACTGAGGGTAATCAAGATTAGGATTATGCTCAGTTACCGAAAGAAGAATATCTTAACTAACTTGAGTCTGCCATTTTACTTTATTCTATTATTACGCGGTTTTCATTTTACTATAACGTTAAACAACGTTCTTCTATTAATATTTTGTTCATGATATACAAGTATAATCTTTAAATCATCAATTTAAAGTTCTTAGGGGAGGAGTAAGGTAGCAAAAAAAAAAGAAACACGAAAATACACTGTTTTCTGTTATAGTTGTAATTCCAAAATCTTCAAACGATAATCTCAAATCTGAGATTTTTCTCGAATGTTGATCTCCAATTGTTTCATATCGATATGAACGTTTTGCGACGTTGATGTCAGATTTGAACTTATTTTTTGATGTTATTATTCGATCTGAATTTTTTTTAAATATGGATCTTCGATCGAAACTTCTATATCTGAAAGTCAATATTCGAACTGATCGTTGAAAATTCAGCTCCGACCAAGACATTTTAAATTTGTTCTCCGTTCTGACCATTATAAATGACGCTTTTACGAATCGCAGACATGGAACTGTATTCAAATCCAACTTCTACTACATTAACATTTTAATATTTATTAAAGGTAAACGGTGATTTACGATCTCAAACCTGGCTTGTTTTTCTAATTACGACTTGTGTGTGTATGTGTGTGTGTGTGTGTGTGTGTGTGTGTGTGTGTGTGTGTGTGTGTGTGTGGTGATGGGTGTGTGTGTGTGTGTGTGTGTGTGGGGGGGGGGTTAATGTCAATCTACGATCTCAGTCCTGGGTCGTTATTCAAATTCCGACTTTTATTTTGAATGTTGATCTACGATCTCAGACCTGGATCTGTATTCAAGTTCTGTCCGTCTTTTAACTTTTATTTTGAATGTTGATCTACGATGTCAGACCTGGATCTGCATTCAAGTTAACTCCGTCTTTTCTCTTTTATTTTGAATGTCGATCTACGACTGCAGACCTGGGTCTGTATTCAAGTTTTGTCCGTATTTTAGATTTTATTTTGAATGTCGATCTACGATTGCAGACCTGGGTCGGTATTCAAATTCCGACTTTTATTTTGAATGTTGATCTACGATCTCAGACCTGGGTCTGTATTCAAGTTCTGTCCGTCTTTTAACTTTTATTTTGAATGTTGATCTACGATGTCAGACCTGGATCTGCATTCAAGTTAATTCCGTCTTTTCTCTTTTATTTTGAATGTCGATCTATGATTGCAGACCTGGGTCTGTATTCAAGTTTTGTTCGTATTTTAGATTTTATTTTGAATGTCGATCTACGATCTCAGATCTGGATCTGAATTCAAATTTTGTCCGTATTTTTAATTTTATTTTGAATGTCGATCTACGATTGCAGACCTGGGTCGGTATTCAAATTCCGACTTTTATTTTGAATGTTGATCTACGATCTCAGACCTGGATCTGTATTCAAGTTCTGTCCGTCTTTTAACTTTTATTTTGAATGTTGATCTACGATGTCAGACCTGGATCTGCATTCAAGTTAACTCCGTCTTTTCTCTTTTATTTTGAATGTCGATCTACGATCTCAGACCTGGATCTGCATTCAAATTTTGTCCGTATTTTTAATTTTATTTTGAATGTCGATCTACGATTGCAGACCTGGGTCGGTATTCAAATTCCGACTTTTATTTTGAATGTTGATCTACGATCTCAGACCTGGGTCTGTATTCAAGTTCTGTCCGTCTTTTAACTGTTATTTTGAATGTTGATCTACGATGTCAGACCTGGATCTGCATTCAAATTTTGTCCGTATTTTTAATTTTATTTTGAATGTCGATCTACGATTGCAGACCTGGGTCGGTATTCAAATTCCGACTTTTATTTTGAATGTTGATCTACGATCTCAGACCTGGATCTGCATTCAAGTTAACTCCGTCTTTTAACTTTTATTTTGAATGTCGATCTACGATTGCAGACCTGGGTCTGTATTCAAGTTTTGTCCGTCTTTTAACTTTTATTTTGAATGTTGATCTACGATGTCAGACCTGGATCTGCATTCAAATTTTGTTCGTATTTTTAATTTTATTTTGAATGTTGATCTACGATTGCAGATCTGGGTCGGTATTCAAATTCAGACTTTTATTTTGAATGTTGATCTACGATCTCAGACCTGGGTCTGTATTCAAGTTTTGTTCGTATTTTAGATTTTATTTTGAATGTCGATCTACGATCTCAGACCTGGATCTGCATTCAAATTTTGTCCGTATTTTTAATTTTATTTTGAATGTCGATCTACGATTGCAGACCTGGGTCGGTATTCAAATTTCGACTTTTATTTTGAATGTTGATCTACGATCTCAGACCTGGATCTGCATTCAAGTTAACTCCGTCTTTTAACTTTTATTTTGAATGTCGATCTACGATTGCAGACCTGGGTCTGTATTCAAGTTCTGTCCGTCTTTTAACTTTTATTTTGAATGTCGATCTACGATGTCAGACCTGGATCTGCATTCAAATTTTGTGCGTATTTTTAATTTTATTTTGAATGTCGATCTACGATTGCAGACCTGGGTCGGTATTCAAATTCCGACTTTTATTTTGAATGTTGATCTACGATCTCAGACCTGGATCTGCATTCAAGTTAACTCCGTCTTTTAACTTTTATTTTGAATGTCGATCTACGATTGCAGACCTGGGTCTGTATTCAAGTTTTGTCCGTCTTTTAACTTTTATTTTGAATGTTGATCTACGATGTCAGACCTGGATCTGCATTCAAATTTTGTCCGTATTTTTAATTTTATTTTGAATGTTGATCTACGATTGCAGATCTAGGTCGGTATTCAAATTCCGACTTTTATTTTGAATGTTGATCTACGATCTCAGACCTGGGTCTGTATTCAAGTATTGTCAGTATTTTAGATTTTATTTTGAATGTCGATCTACGATCTCAGACCTAGATCTGCATTCAAATTTTGTCCGTATTTTTAATTTTATTTTGAATGTCGATCTACGATTGCAGACCTGGGTCGGTATTCAAATTTCGACTTTTATTTTGAATGTTGATCTACGATCTCAGACCTGGATCTGCATTCAAGTTAACTCCGTCTTTTAACTTTTATTTTGAATGTCGATCTACGATTGCAGACCTGGGTCTGTATTCAAATTTTGTCCGTCTTTTAACTTTTATTTTGAATGTTGATCTACGATGTCAGACCTGGATCTGCATTCAAATTTTGTTCGTATTTTTAATTTTATTTTGAATGTTGATCTACGATTGCAGATCTGGGTCGTTATTCAAATTCCGACTTTTATTTTGAATGTTGATCTACGATCTCAGACCTGGGTCTGTATTCAATTTCGATCCGTATTTTAGATTTTATTTTGAATGTCGATCTACGATTGCAGACCTGGGTCGTTATTCAAATTTTGACTTTTTTTTTGAATGTTGATCTACGATCTCAGACCTGGATCTGTATTGAATGTTGATCTCCGATTGCCGATCTCATAGCCAACTTCACGCAACTAATTATTTATGTGTGTTTTGCAAGTCTATATAAGCCAGTACATTGACTTATTGACAAGATACGTTACTACCACGGGCGTAGCTTAGTGAATTTGAAAGTGCAGGCCTAGAAAATTTTACGTGGGTGTTGGGGTCCTCCGCCAGATTTTTTTTAAAACATGTAAACGGCCAATGGTGCATTCTCAGGGGTTTTGTGTGTATTCTTTTTCTACGTAAAAAAATCAATTTTTACGCATTTTATTTTTTTGTTTTTTCTGGGAAAAGGAGCAGGCCCTGGCGTTAGATCTGTTTATTAGATATATTACATGTGAGATTATTTGTTCTTTAATGTTAGTTTGTTATATATATAACCGAAACTGTTGTATAACTGCCTACTCTTAGTGACAATAGGAACATTCTCGCGTTAAAGAAACTAGAACTATGTTAAGCGGTTCGCGTCAATTTTTATAAATATGACTGATATTCATAACAGGTTTACTTATAGGTGGCAATGTTGGAGCCTGTTTATAGGTGGCAATGTTGGAGCCTGCTTATAGGTGACAATGTTGGAGCCTTGTTGGAGCCTGTTTATAGTTGGAAATGTTGGAGCCTGTTTATAGGTGTCAATGTTGGAGCCTGCTTATATTTGGCAATGTTGGACCCTGCTTATAGGTGACAATGTTGGAGCCTGCTTATAGGTGGCAGTGTTGAAGCCTGCTGTTGATTTTGGCCAGATTTAAGTGACCATGGCGGCGGACATTCAGACTTGTCTAAACTACAGGAGTATCGTCAAACCAACTGAAAAAGCAATATTTTCGATGTGTTTATGATAATTCTGGATAAATTAATAAACAAGCCTATATACGATGTTCAAAAAACGATAAATTTTAATTACTAGCGCCGAGTCCGATTTGTACTGTCAAAAGTGCGTATGACTTTCAATTCAGGGGTCGTGAGTTCGAATGGCCGCCTGGCCAGTCTCCGTGATGATTGGTGTACTTGAATACTGGTTAGCTTTCCTGACGAAGTACGGAGAATACGATTCAAAATTTCAATGTTATTTCTCGCACTGCGTCTCTTCCTCATGAGAGAAAGAAACATGTACAGTTAACGTCGCTTTCATCAATTTGTTTTAGCTACATCGCGACGGTGTCTACTTGAGACAATATTCTAAGAACTGCCACACTGGATTATCTTGCTGCAAGCACGTGGTATAATACTCCACACAGTCACAGTATACTAACTCTGGACCAGCACTGGATTATCTTGCCGCAGGCACATGGTATAATACTCCGCCCAGTCACAGTATACTAACTCCGGGCCAGCCACACTGGATTATCTTGCCGCAGGCACGTGGTATAATACTCCGCCCAGTCACAGTATACTAACTCCGGGCCAGCCACACTGGATTATCTGGTATAATACTCCGCCCAGTCACAGTATACTAACTCCGGGCCAGCCACACTTGATTATCTTGCCGCAGGCACGTGGTTTAATACTCCACCCAGTCACAGTATACTAACTCCGGGCCAGCCACACTTGATTGTCTTGCCGCAGGCACATGGTATAATACTCCACCCAGTCACAGTATACTAACTCCGGGCCAGCCACACTGGATTATCTTGCCACAGGCACATGGTATAATACTCCACCCAGTCACAGTATACTTACTCCGGGCCAGCCACACTGGATTATCTTGCCACAGGCACATGGTATAATACTCCACCCAGTCACAGTATACTAACTCCGGGCCAGCCACACTTGATTATCTTGCCGCAGGCACATGGTATAATACTCCATCCAGTCACAGTATACTTACTCCGGGCCAGCCACACTGGATTATCTTGCTGCAGGCATATGGTATAATACTCCGCCCAGTCACAGTATACTAACTCCGGGCCAGCCACACTTGATTATCTTGCCGCAGGCACATGGTATAATACTCCACCCAGTCACAGTATACTAACTCCGGGCCAGCCACACTTGATTATCTTGCCGCAGGCACATGGTATAATACTCCATCCAGTCACAGTATACTAACTCCGGGCCAGCCACACTTGATTATCTTGCCGCAGGCACATGGTATAATACTCCATCCAGTCACAGTATACTAACTCCGGACCAGCCACACTGGATTATCTTGCTGCAGGCACATGGTATAATACTCCGCCCAGTCACAGTATACTAACTCCGGGCCAGCCACACTTGATTATCTTGCCGCAGGCACATGGTATAATACTCCACCCAGTCACAGTATACTAACTCCGGACCAGCCACACTGGATTATCTTGCCACAGGCACATGGTATAATACTCCACCCAGTCACAGTATACTAACTCCGGGCCAGCCACACTGGATTATCTTGCCACAGGCACATGGTATAATACTCCACCCAGTCACAGTATACTAACTCCGGGCCAGCCACACTGGATTATCTTGCCACAGGCACATGGTATAATACTCCACCCAGTCACAGTATACTAACTCCGGACCAGCCACACTTGATTATCTTGCTGCAGGCACATGGTATAATACTCCACCCAGGCACAGTATACTAACTCCGGGCCAGCCACACTGGATTATCTTGCCACAGGCACATGGTATAATACTCCAACCAGTCACAGTATACTAACTCCGGGCCAGCCACATTGGATTATCTTGCCACAGGCAGATGGTATAATACTCCATCCAGTCACAGTATACTAACTCCGGGCCAGCCACACTGGATAATCTTGCCACAGGCACATGGTAAAATATTCCACCCAGTCACAGTATACTTACTCCGGGCTAGCCACACTGGATTATCTTGCCACAGACACATGGTATAATACTCCACCCAGTCACAGTATACTTACTCCGGGCCAGCCGGACCTAGAAGTCTTCTCTAAATGCTGAGCGCCAAGCCGGGTACTAATGTTTAAGTATTTTCGTAAAGCGGTAAGATGACAACAGTACAATGTTTCACTGAATCTTACAAATGTCCATTGAGGATTTCCCAACTGTAAATATACTAATTGTTGTTTTGTCATGACAAAATGAGATGGCACGAATTAGCCCCAATATATTTGTATCATACACCATTCTGCCTCAGTTGAATAAGTTACAATGCATATATATATATATACCGAGTTTCAATAGTTTTGCACCTCCTTTTTTTAAGGGATTTTTTTTCGAAAATGGTTAAAGGTTGATGAAAGATAAAAGTTTGTGTGTGGCCTTGCGTTTGTCCTGCTGGATGGAATCTCACACCACAAAGGAATATAAGGACAGTGGTATGATCAATGCGATCACGGTGCCTTAGCAATACAATACAATACAATACAATACAATACAAATACAATACAATACAATACAATACAATACAATACAATACAATACAATACAATACAATACAATATCCATTATTCACTCAGTTCACATTTATGTACATGAAATCATGAGGTCATGCAAAGTTGTTAAGTGTTAAGCTGTATAGCCGCCAATGGGGGTCATACTTGACATTGACAAAATCTGTACATCTGAGAGTGTGTGGCGGTTTATGTGTTTACAAGGAATTAGCTATGTCGTAAAATTTGATATTTGTTATGAAATTCGATGAATTAATTGTTTTTCTAGTCATACACACGTTCATCATCCACCAACCTTTAACCGTTTTCGAAAAATGCCATTCCAAATAGACGTGCAAAACATTTGGAACTCAGTATAGTATGGTTGCCTCCTTTAGAACAATGTGCTTCGTGTAGCCGTACTCTACTGGGATTTCAATTTGTATACGACCCTAAAGAAACACCAACTACATAAAACATTTCGGTTGTTGGCATAACTGCTGACTCTCTTTCCCGCTCTCAACGATAAGAAACACAGGATAAGAAACACGGTACCTTATATGATGTATCGTCTGCTAACTCATTTAAATACAAAGAATATAACAATTTCGGATACAGTTATATGAAATGGACTTTTTCTGCTGTACATTTCTATTTTGTTACTTATTTTATGCGGACATAACTCAAGAGCTTTAATTGTTACCATTGTTGTGTTGCTACTACTGTTACTACTGCTGACGATGATAGTGACATATTTGTTGTAATTTTTCTTTTTTATTTATTTTATCTTTATATATTTTTTCAATATTTAACGAATAAAAAAAAGAATTGCTTAGTCAGTATTAAAATTGTATAAATATCACTGCATAATAAAGTTTGAACTAATTATGGAAAAGAAGTCAAGAAAAAGTGGAAAAAGGAAAACAAGAATGGAAAGGAAAACGAGTAAGCATTAGAAGCAAAGTGTTTAAATAGATAACAAGAAAAGAAAGTAAGTCTGAAAAGAAATAAAGTATTTTTACAGTAAGCTAAGAAATTTGAAAAACATAAAATTCAGTATAGAAGTAAATAAGAAATATGTAAGAATATAGGAAAGGCGCTTAATCCTCCACGACCGGTGTTAAGCAATTGTAAGAATACAACCGTGGTTGACCTCTTGAAGGAGGATTTGTAAACATGGGGCTATTCACCTAACTGGTAAACTGCCGCGATATAAAGTAACGTTATCTATACATATATTAAGATATTTTATATACATCAGATAAAACTTTTATCGTGTTACAAATATTTGCATGACATAATTATAAAATGATACAAATATTTTTATTTAGTCATTATATAAATAAATAAATATTTCATCTGTTTTAATATTTTCTGAATTTATAGTTTCACCATAATACTCTTTTGTTTATTTATTTTAAAAGAAAAAGGGACATAATAAAATGTTTTATTGAAAATGCTATTAATATCATTTATAATCCATTGCCAAAGGCATCTTCACAGGTATTGTCGCGATCTGTTAACGACCACGTCTGATTTAGAAGCAATACATAAATATTATACATGCACATAGTTACATTTTGTCTAAGTAATAAGTTATCTTGTCTTGTTGGTTCAAAGTTACATGACATCAAATGGGATGTAACCAGTCTGGATATAACATAATGGTCAAGTGTAACAAAACCGCTCCGTAAATTAACAAGTGCTACATATGTTTTGACAGTCAATAGGAGTTTGTCTCTCCAGTGGTATTATTATTCCAAATTTCTTGGAATCATGGAACTCATACAGCACCGATTAAGCCGGTGTTAGTGTGAGTGAGGAATGTTGTATGTTTCATATGAGTTATTACAAAGTGACTACTTCCTTCTAAATCCAAATAATATTTTCAAGCACGAAGACAAATCCTAGACTGCTTGTCATCAACTTAGCTGAAATAATTATTAGGACTGGTCTTGTTTTAAGTTTTAATTGCTTGATTTGTAAGATTAGCAATTCACAAGAGGGGTTTCTATTATATGTTTTATTAAATACCGTATTAGATATGTTTTATTACATACCGTATTAGATATATGTTTTATTGCATACCATATTAGATATATGTTTTATTGCAAACAGTATTAGATATATGTTTTATTACATATCGTATAAGATATATGTTTTATTACATACAGTATTAGATATATGTTTTATTGGATACCAGATTAGATATGTGTTTTATTACATACCGTATTAGATACATGTTTTATTACATACCGTATGAGTTATGTGTTTTATTACATACCATATTAGATATGTGTTTTATTACATACCGTATTAGATATATGTTTTATTAACATACCGTGTTAGATATATGTTTTATTACATACCGTATTAGACATGTGTTTTATAAGTATCAGTATTAAAAGTGTTCTAGAAAAGTCAATAATTGATAGTTATTGTTATATTGTACGCGAAATACTGATGTTTAATCCCCGTGGACCAGCAGATAATAGTAACTGTTTCACCAAAACGCATTGTTAACCGCTCAAAAATATGTAAATGTATTTAAACTGCCACATGTTGATCAATGAATCTGGTTTTTCAAATAAAACGTAAAGTGAATTGTAAATTCAAAAAGTCACGTATATGTTATGGCGACATCAGTAAATGGTTATCATTGCCATAAATTTTGTCAGTTAGTGCCTTGTCCTGCCACCAATGCTGTCAGTTAGTGCCTTGTCCTGCGACCAATTCTATCAGTTAGTGTCTTGTCCTGCCATCAATTTTGTTAGTTAGTGCCTTGTCCTGTCACCAATTTTGCCAGATAGTGCTTTGTCGTGCCACCAGTTTTGCTAGTTAGTGCATTTCCCTGTCACCAATTCTGTCTGTTAGTGTCATGTCTTGCCACCAATTTTGTCGGTTAGTGCCTTGTTCTACCACCAATTCTATCTGTAAGTGCTTTGTCTTGCCACCAATTTTGCCAGATAGTGCTTTGTCCTGCCACCGATTTTGTCAGTTAGTGCCTTATCTTGCCACCAATTTTGTCAGATAGTGCTTTGTCCTGTCACCGATTTTGTCAGTTAGTGCCTTATCTTGCCACCAATTTTGTCAGATAGTGCTTTGTCCTGCCACCAATTCTGTCTGCTAGTACCTTGTTCTGCCACCAATTATATATGTTAGTACTTTGCCTTGCCACCAATTTTGCCAGTTAGTGCCTTTTAATTCCACCAACCACCAATTTTGTCAGTTAGTGCCTTGTTCTGCCACCAATTTTAACAGTTAGTGCTTTGTCCTGCAATCTATTTTGTATGTCAATGCATTGTCCTGCCACTAATTGTGTTGGGTAGTGCTTTGTCCTGCCACTAGCTTAACATGTTTGTCACATTGACGCCTCGGTATATGTACGTCCTTCCGTCCATCCGTACGTCTGGAACAGCAGTTGTGGGTTGCGTTGCCAGTACAGAATGGCATTGTGGGTTTTTTTGGTACTTGTGGGGTGCAATGTTCACCCCACAAGTGCGAAAACCCGTCCAAATGGCATTGTGGGGTTTTATTTTTATTTTTTCACATTTTTCTTTTACTTTTTTTTCCATCTTTTTTTCATTCTTTTTTAGTGTCATTAGGGTTGGATCTCAAGGTTTGTGACATTAGGGTTAGATAGAAAATAGGTTTTGTTTTGTTTTATGGAAAAAAAGATGTTTTATAACATATAAAAACTGCACCCCACAACATCACTTCCACCAAAACGTCCGTCCGTCCGTCCGTCCGTCCGATTTCCCTATTTATTGAGGAATTTTCTTCAGAATACAAGAGTTTGCCAAGTGCAACCGATGGCTATATGTTAAGGTCGCACTGATGACATGTCTAATTGAATTTCTTTTATTTTGTTTTTACCAAAAATAGTTTTCCTGTTAAAAAAATGAACACAAACTAAAGCCCCGTACACATCCACCAATATTTAGTTGCATACTTTTTTAATATGCAAATTTCCTCACAGGAGCAAATATGGTCAAGTGAACGCATTAATATATGTGTGTAAAGTTACTTACTATACAAATCTGTACCATGTGGGGACCGCATCTAAATCAACTTTTGCATATATGCAAAATTCAGATATGGGCATTTCTGTCAATTTGACGAGCTGTTTGCTTACATTTTATACAATAATACAGTATCGTAATTTTGATACCGAGTCGATATGTATCCAATAAAGCGGGCGATAGTGCAGTGGATGGAGAGGTGGTCGCCAACGTCCTAGGCTATGAGGTCGATCCCAGCTTGGCCCGGTTGCCTCCCAGTAACAACCCTCAGTACTGGTTCTACCCAAAAGCAGATTCGAGAGAGGCTCATAAGCTCTGAGCTTACTTCGCAACCAAGTTAAAATAAACACGTATGAACTTATAAAACTGCTCAAGTTATAATGCTGTCACGATTCTGTTACAGTTCCAGGTCATTTTGACGTTTTGTTGTCCAATATTGCAACAAACGCAAATAGGGTTCGAGTCAGGAGGCTTGGGTGTAGAAGGTCCTTCTCGGAATGTAATTGTGCTGGGTTCTATTCCTGATAACTTACCTTGTTTCACTGATCACGGCACAAGTTTTATTGCTTAGTTATGATTCTTACCAAAGAGTTGCTTAAGTGATAAGGACCTTTTTCACATTTGTTTTGATGTACATTCCATGTAAAAAGATTCAGTAAACTTCAGCCGTTCTTTCGGCGTAAATATCGAACTTAAGCCAGATTTGGAGAGAAAAAATCGATCAGCTGTTGCGTACTGTGCGCATTTATTCATCGTCGCCACCAAATTACAATACGGACGAGGCCTCCAGAAGAGTCACTTTATGTTTTGGGGCAAAAGAGCAAGAAACAGGAGACGCCCCGGTTCCAAAGCCCTCCTGGTCCTTTTACGTATTCGATGTATAGCACTGATACACGCAATATCGCTTTAAAGCATCACATGAAAGACCGTAGCTTTAGTTGGTACGTTCATCGTATAAAATACACGATCATCGTATAAAATACACGTTCACTATGATCATATCAAATACACGATCATCGTATAAAATACACGACTATCGTTAAAATAATTTTTTATACGATTATCGTATAGAATACCCGTTCGTCGTATAAAATACACGAACGTCGTATAAAATACATGTTCATCGTATAAAATACACGAACATCATATACAATATACGTTCACTATGATCATATAAATTACACGATCATCGTATAGAATACACGATTATCGTATAAAATATATGTTCATCGTATAAAATATACGTTCGTCGTATAAAATACGTTCAACATAAAGAATACTTGTTCAACATATAGAATAAATGTTAAACATATAAAATACACGTTTATTGTATAAATTACATGGTGTATTTTGGACTACAGTTTTGACCATTTCCCATAAATACACGGTCATCGTATAAAATATTTTATATTTATAAATATTTATAAAAGTATTTTATACGATGGTCGTGTAAATTGCATAATATATTATGGAACGCCATAGCTGTCTTATGTTGTCCATTTTATATGTATTATGTGCATTCTTTATTATATCATGTGCATTCATCATTATATTATGTCGATACTTTATTACATTATGTCGATACTTCATTACATTTAGTAGATACTTTATTATATTATGTAGACTGTTTATTACATTATGTAGATACGTCATTATATTGTGTAGTAACTTCATAACATTGTGTAGATACATTATTACATTATGTGGATACTTTATTATATTCTGTAGATACTTCATTACATTATGTAGATATGTCATTATATTGTGTAGATACTTTATTACATTATGTAAACTGTTTATTACATTATGTGGATACTTTATTATATTCTGTAGATTCTTCATTACATTATGTAGATACTTTATTATATTATGTAGATACTTCGTTACATTATGTAGATACTTTATTACATTATGTAGAAACTTTATTATATTATGTAGAAACGTTATTACATTATGTAGACACTTTATTATATCTTGTCGAAACTTTATTATATTATGTAGAAACTTCATTACATTATGTCGAAACTTTATTATATCTTGTCGAAAGTTTATTATATTATGTGCATTTTTCATTATATTATGTCGAAACTTCCTTATGATGACGAGATCAGTTTGACTGGGTGATTTCTATATTGACACCGCTTTAAACAACAAGCTTCTTTGACAGGAAGAATATTACACATGACGGAAGAGAAAATGAAAGTTGTTCTCTAAAATCTCAGAGTGGATAGACACGTCCCTTCCTTTCAACGGGAAAAAATAGCAGCACAGGAAGAGATATGGACAAACACCACAGAAAGAGATATGGACACGCACCACAGGAAGAGACATGGACACGCACCGCAGGAAGAGATATAGACACGCACCGCAGGAAGAGATATGGACACACACCCCAGGAAGAGCTATGGACACGCACCGCAGTAAGCGATATGGACACGCATCACATGAAGAAATATGGACACACACCCCAGGAAGAGCTATGAACACGCACCGCAGGAAGAGATATAAACACGCACCGCAGGAAGAGAAGAGCTATGGACACGCACCGCAGGAAGAGCTATGAACACGCACCGCATGAAGAGATATGGACACGCACCTCAGGAAGACCTATGGATACGCACCACATGAAGAGATACGGACACGCACCGCAGGAAGAGCTACGGACACGCACCCCAGGAATAGCTATGGACACGCACCACATGAAGAGATATGGACACGAACCGCAGGAAGAGATATGGACACGCACCGTAGGAAGAGCTATGGACACGCACTGCATGAAGAGATATGGACACGCACCCCAGGAAGAGCTATGGACACGCACCGCAGGAAGAGATATGGACACGCACCCCAGGAAGAGCTATGGACACGCATCCCAGGAAGAGCTATGGACACGCACCGCAGGAAGAGATATGGACACGCACCCTAGGAAGAGCTATGGACACGCACCACAGGAAGCGATATGTTTTCCCGTAGAAAGGAAGGGGTGTGTCTATCCATGCTGAGATTTTTAAGAACAACTTCCATTTTCTCTTCCGCCATGTTCAGTATTCTTTCTCTCAAAGAAACTTGTTGTTTAAAGCCTTGTGTCAAGATGTTGGGCGAGTATATTGGGCTTAAAACGGGATCTTCTGTAAGGTGATTGTGTCTTCACTGGATTAGGCTGTAAAAACAGCCTAGCTTGAAACTATGTTAAATAATTTTGTTCAAACTATATAGTATATATAAATTTTCCTCAGGCTTCTTGCCTTATGATTCGTAAACGTCAAACAAAAAAAAATATAATAAAATGATTATAATATTTAGAAATCATACAGACAATCATATCAATCAACTATTTACAGTATAATGTTTCAAACCCTGTAGAGTTGAACTAACTGTTGTTCAACACTATTTTAATACTGAGACCAGCTATTCAGACAACGTGTCTGGACAGCATTTGTTTGAGACTTGTTTCAAACTCAAACCAAAACTGTATGTCTGGAACAATGTTCAGCTCCAGCATAAAAATGCACCTATATGTTTGAAGACTGTTTCAAACATACGTCTTCAAACTAACCTAAAGTGCATGAAACCATACCAAGCTTCAGCACGAAAATAAAGTTATTGTTTGAGAACGGGTTCAAACTTATAACAAAACTGTATGCTTGGAACGATGCTCAGTTCCAGCATAAATATACACATATTTGTTTGAAAACTGTTCCAAACCTAAATCTTCGAACTAAGATACATGTCCAGTTCCAGCACAAAACAAAACTAAACTGTTATGTTTGAGAACGGTTTCAAACTAAAAGCATTAGACTAAACTAATGTGCATGAAACAATCCCCAGTTCCAACACTATATAAATATTCCTATGAGTTTCAAACAAGTTTTCCCAATGCCTATCACTAGAAGAATCTTTGTCGTAGCGTAACCCGTAACGCGATTCTCAGGTTTCATGTACACGTTGACGTCGAAAATCTGAAGCAGACTCTTTGCAACTTGCGTCAAAAGAAATTAGACAAAACATGTAAGCAATGAACCGTCTTTCATTAAGTCATAAAAACCTGATATTATATTCAGGAAAACACCTATTTAAAAATGGTGTCAAATTCATGATTTATATTATATCAATCATTGATTATAATTGTATCATTCATCTTTTTATGATCAATTATCTTTTAAAACTTATATCTGGTATAATATTATATAATAATAGCGAAAAAAAAAAGAGTTTATTACCTCTTCTTATAATAATTGCTATATATAGACATTTATGCTATAAAACAACAACATTATTTTGATACGGTGTCAGTATATAAATCACCCCGTCAAAATGATCTCGTCATCATAAGGAAGTTTTGACATAATATAATGAAGAATGCACATAATATAATAAAGTTTCGACATAATGTAATAAAGTTTCGACATAATGTAATAAAGTTTCTACATAATATAATAAAGTTTCGACAAGATATAATAAAGTGTCTACATAATATAATAAAGTATCTACATAATGTAATAAAGTGTCTACATAATATAATAAAGTTTCTACATAATGTAATAAAGTATCTACATAATGTAATGAAGTATCTACAGAATATAATAAAGTATCTACATAATGTAATGAAGTATCTACAGAATATAATAAAGTATCCACATAATGTAATAAACAGTCTACATAATGTAATAACGTATCTACACAATATAATGACGTATCTACATAATATAATAAAGTATCTACAGAATATAACTAAGTATCCACATAATGTAATTATGTATCTACATAATGTAATGAAGTATCTACACAATATAATGACGTATCTACATAATGTAATAAACAGTCTACATAATATAATGACGTATCTACATAATGTAATGAAGTATCGACATAATGTAATAAAGTATCGACATAATATAATGATGAATGCACATGATACATAGAAAATGGACCATATAAGACAGCTATGGCGTTCCATAATATATGCTGAACGCATAACTTATACGATGATCGTATATTGTTTACGCTGATTGTGTTAAATTCAGAAAATGTGTATACTATATCATAAAATATATTTTATACGGTGCTTTTATACGTTGAGTATATGATTAGCATGATGAACGAATATGAATGATCTGTCGACAATAGTGGTGCAACATAGAAAACGAAAAACATGTAATTTGATCAACCGATTAATAGATAGTTTGCAGTTGGTAGCTAATAGTTGATAGATGGTAGCTGATAGTTGGTAGTTGGTAGTTGATAGATGGTAGTTGGTAGTTAGTTGTTGATAGTTGGTAGCTGATAGATGGTAGTTGGTAGTTGATAATTGGTAGTTGGTAGTTGATACTTGGTAGTTGGTAGTTGGTAAGTGGATCTTCGAATAATCATCTACCGAACATGTAAATTAAAACACCATTTGTGTAAATAAAAACAAAACAAGAGAGAAAAGCTGTAGCATTTTGCTTTCGTTTTAATATTTTAATGACATTTTATGTATGAATGTATACATGCTATTTTTGAAGTAAAGTATTTTAAGCCAACTACCGACCAGTTGCCAGTTGAGGATTCGGATTTGTTACTATAATCACGATTTAATTACATATTTTATTTTTTTTTTATACGCTTAAAATAATCAATAGAAAACGGATGTATCTTCATTTGAAATCCGAATCCTTAACTTGCAATTGGTTGATAGTTGGCGAGTCGATCGAATCCCCAACGGGAAGTTTTGAATCGCCTTCTGGTAAATATACTGATTGTATTTACGGAACAACGCGGCACTGGTGTTTTATGTATTGATAATCGGTGTTTTCATTGTTGAAAAATAGTATGTTTAATAAAAATTAAATCAACGATAAAAAATAATCCGAATCCCCAACTGAAAAATGTTATACGCCTTATGGTGAATATACTCATTGTATTGAATGAACAACATGGTGCAGTGTTTTTTTATTGTTATAAACTGTCATTCTATTGAATTGCTTTGTTTAATACATATAAATAAGCGATTGAAAGAAACAACGAATCCCCAACTGACAACTGGTTTGTATGAGTAATGTCATCGCGCGAGGATTTTATAAATGGGGGACTATGAGGGTAAGATAAGCAGGTGGAGGGTGTAGGATGAAAAATCCGCACCCGGTAAAAATACGCAGAAATCTTATACGGTATGCATGAAAACTATATCATATGTTAATATAATCTGATATATTTCTTTATACGACAACTGCATTTGAAGTGACAATTTATTATAATACACAACAACACCGTTATCAATTAAATTATTTATTGAAAAAAAATCAAAATAGCTGCTATTTACAAACTTGTAGCAGGTGGCCTTGACTTCCTTTGGACAAGAGGAAAGATTTCTTCGAATGAACGCTGTTGTTGTGTTTGCCTACTTCGCTATGGAGTCTATGTGTAGGTTCCATGACAGCTCGCTGTCTATGGTAACTCCGATATGTTTAGATTTGGTGGTCAGCTGCAGTTGATGACCATGGATCGAGTAGTTGGCAGGAATATATCGCCTCTCATTGGTTACTCTCAAAACCTCACACTTGGGTGGGTTAAAGGCCATCTGTCAGCAAAAAGACCATGGAATTAACTCTCGTCATTTATATAAACCAAGAAGAGTAGAGGACCCATGACTGTACCTTGAAGAACGCGGGAAATGACAGGGACTGATGAGGAAGATTGGCCTTCAAGGACGACCTGTTGTGATTGGTCAGCGAGGAAGCTCCTGATCCATTCCAAAGTCTTGTCTCTGACTCCATAGTGATGAAGATTGGCACGTTCATGGGGGACTTTATCAAAAGCTTTATTGAAGTTGAGGAGTATAACATCCAGCTGCTGTTTACTGTTGAGGCCTGGTGCTATGTCCTGGAGGGTGACGATAAGTTTTGTTTCACAGGACCTCTACTTCCTAAAACCATGTTGTCTGTCCGACAGTATACTGTTCTTCTCAAAGAAGGTCATCAGGTGGCTATGGATAATATGATTACATTGGATTGGACAGTAATGTAATGGGCAGTACCACAGTGGATTGGACTTTACTTAAATGGGCAGTACTACATTTGAAAGGACTTTAATGGGCAGTACTACATTAGATTGGACCATACTGTAATTGACATGACTACATTTGATTAGACTACTGTAACGGGCAGTACTACATTGGATTTGACTATAATTAACAGTACTACATTGGACTGGACTGTAATGGGCAGGATTACATTCTGTTAGACTGTACTGTAATGGGCACGACTACGTTTGATAAGACTACTGTAATGGACAGTACTACATTGGATTTGACTATAATTAACAGTACTACATTGGACTGGACTGTAATGGGCAGCATTACATTCTGTTAGACTGTACTGTAATGAGCAGGACTACGTTTGATTAGACTACTGTAACGGGCAGTACTACATTGGATTTGACTATAATTAACAGTACTACATTGGACTGGACTGTAATGGGCAGGACTACGTTTGATTGGACTGTACTGTAATGAGCAGGACTACGTTTGATTAGACTACTGTAACGGGCAGTACTACATTGGATTTGACTATAATTAACAGTACTACATTGGACTGGACTGTAATGGGCAGGACTACGTTTGATTAGACTGTACTGTAATGGGCAGGACTACATTTGATTAGACTACTGTAACGGGCAGTACTACATTGGATTTGACTATAATTAACAGTACTACATTGGCCTGGACTGTTATGGGCAGGACTACGTTTGATTAGACTACTGTAACGGGCAGTACTACACTGGATTTAACTATAATTAACAGTACTACATTGGACTGGACTGTAATGGGCAAGATTACATTCTGTTAGACTGTACTGTATTGGGCAGGACTACGTTTGAAGAGACTACTGTAACGGGCAGTACTACATTGGATTTGACTATAATTAACAGTACTACATTGGACTGGACTGTTATGGGCAGGGTAACATTCTATTGGACTGCACTGTAATGGACAGTATAACATTGGACTAGACTATAATGGGTAGGACCTCGAAGGACTGGACTGTACTGCGATCTACTGGACAAGCTTCGAATGCACTACATGTACTTGGTTTAACATTACTCTCCCAAACTTTCATTTGTTTTTTAATCGTTACATAATTCAAAAATTCAGGTTTTGCTTGTTATGTGTTTATCTTCCCTGACATGTTTCTAGAGGAAGGTTGTCCGTGGAAGAGTGATCTCAGCCGCTGTTTCCAGATCAGTTTTCTCTCACCACTAAGGTCGTGGGTTCGAATTAAGCTCGATCCAAAACACTTTCTGTAAGCTGTCAGATACTTACGGAAGGACAATGGTTCTGCCCAGATGTTTGTATGTGTATTTGGTGTCCTCATCAAACAAATTAAACTGGATCCCATATATATAACATATAATGTATTGGCATTCAATCCATTGACAGATTCTAAATAAATATTTATTTGTGTTTATTTATATATTCATGATTGAAAGATATAAATATTTCATATTTTCACTTTTCTTTATTTTACACCAATTGTGAAAGAAGATTTGCGTGTAGTGATAGTCAGTTCCAGTAACGGCGAGTCGCAGTATCGGTCTACCATCATATCGGTACCGTGTCTAATTCTTAGCGCTGCCACACTGGAGTATTATGTCGCAGACTCATGGTATGATACCCCACCAAGTCACATTATACTTACACTGGGCCGACCAGACCTAGAACTATCCTCTAAATGCTGAGGAAGTTTCTAGTATCATTCGTTGCCAAATTCAACATTGATAACAGTTGTAGAATGTAGAATGTAAGTGTTCTGTGTTAAATCTAATGTATTTTTCCATGTGATTGTGACAGGCTAAGTGACGTTTTATTATAGTACACAAAAAACAACAACAACAACAACGTCATTAATCAAAAATATTTATTTTAAAGTATCAAAGTATCTGTTAATTATTAGCCAACACTTACAAAAATTTAAAAGTGAAAACGCTTATAAAGATGATCGGAATTTGCAGTTTAGACAGATCAATGTATAAAGCACTACCTTTCAAAAACACTACGTTGTTAACTCAATAAGGTGAATATATCACTACCATAACCTGAAAACAAATTTCATATGGACTTGTGTAAACCTTTACACAAAAACTATGTTTTAAACTACATCGTATCACATCGCTAGTAAATCAAGTGAGCATGCTACATAGTACCATGTAAACAGTAAAACAAGGTACACCGTACAGCGTAGATAATAAAACAAAATACACCGTACAACGTAGATAGTAAAACATACTACACTGTACAGCGTAGATAATAAAACAAACTACACCGTACCACTTATACAGCAAAATGAGTGAACAAGCTGTACCGTATCACATAGATAGTAAAACGAGTGAACAAACTGCACCGTATCACGTAGATAGTAAAACGAGTGAACAAGCTACACCGTATCACGTAGATAGTAAAGCGAGTGAACAAGCTGCACAGTAACACGTAGATAGTAAAATATGCTACACCCTACCCCATAGATAGTAAAATAAGCTACACCGTATCATATAAATAGTAAAGCGAGTGAACAAGCTACACCATAACACGTAGGTAGCAAAATAAGCTACACCTTACCACAAAGATAGTAAAACTACAGTATACAACGTAGATCGTTAAACGAGTGAACAAGCTACACATCACGTAGATAGTAAACAGAGTAACTAACTCAACTCTCTAAGTGGAACTTAAATAAACTGAAAGGACAAAGAAACCCCGAGTAAATTTCAGAGCCGCATTATCAAACTAGTGTTAGTGATATTTACAGTTTTAGATTATGCATGTAAATGTATTTTATTAAGGATATTGTCACCAATATTGACCATACTGACATAGCTATTAATGAAATATCTTTACATACATATTGTGAAACTGTAAATATCGCTTACAAGTTTGATAATGTGGCTGTAATAATACAGTTTAAAAGAACACCAACACGTAAAAAACGTTAGTTAAATTTTAATACCACGTGTTGTTTTTTGTTTGTTTGTTTTTTTATAACGTGGCTGTGAAATTCATCCGGCGTTTCTTTATCATTTTAGTATATGAAATAACAATATCTACTATTAAAGGCTAAACTGACCAACAAGCTATAATTCAGTCGTTAATTTAAAGGGACACACGGCAATATTCATGAATTTTCGCTCAACTCTATTTCTAAAAGTATATACTCTACATGATACAAATATGAAACAAGAATATCCCGGTATGTGTACAGAGCCTTAATTTTGCCTCTAAATTGAAAAGGGGAGTAACTGCTGTAAATTTTTGAAAGTCATCATATTTTGTATATTCGTAGTCAAGGGGTGTTTAAAAATACTTTTTCAGCAGTTTTATCGGTATAAAAAGCTACGAAGGAAATATTAATTTGTAAGTGTTTAAGAAAATGGAAAAGGCATAAACAGTAGCTATGTCACGCTAGCATATAAGTTAAATACAAAAAAGTGTTAAAACGGATAAATTTGAAATATATGAGCACTTTTTATCACGTGACCACAATTCTATGGTAAAGGACGCCTTTCAAGCATTTATCAGGGTCATGACACTTTCCGAAATAGAAATAAAATTAAGGCTCTAAATACATACTAGGGTATTTTAGTTTCATACTTGTATCATGTAGATATTTAATTTTTCTAAAAAGACGATGATTGAAAATAATCAAAATTGCTATTTGTCACTTTAAACCAAGACGATGTTATAAATAGAAGAGGCTGTATCCCCTAACATGCTTTCACTTAAAAATAAAGTTTTAACACAATTAGTAAGTATTTTTGTTGACCAGCGAAATATCAATTGAAATATTAATTTTCGAAAATTGTTTTATCATAAACATTTTACAAGGCTCGTGCGAATGGATAAAAAATAAAGACGTAAAATTCATGAAATAATGACAGGGGACACAACTCTTATTTGATTCAAATTGGGCAATGATCGAAATTAAAACAAAACATTAATATAAAATCAGTCAGTCAGTCAGTCATATTGCACATCTCCCTGTCCTCTCCACAATCCTCTACTCCATCCTCCCATTAATCCTTGTCATCCTCCTAGTTCTTCCCAACCGGTTCCTCCTCCAACCATGGTCCACTTGTTCCACCTGAGAGACTTTAACTTGAGCGTCCACTGCAAAGAAAGACATTGTGTTGTTTAACATCGACACGTCGTCACCAATATCTATCTAAAATAAGACAATATGTGTCCAACAAAACATCCGAAGAAAAATTCCAACAACAACAACAACAACTACTACAACAACAACAACAACACGTTTAATACTAATTTAAGAGGACGCTACAGACAAGTAAGGGACATCTGACATTGGAACGGTCAGATACGTTAAATAAGGCAAATTGTAATAAGTGAAAGAAGTATGCCTTTGAGAGATTGGAATTTTAAAAAATAAGTTCGGCCCTTGTTCTTCGTTACTGGTATTGCTAAACATGTAAGAGATGGGCAAATATCCATGGTCAAAATGTCAGCAATAGAATGATGAATGCACGTAGCCGGGCCCGGTTATCTCAGTCGGTAGCACGTCTAACTATCAATCCATGCGTTGTGAATTCGAATCCCTGCCTGGTCACAGACTCAGTGATGATTGATATACGACATTTCATTATTACATTATTATTCGTCTCTCATCGCTGATTAAAGTGGGAAAGTTATTCATTTAAGGGTTTGTTGAGAGTTATACAACCGTATTTTACAATGACGAATGAAGAATGAATGGATGGTGTTTGACGGTACGTCGGCACATAAATAAGTAATGTTGTGTAAGTTCAAATTTGCAAATTGCCAAATATTCACCATTTTTTATGTCTTTCTTGTGGAGGAGACTATCACCATACACTGGTGTCTGTATTCTTTCTGGGTAACACGGTACTAACTGTGGGTGTATGGAAATATTATGGATAAAGATACACGCACAGGAGATGTAGCATTTAGAGGACAGATAGAAACAATACATAGAATGATTATAATAAGGACAATACAATACAAAATTCTAAACAATCAACCGTGATGTTTGCAATATACGTTAATAATAAGTGTTATTTGGAGTTTGACTATCTCTTCTGTCAAACAACTGTTTTATTGATAATATTGAGATAAGTACGAGTTCTCCCTCCATGAAATATTATGTTACACTTGCCGTACAAGGCAGAGTATTTGAAACTGAAAACAAATATACATCAAGAATCGATACATGTACATGTTTGGTCGCGAACTTTCTTCAATCAGAAATTCAGAATTGTTAACTATCCTTTAAAGAAATTAAAAAGAAATTACCAAAGCGGACATGCCATAGTGCGGTGCCACGTGAAGTAAAGTAAAGACGGGTGATATCTCTACTACAGTCTCAAAAACATAAAAAATGATCGCAATACCACACTGCCGCTGAATTGATTGTTAAGATAATGATTGTCAACCGGCCAAACTCGAAGTGGAAATAGAACCAGACCACTGTTCATCTGAATCCGGAATTAACAGACAAAAACTTACTGTCGGGCACTGGTACTGATAAGTTCTGCACGTGTACTTGTACAGCTGTTCTGCCAGATTCTGTTCATCAGCATCACTGTATAATACGTAACAGAACATTTATAACTATGTACATGTATATGAACGTATTAAAATGAACATCTTACTTTTATCACGTTTTATTATGCGTAGTTTCTACGGTTGAAATTAAGTCTTACATACTTTTATAGAAACGACGTTTGCTGTTCCATTAAATGACTTGTGGAGCGCGTGGTCCTGTGGTAGAGCACCAAACCCAAGATCGGAGGGTCGTGGGTTCGATCCTCCGCCACGGCTATCATACCACGGTATGGTGTTCTTCAGTAAGACACTTTTCTGCATATGCTTAGTACTTGTTCTAACCAGGAAGACTTCGAGCGTGATTTGTCTAAGTTGTAAGAACTTATTTCACAATCGATGTAAAATAAATCAATAAGTATAAAACTATCCGAGTTATACATAATTATAGTCTAAGAGTAAACATTAATTTACCAGTAAAAGGTATTCGGTAGATGGTAGACAGGATATGTTGTTGTAGACTGTGTTCATCAATTGTATGAATAAAAGAAATAAACTTCATTTGCTAAAAAATCACAGGTAATTAACTTACATGCAATTCTTAGTTTGCACGTGACATATGTTAACACGTTAGTCAATATCTCATGAACGTTAAAAAACATAACACGCCGCCTTGCTTTTAAAACTTCAGTATTTAGATTGACTTAGATAGGTGATATACAATTAATCAATGGACATTTTTGTTGAACACACTTTGAAGGAAATATTCTTTTACTTACAAAGTTTGCTGTTTGTTAACCTTCATCATGTGCCTGATGGCGTCTTTCATTTTCTCTTCAATGTCACTTTGCAGGGTAAAGGCAAGCTGAATTGTAGATATGAATGATACAATCTTACATTTAGGAATGAAGATAATTTTAAAATTAAATGCAACGGAAATGGGTTGTACTGAAAAAAGGTAAAGCTATAAGAAATTATTATGGAGAATAGAAAGTAAACATTGGTGGCTTACTAAAAAATACAAAAACAAAAACCATAACGTAGTAAAATGTAGTTTTGAAATATATATCCGAAGGACATCGATCACCGTTAAGTTAGTAAATGTTACAAAAACATAAGTGAAAAAGGGGCTATAACTCCGGTTAAAAATAAACATACTCTTCCAAAAGTTATTGGTCGTAAATTATTATTTTACAGAAAATTAAGTCGAAACGGGACATAATTGCTGTATAATTTGACCGACGTTAGCAAATATCAAACTTGACCTGTATTCTGTAATTTTACAGCTACTCTTGCAATATTAATTACATAAATATACTTTTTCAGAAGTTATTGACCGGAGACAAATTTAACCTCATCACTTGACTTTGGGTCTTATTTTAGTTTCTAAACTACAATATTTCATTATTACCCTGTCTATTTTCTCCCTGTAGTTGATCTCTTTCAGCACGAGTTTCTGATACTGTTTATAATCCTTGTCATGCATGGCTGATCTTTCCTGAAGAACCTCTTCCATCTCCTATATCAAATAAAACAAAACTTTTATTACATATTAATATCGGAACGACGTATTTATTGCAATCAACGTCTACACACCTCTGAGGGCGTCACATACATGCATGTTGAATTTCTATGCATTATCAACAAGCAATACTTTGCCTTTGTTATTGACAAATGGTATGGATATAGCAATATGACAAAAAGAACAACATAGAATTCAATATCTATATTTCTAAATATATCAATATTTGTTGCAACAAAATTATGAAACAAAATATTTAAACAAGATTGTTTTTCGTTTTGCTTTATAAATTTATATATTTGGTCTATTGGAAGATTTTTAATTTTGGCCTAAACTGTTTGCTCGAACTGAAGTGTATTTCAAACAACACAAAACAAATGATACTCAGAGTCAACGCTGTTTTGATTGCATAATTTACACAATCTAGTTTTGTGATAAAAAGAATTATATACGCCTGTTTCAATTCCCCGTGAGAACGAGGTGTATCTGAAAGTATCAATCACGTGACACAGTCACCACCTTTTCTGTACACTCCATATCATTTTTCTATAAGTTATCAAACTATGAACATTTGTACTGATTGACTAAAGAAAACCCGTACATTTCTGGCTTTTAATCTGGCCTTGACCTCGTGTTGGTTATGTTCCAGCGCTGATGTCTGGGTCATAACTATCAGCTGATATTTCTTGACCTTTGCCTTTGATCGCCAGCATTTCTGCATATATTTTCAAATATAATATAACTATAACATCCATATGGCCAATTATAATGTAACTGTAACATACATATGACCAATTATGATATAACTGTAACATCCATATGACCAATTATAATGTAATTGTAACATCCAAATGACCAATTATAATGTAATTGTAACATCCATATGACCAATTATAAATTTACTGTAACATCCATATGACCAATTATAACATCCATATGACCAATTATAAATTTACTGTAACATCCATATGACCAATAATAATGTTACTGCAACATCCATATAACCTATTATAATGTTAATGTAACATCCACATGACCATTTATAATGTAACTGTAACATCCATATAACCAATTATAATGTTATTGTAACATCCATACGACCAATTATAATGTTATTGTAACATCCATATGACTATTTATAATGTAACTGTAACATCCATATAACCAATTATAATGTAGTTGTAACATCCATATGACCAATTATAATGTTACTGTAACATCCATATGACCATGTATAATGTAACTGTAACATCCATATGACCATTTATAATGTAACTGTAACATCAATATAATCCATATGACCAATTAAAATGTTACTGTAACATACATATGACCAATTATAATGTTACTGTAACATCCATATGACCATTTATAATGTAACTGTTACATCCATATTACCAATTATATTGTTACTGTAACATCCATATGGCCAATTATAATGTAACTGTAACATTCATATGACCACATTTTATATTTAGTAGTTCTTTAATCATGTAGCATCATGTGTTACAAAAAATATATATTTAATTGGTATTCCCATTTAATGTATACGTAGCGATCAGAAAAAGCCCTCGGTTCAAATCCCAGACTTGCTGCATTTTTTCTCGTCGTGTGACATTTGCGCTAGACGTGGGGACGTATATTCTGAGAAACATTCGCATAATTATCTAATCTCTATAGTAATTCGGGGATGAATTCCAGATTTGTGTAGGGATATGTAACAGTGTGTATGTAACATATTAGGAGTAAACCGTATGGCAGCAGACCGGCAGACCTTGCTCAGTCGTTAGAGTATTCGCATTGTCAGAGAAAGGTCCCGGGTTCGAATCCTTAACTGATTGCATATTTTTATCGTCCTTTTACAAACGTGTGACGTTGGAAAAATGGAAGCACAAAATGTAGCGTAGTTTATATGTATATGTTATGCATTATTGTCTTTTCAATAAGCAGAATGGCGGTCATTGATATGTGGCAAAAATACTTTAGTTTGATCTCTTTTATTTTACATAGATTGTGAAACAACAAGATTTTACACTTTAATACTTACCTCTTGTGCCCTTTGCATGGACCTGATGGTCACCTCATGGCAGACTAGAAGTTCTACCAGCTTTTTCTTGTCATGTCTCCAGGAATTCTGCAATTCCTCATAGAACCTGAATGTTATAAAGATTTAAGGTCTGGATTAAGATTGTGTTAAGGCTTTGTATAAGGCTGTTTATAAACACACATGAAAGGTAATGGGCGCTTTCTGATGTTACAGAAATTTTTAGACTCTGCTTGTCGTGATTTACAACACATAAGTGTTCCATCTAACAGCAACAGAAACACATAGTCCACAGAAACACTCGCACAAAGCAATCGCTGCTAAACGTCCCAGGGATAACATTCACAGTCGCAATATAATACACAAATAAATGACAAACTAAATACGGAAGTGTGATTCTTACAGGGTGTTACACATCTCGTTGTCCTCGAGAATCTCGTAGTCGCCTCTGGTTCTATTGAGTGCAGCACGTCGGATCTTGCCAAAGAAATTGGTGAATCCGGTAGCTAAACGTGAACAAATGTAATAAACACAAACATAAATACATGAACAAAACCTACGGACATAAACACATACATTAACTTTAAAGCGGCATAACCAATATGTAGGTCCTTTCAAAATAATAAAAAAAAAACTGGTATATTTGTAATATTTAGTATAAACTGTGACCATTTGGGTCATATCTGGTGTAAAATATCGTTGTTTATTGTAAATTTAAACTCGCTATTATCATCGATATTTGCATTAGACCTAACCCACGGAATAACAAAATGATTTGGTAGGTATATCCGTAAACGTCCGTAAATTTCCGGTTAGCATCTATTAAATCCGGGTAAGCGGTTAAATTTCAACTTAGATTTAAATGCCAATCTTGATATATACCTTTATGGCCCAGTGTTTATATTTGCGGATTGTCGCTCGATCGATCCGAGTTCGAATTTTGTAACAAGAAGTACATTATTTTTCCTATAGTGCTCCATAAACGGCTTCTAATATAAAAAAATAGGTTCCAACAAAATGAAAACAAAATATTTGTCCATATATGCATTTATATCTTTGCACATATCTGGTGACTGTCCTAATACTGCAGGATGACGGAATTGGCCGTGTATGATACGACTGAATCGGAAGTTTACGATAATTTGAGCCAGCAAAGCAGCTACTTTGTACATTAGATTAACTGATCCGTAAATTTAAATTCAAAACAAAATTTATTCACTTTTTAGGGAGGTATCGTTTGCCGTTATTTTACATGAAAATTGACGAAAATGTTTGTTATTTATAAACGGACTGTTTCTTTATAAAAAGAAACATCTTAAGATATTGGTTACGCCGCTTTAAGACAAACATTTACGGTGCTGTACATACAAAAACACAAATTCAAAGCAAACGTTGACATTCTGCAAACCATCTGCAGGCATAATGAAAAACATACATAGCATACATTTTCAAACAGTAAATGGAAAGTATCTAATTATTCAAAACAATGAACAACTTGTTTTAAAACGTCCAGAGACATACAAACATGTAATTAAATTACCTACAAGATATCCAGTTTTATAAATTGAGGATGACGTAGGTCTCAAGAGCATGCACCGGAATGGAACCACGATTTTATCCACAAACAATTGTGAAAGAGATGTGAAAAATGGAAGTGTGAAAAACATGTCGCATGTAATCAATAATACTTAGAAAATAAACCCTTGAAAAACAGATGTCTTGGAGTCCTATAAGGTACATATGACCAGCCACACAAGATCAGTCGGTACAGCACGAGACTTCTAGTCTCGGAGTTGTGAGTTGGACACCCAGGGCTGACTAACTAAATAAACTTACCGTCATTCGGATGGGACTTTAAACCGACGATCCGTGTGACGGTGCTATACACTGAGCACGCTAAAGAACCAGAATAACCTATCTGTATCCTGCACTATTCCCACAAACATATAAAGTCTAACACTCTTCTGGGGACATCGACAATATGGGAAACCAGTGACAATGTAAAATAAGCGTATATGCAACAACTTACAAGGTATTGCGTATGAAATATTATGAAGGGACGGTCTTCGGCCTCCAGTTTTGAGATTTTGATTCTCGAGATATCAAAAATATTGTGTACATGTATATGGAATGTGCATTCACAGTTTACTCGAGTTATATGAAATGTGAGTAGGATCATAGTCAATGTGTTCGATTTTTATGCTCGAGTTATCGAAGTTTCATTGCCAAATGTTTATTACCAGATCATTTGCTTTAGTTCCATGTATAGTACTTGGTACATATTTCATCCATACTAATATGCGACCAGATGTAATCAGAAGAAATCAGATATTCAAGTGCTCTTACCTTTTCGTCTCTCAGTTGAAACGTGTTTCTACCTTTATCTTAATATTAAGTTATTTTATCTTATCAATAACAATATTCTCAAACAAGGTGAAACTGCATATTTGAACGTGTACATTGTATGACAGTCACTCCTCTTGGATGACTTCATATGTACAAAACCTATTAACAGAGCAGTGAAACATCAAATACATTGGTATATCTTTTACATGCTGTATAAACGGGGCGGTAGTCCAGTGGATAGAGTGCAGGCAGCCCACGCTAGAGTTTGCAGGATCACTAGCTCGATCTGTTGGCATTTCCAAAATGCCCTCAGTACTAATAAACATGTAGTCTTACCTGATTGTTTGAATGTGTCCTTTACAATTTCCGTTGTTGATGGTGGCACTGGTGGAAGTGGGTGAGGAATGTATCCGGTGATGGCGGAGAATTTGTGGAGGTTGGTGAAGCTGAAATGTTTTAAATAAAGTAAATTAAAAAATCGTATAACCATTAGTTCGTCTGCATTTGTGCATATATAGTATAACTGTGTAAAGCACTTTTAAAATCGCCAATAATTTATATATAATCGGCGTGTACATTTAATAAATGCACTAATGTGCTAAACGTTTCTGGTATATGAACTTTCACCACATATAAAGTCAGTGGACCGAAGGAGTTCATGTACAACTTCTTCATTTGGCGTAGGTTTGTGTATTTATTGCTGATTGGATATTTAGCGTCATGTTTATGCCATAGAGGACTAACACACGATCAGTTTTAAACTTAACCGCTGTTTCCTGGGATTCTAAAAGGTTAACCAGTACTTTAGCATACTCCATCTCAGCATTTCCCACTAGAATTGGCGTAAGAGGCGAAAGATAATAAGACACAATCATCATGGATATGTGGCTGAGCCTGGATCGAACTCACGACCCCTTGATTGATAGTCAGACGCACTATTGACTGGACTATTTGGGCCCGGCAGGTTTAGGTTTAACATCTAATGAGTGTTCAACAGACCGACCCGTGTCTTGTTTGTACATTAATAATGCACTCAACATCACAAGAAACGGTTTCAATATTAACGGACATCGGTAAATATGAAGCATTATGAAGTTTATTTATTTATTGTTGATTCATGTTTATGCCATCGAGGGCTAACAGACGATCAGTTAACCTAACCACTATTTCATGGTATCCCGGAAGTTTAACCAGTACTCGAGCATATTTCATTTCCGCAAGTAACTGATAACTTTCCCGCTTGAATCGAAAAATAATAAGACACAACGTCGTATATCAATCATCACGGATACTGTGGCCGGGCGTGGATCGAACTCACGACCCCTTGATTGAAAGACAGACGCACTATCGACAGGGCTATTTGGGCCCTGAAGGTTTAGGTTTAACATCTATTGAGTGTTCAACAGGCCGACCTGTGTCTTGTTTGTACATTAATAATGCACTCAACATTACAAGAAACGGTTTCAATATTAACGGACATCGGTAAATATGAAGCATTATGAAGTTTATTTATTTATTGTTGATTCATGTTTATGCCATCGAGGGCTAACAGACGATCAGTTAACCTAACCACTATTTCATGGTATCCCGGAAGTTTAACCAGTACTCGAGCATATTTCATTTCCGCAAGTAACTGATAACTTTCCCGCTTGAATCGAAAAACAATAAGACACAACGTCGTATATCAATCATCACGGATACTGTGGCCGGGCGTGGATCGAACTCACGACCCCTTGATTGAAAGACAGACGCACTATCGACAGGGCTATTTGGGCCCTGAAGGTTTAGGTTTAACATCTATTGAGTGTTCAACAGACCGACCCGTGTCTTGTTTGTACATTAATAATGCACTCAACATCAAAAGAAACGGTTTCAATATTAACGAACACCTAAAAACAATTCTTTTGTCCATAAAGTATCTTTCAATCGGTAAATATGAAACACTTTTTAAATAAACCGTGAATGAAGGTATTATGATATACTTAATGCATGGTATACCCAACTGGCGGTATAGAATTTGCTCTTTTGTACCACAACGCAGCGAAATATTCAGGACCGTTCAGTAAATTTAAAAAAGTGTGTGTGTGGGTGGAAGGAGGTGGGGTGTAGAGATCTTAATTTGAGAGTGGGTATTTTCTATTTTAGGGGTCTTGTGAAAACTAGGTCTACACGATCATTCGATATCAATTATTTTGCTCTACAAGAACAATTGAAAAAGAGTATTTTCTTTATCTCGCTACACGAAACACCATTCTTGATAAATACGGTGAAAACAGCTTTACTTTACATGGACAGATGAATAGTGTATGCCGTGTCTTTCAAATGTTAACCTGTTCTAACGAGCAGTGTATTTGCTGTTCTAATAGAACAGTGTATTTGCACGATAACGGTATTTGATACGAGTAAACAAGGTCTCCAGACGCACGCGAACCGATTAAAAAACTTATGATACTTTGTTATAGATATATTCATATCTGGTTATTATAAATTTTATTTTGATTTGTTTTGGAGTGTTGAATGATGCACGAGATATTGAGTTTGACTGTTCCATAGAGACAGGTGTAAGGAATTATCAACTGTTCCTAAGAGACAGGTGTAAGAAATTATCTACTGTTCCATAGAGGCAGGTGCAAGAAATTATCTACTGTTCCAAAGAGACAATTGAAAGAAATTATCTAATTTTCCATACAGACAAGCGTAAGAAATTATCTACTGTTCCATGCAGACATGTGTAAGAAATTATCTACTGTTCCATAGAAACAGGTGTAAGAAAGTATCTACTGTTCCAAAGAGACAGATGAAAGGAATTATCTACTTTTCTATACAGATTGGTTTAAGAAATTATCTACTGTTCCATAGAGACAGATGAAAGAAATTATCTACTGTTCCATAGAGACAGGTGTAAGAAATTATCTACTGTTCACTAGAGACAGGTGTATACTGTTCCACAGAGACATATGTAAGAAATTATCTACTGTTCCATAGAGACATGTGTTAGAACTTATCTACTGTTCCGTAGTGACAGGAGGTGTAAGGAATTATCTACTGTTCCATAGAGACATGTGTAAGGAATTATCTACTGCTCTATAGAGGCAGGTGCAAGAAATTATCTACTGTTCCACAGAGACAGATGTAAGAAAGTATCTACTGTTCCAAAGAGACAGGTGTAAGAAATTATCTACTGTTCCATAGAGACAGGTGAAAGGAATTATCTACTGTTCCATAGAGACAGGTGTAAGAAATTATTTACTGTTCAAAAGAGACAGGTGAAAGGAATAATCTACTGTTCCATAGAAACAGGTGTAAGAAATTATCTACTGTTCCAAAGAGACAGGTGAAAGGAATTATCTACTGTTCCATAGAGACAGGTATAATAAATATGTGAAAATTTATGTTATATTTTGTATATTTGTTGAGGGCCTCATGTAAGATTGAACGTACTTTAATGTGTTTTTCGTGGTTTTGTTGTTGTTTTTATTATTAGATCCTGTATTATTATTGTTATTTTTATAGATTGTTGTTGTTGATATTATAGACACTTTATAGATATTCTAAGTTTGATAATGAGTGCTTAACACGTTTTATAAATTGCAAATTTAATCACTCGGGAACAGCAAACCATCACTTGTAATTTCACGATTAGATCTATATACAATTACTTGAACCATGAAACAGGAAAATTAATTAAAATTAAAAATACAAAACAATATAATATAATTATGGTCAAACCCCACCCACTTTGAGTTATATTGATTCAAGCATAAATCATAATTTCTTACACAATACGTCATATTTACAGTTCATTAACATGTCCAACTTACATTTCAGTGTCAGTTGTAAAAACTGACACACGTGGGATGAGAATAGTCTCCATAGAGTTGTGAATATTCTGAAAATATAAACTGAGAAAAATTCGTGAGCGCAGCAACGAAATCGACAATGGTTGTCACCTTGGTTGCCAGGAAACAGCCAAAACTTCGGGGTAAATTACAGTACCGTGCATTTAATATATTCAGAACAATTGGTTGGTAAAAGTTGTTTATCTTACTTTAGAATTTTTTTTCTCTCAATATTATTAACTTTTCATGTCAATTTATTTTTTACCTGATCAAAATGAATAAATCCACGAAAGCGAAAAAGTCTTGTATCCTTAACGTGACGTCAACGTTTCTATGGTGTTAAAATTGACATGACGTTTTCCCGCGGAATTTAGGTTATTATGGCGTTAAAAATCAAGATACTAGGTTGAGACGTTAAATGTTGCCAATTTGTAATTATGTAGAAAATTGTTACATTGATGTTGTAGATGCCATTTTTGGTTCTTGTATTATAAGCCATGACAAGCATTGCCATTATGCGCAAAGCTATTGTTTAGGATAATGTCTTAATTATTTATGTGTGTTTTGCAAGTCTGTATAAGCCAGTACATTGACTTATTGACAAGATACGCTACTACCACGAGCGTAGCTTAGTGAATTTGAAAGTGCAGGTCTAGAAAATTTTACGTGGGTGTTAAGGTCCTCCGCCAGATTTTTTTTAAAACATGTAAACGGCCAATGGTGCATTCTCAGGGGTTTTGTGTGTATTCTTTTTCTACGTAAAAAAAAAATAAATTTTTACGCATTTTATTTTTTTTTTTTTTCTGGGAAAAGGAGCAGGCCCAGGCGTTAGATCTGTTTATTAGATATATTACATGTGATATTATTTGTTCTTTAATGTTAGTTTGTTATATATATAACCGAAACTGTTGTATAACTGCCTACTTTTAGTGAATATTAATGAACAAGCCTATATACGATCTTCAAAAAACGATACATTTTAATTACTAGCGCCGAGTCCGATTTGTACTGTCAAAAGTGCGTATGACTTTCAATTCAGGGGTCGTGAGTTCGAATGGCCGCCTGGCCAGTCTCCGTGATGATTGGTGTACTTGAATACTGGTTAGCTTTCCTGACGAAGTACGGAGAACACGATTCAAAATTTCAATGTTATTTCTCGCACTGCGTCTCTTCCTCATGAGAGAAAGAAACATGTACAGTTAACGTCGCTTTCATCAATTTGTTTTAGCTACATCGCGACGGTGTCTACTTGAGACAATATTCTAAGAACTGCCACACTGGATTATCTTGCTGCAAGCACGTGGTATAATACTCCACCCAGTCACAGTATACTAACTCCGGACCAGCCACACTGGATTATCTTGCCGCAGGCACATGGTATAATACTCCGCCCAGTCACAGTATACTAACTCCGGGCCAGCCACACTTGATTATCTTGCCGCAGGCACATGGTATAATACTCCATCCAGTCACAGTATACTGACTCCGGGCCAGCCACACTGGATTATCTTGCCGCAGGCACATGGTATAATACTCCACCCAGTCACAGTATACTAACTCCGGGCCAGTCACACTGGATTATCTTGCCGCAGGCACATGGTATAATACTCCACCCAGTCACAGTATACTAACTCTGGGCCAGCCACACTGGATTATCTTGCCGCAGGCACATGGTATAATACTCCACCCAGTCACAGTATACTAACTCCGGACCAGCCACACTGGATTATCTTGCCGCAGGCACATGGTATAATACTCCGCCCAGTCACAGTATACTAACTCCGGGCCAGCCACACTGGATTATCTTGCCACAGGCACATGGTATAATACTCCACCCAGTCACAGTATACTAACTCCGGACCAGCCACACTGGATTATCTTGCCACAGGCACATGGTATAATACTCCACCCAGTCACAGTATACTAACTCCGGGCCAGCCACACTGGATTATCTTGCCACAGGCACATGGTATAATACTCCAACCAGTCACAGTATACTAACTCCGGGCCAGCCACACTGGATTATCTTGCCGCAGGCACATGGTATAATACTCCACCCAGTCACAGTATTCTAACTCTCGGCCAGCCACACTGGATTATCTTGCCGCAGGCACATGGTATAATACTCCACCCAGTCACAGTATACTAACTCCGGGCCAGCCACACTTGATTATCTTGCCGCAGGCACATGGTATAATACTCCACCCAGTCACAGTATACTAACTCCGGGCCAGCCACACTGGATTATCTTGCCACAGGCACATGGTATAATACTCCAACCAGTCACAGTATACTAACTCCGGGCCAGCCACATTGGATTATCTTGCCACAGGCACATGGTATAATACTCCACCCAGTCACAGTATACTAACTCCGGGCCAGCCACACTGGATAATCTTGCCACAGGCACATGGTAAAATATTCCACCCAGTCACAGTATACTTACTCCGGGTCAGCCACACTGGATTATCTTGCCACAGACACATGGTACAATACTCCACCCAGTCACAGTATACTTACTCCGGGCCAGCCGGACCTAGAAGTCTTCTCTAAATGCTGAGCGCCAAGCCGGGTACCAATGTTTAAGTATTTTCGTAAAGCGGTAAGATGACAACAGTACAATGTTTCACTGAATCTTACAAATGTCTATTGAGGATTTCCCAACTGTAAATATACTAATTGTTGTTTTGTCATGACAAAATGAGATGGCACGAATTAGCTTCAATATATTTGTATCATACACCATTCTGCCTCAGTTGAATAAGTTACAATGCAAATATATATATATATATATATATATACCGAGTTTCAATAGTTTTGCACCTCCTTTTTTAAGGGATTTTTTTTCGAAAATGGTTAAAGGTTGATGAAAGATAAAAGTTTGTGTGTGGCCTTGCGTTTGTCCTGCTGGATGGAATCTCACACCACAAAGGAATATAAGGACAGTGGTATGATCAATGCGATCACGGTGCCTTAGCAATACAATCCAATCCAATCCAATCCAATCCAATCCAATCCAATCCAATCCAATACAATACAATACAATACAATACAATACAATACAATACAATACAATACAATACAATACAATACAAATACAATACAATACAAATACAAATACAATACAATACAATACAATACAATACAATACAATACAATACAATACAATACAATACAATACAATATCCATTATTCACTCAGTTCACATTTATGTTCATGAAATCATGAGGTCATGCAAAGTTGTTAAGTGTTAAGCTGTATAGCCGCCAATGGGGGTCATACCTGACATTGACAAAATCTGTACATCTGAGAGTGTGTGACGGTTTATGTGTTTACAATGAAATTCGATGAATTAATTGTTTTTCTAGTCATACACACTTTCATCATCCACCAACCTTTAACCGTTTTCGAAAAATGCCATTCCAAATAGAGGTGCAAAACATTTGGAACTCAGTATAGTATGGTTGCCTCCTTTAGAACAATGTGCTTTGTGTAGCCGTACTCTATTAAGATTTCAATTTGTATACGACCCTAAAGAAACACCAACTACATAAAACATTTCGGTTGTTGGCATAACTGCTGACTCTCTTTCCCGCTCTCAACGATAAGAAACACAGGATAAGAAACACGGTACCTTATATGATGTATCGTCTGCTAACTCATTTAGATACAAAGAATATAACAATTTCGGATACAGTTATATGAAATGGACTTTTTCTGCTATACATATCTATTTTGTTACTTATTTTATGCGGACATAACTCAAGAGCTTTAATTGTTACCATTGTTGTGTTGCTACTACTGTTACTACTGCTGACGATGATAGTGACATATTTGTTTTTTATTTATTTTATCTTTATATATTTTTTCAATATTTAACGAATAAAAAAAGGAATTTCTTAGTCAGTATTAAAATTGTATAAATATCACTGCATAATAAAGTTTGAACTAATTATGGAAAAGAAGTCAAGAAAAAGTGGAAAAAGGAAAACAAGAATGGAAAGGAAAACGTGTAAGCATTAGAAGCAAAGTGTTTAAATAGATAACAAGAAAAGAAAGTAAGTCTGAAAAGAAATAAAGTATTTTTACAGTAAGCTAAGAAATTTGAAGAAAATAAAATTCAGTATAGAAGTAAATAAGAAATATGTAAGAATATAGGAAAGGCACTTAATCCTCCACGACCGGTGTTAAGCAATTGTAAGAATACAACCGTGGTTGACCTCTTGAAGGAGGATTTGTAAACATGGGGCTATTCACCTAACTGGTAAACTGCCGCGATATAAAGTAACGTTATCTATACATATATTAAGATATTTTAAATACATCAGATAAAACTTTTATCATGTTACAAATATTTGCATGACATAATTATAAAATGATACAAATATTTTTATTTAGTCATTATATAAATAAATAAATATTTCATCTGCTTTAATATTTTCTGAATTTATAGTTTCACCATAATACTCTTTTGTTTATTTATTTTAAAAGAAAAAGGGACATAATAAAATGTTTTATTGAAAATGCTATTAATATCATTTATAATCCATTGCCAAAGGCATCTTCACAGGTATTGTCGCGATCTGTTAACGACCACGTCTGATTTAGAAGCAATACATAAATATTATACATGCACATAGTTACATTTTGTCTAAGTAATAAGTTATCTTGTCTTGTTGGTTCAAAGTTACATGACATCAAATGGGATGTAACCAGTCTGGATATAACATAATGGTCAAGTGTAACACAACCGCTCCGTCAATTAACACGTGCTACATATGTTTTGACAGTCCATTGGAGTTTTGTCTCTCCAGTGGTATTATTATTCCAAATTTCTTGGAATCATGGAACTCATACAGTACCGCTTAAGCCGGTGTTAGTGCGAGTGAGGAATGTTGCATGTTTCATATGAGTTATTACAAAGTGACTACTTCCTTCTAAATCCAAATTATATTTTCAAGCACGAAGACAAATCCTAAACTGCTCGTCATCAGTTTAGCTGAAATAATTATTAGGACTGGTGTAGGACCTTATTTTCCCCGGATCATATTCTTCCCACCTGGGGAAAATAGGATCCTATTCCTCACAGCTGGGAAAAATAAGATCTCATTTGTCACACATTTCGAACATATATGTCACAGGTCCTGGGGAATTTATGATCGAAGTCGGTTTTGTATGTACCATGGAATCACATTCCTCACAGGTCAAAAATTGCATGATTTTTTTAGCAACAAATTACCTTTTTAAAACTGAGTCACATTTGTCACATATTGCTATTGTCGGTATTGCATACATATTTTGTTGCTATACATGTATGCGTTTATATTATAGTTATAAAGAATCATCGATTATGTTGTTGTTGTTGTTGTTTTTGTTTTTGTTTTTTGCTGGTGCAGCATTTGCTTGTTAGTTCTCGACTTGACTGATGCTGTAAAAGTGGAAATAGTAATCATTCTTGTTGGCAGCGTAATAGTAAGTGTAAAAGTAGTGGTATATGGCAGTATGGTTGCTGTTGCGAATTGTATAGGCATTGTTTTGCTTGCTATCGATAAATGGTGGTTGATTTAGGCGCAGACATTGTAGTTGTTGGCTTTTTGTTGTTGTTATTATAGCAGTCGTTGTATTCGTATTTAGTCTATACAATTTCATATTAGCTCCATTGAAATAGAAAGCTGGCAGTTTCTTTAATCACTCTCGAGTCCGCTTCCTGGGTCAAATTCATCATTACTGAGTGCTCATGAGAAAAGTTCTATGAGAACGTTCACCTACCGAGGATAGAACCCGGGACCTCTACATCTGAGCACCTGTTACGGTATAGATAAAGTTAAGATGTGTTAAAAGAAATAATTATTATTGTTGTTTGTTTTATTGTTGGAGATATACGTGCCGTTGTTGGGCGCAGTACTTCCGCAATAATTGGAGGTGGCACTTGTTTGTAATGGTACTCGTAGGCGTAATAGTGGTAGTGGCGTTGTTGTTGTGGTGTTTGATCGCTTAATTGTTTTCCGCTCACCTGAGCACGAAATGCCAAATGTGAAATATTGTGATCAACATATATCCGATGTATGTTCGTCGTAAATATTTTTTAAACATATCGTCTTGTCTGAACCCATTTATATTTGGTAAATATGTAGCACCATCAATTGATCCTTGACAACGATTTTCAAATCTGGCACCGCCCCAGAGGTCAAACGTTTCATTTATACTTGTATATGAGAATCTTCTTGTCTAAAACTGCAATGCCCGTACCTTTGATATGTGGTATGTAGCAATACAGTATATGTAGTGATCTTTTACCGACACTGTTCAAATTAGGTCCGATCCCTTTGATTATCGAGTGGGACATTCAGACGCTCTGTGCTTAAAAGAAATGCTGGAAATAAGTAATCATGAATAGGATTTGCAAAGATAGACTGGTTCCTGAACTAAATCAAGACTTTCCGATGATGTATACGGGTTACTTATGTGTTTTTAAAAACAGACACGGGAATGTGTGAAATCCGTCCATTCCCGCAACGTATTGTCAACCACTCTACAATCGTATTTACTATTTATATATTTTTCTACTGTAATTATTAATTAATCATAATAATGTTGGTATGTTGTAAAAGAGCAGACTACGTTCGTTGTACGTAAAAGATATCGTCACTGACTAAGATTCATACATTATAACAGTTCTGAAATTATAAGTAAATTGAACAAACTAAGTATGGCATACTTAAAATGTGAGAGCTTCTTAATATGCAATTTATATTCATAAAAATATGTACTGGAAAATGTATTTCCAACACTTTCAACGGATAAATTTTGTGCCAACAGTGAATACCACAATGCAAGCAGAGCTTTGGTTTAAAGATAGTTCTGTTCTGAGCCTGCCTGATATGGTCGAGCTTTAACGTTAGTGTAACAGTTCAACCCCCGGGGTCACAATCCGAACAAGATAGATAAAGACAAAATTTTAAAGATTTGTTGGTGTTGTTGTTGTTTTTTCAATGGCGTAATAGTGGTTATTGTAGGTGTTTGGCGTTGGGGGACATATAATATAAACTTCTTAGCTGGCCCAAATATAACGTACAACTAGTATAAGGCCTTCGTTAGAATAAATAACTCATTACATTAATTATGCATTTTCAAAGAAGTGCATACAGTTTTATTTTATTGTGTACATGTCAGTCGGTCAGCCGGTATACCAAAGCCTGTCCGATTGATTAAATATGTCTTTAAAGTCAGTTAAGCCGGGCAGTTATAATGTCCCTGCAATACGCACCCGCAAACTTTTTTCTCGAATCAGTTCAATATACGACAACTACTATTACGTATGCTGCTACTGCTGCTGCTGCTGCTGCTGCAAAAATCGCCGCCGCCATCACAACCACTACCAACCACTGACGATCCTCCTCCTTATACTACTACTACCCCTTCTTATAAACATTGTTGTTGTTGTTGTTGTTGTTGTTGTTGTTGTTGTTGTTGTTGTTGTTGTTGTTGTTGTTGTTGTTGTTGTTGTTGTTGTTATTATTATTACTTGTATCATACTATTATTGTCATTAGTGTTTAGTTCCTTTTATTATTATATTTTTATTATCAAATTTACAAACAGCAATGTCATCGACAAAATCTGTGAAGAATATGATTCTCTTGTTTACTACCATTTTGGTCAATCATATATGCCACAGTTTGAAACTGTGAGGAAAAGGATCCTATTTTTCCCAGACCTGCGAGGAATATGATCTGGGAATAATAAGGTCCTACAACTGGTCTTGTTTTAAGTTTTAATTGCTTGATTTGTAAGATTAGCAATTCACAAGAGGGGTTTCTATTATATGTTTTATTAAATACCGTATTAGATATGTTTTATTACATACCGTATTAGATATATGTTTTATTGCATACCGTATTAGATATATGTTTTATTACATACCGTATTAGATATATGTTTTATTGCAAACAGTATTAGATATATGTTTTATTACATATCGTATTAGATATATGTTTTATTATATACAGTATTAGATACATGTTTTATTACATACCGTATGAGTTATGTGTTTTATTATATACCATATTAGATATGTGTTTTATTATATACCGTATTAGATATATGTTTTATTACATACCGTATTAGATATATGTTTTATTACATACCGTATGAAATATGTGTTTTATAAGTATCAATATTTGATGTGTTCTAGAAAAGTCATTAATTAATAGTTATTGTTATATTGTACGCGAAATACTAATGTTTAATCCCCATGAACCAGCGGATAATAGTAGCATTGTTAACCGCTCAAAAATCTGTAAATGTGTTTAGACTGCCACACTTTGATCAACGAATCTGGTTTTCTAGATATAACGTAAAGTGCATGATAAATTCAAAAAGTCACGTATATGTTATGGCGACATCAGTAAATGGTTATCATTGCCATAAATTTTGTCAGTTAGTGCCTTGTCATGCCACCAATGCTGTCAGTTAGTGCCTTGTCCTGCGACCAATTCTGTCAGTTAGTGTCTTGTCCTGCCATCGATTTTGTCAGTGCTTTGTACTGCCACCATTTTTTTCAGTTAGTGTCTCCTCCTGCCACCAATTAAGTCAGTTAGTGTCTTGTCCTGCCATCGATTTTGTCAGTGCTTTGTACTGCCACCAATTTTTTCAGTAAGTGTCTCCTCCTGCCACCAATTATGTCAGTTAGTGTCATGTCCTGCCATCAATTTTGTCAGTTAGTGTCTTCTCCTACCACAAGTTATGCCAGACAGTGCCTTGCCCTGCCATCACTTTTGTCAGTTAGTGCCTTGTCCTGTCACCAATTTTGCCAGATAGTGCTTTGTCGTGCCACCAGTTTTGCTAGTTAGTGCATTTTCCTGTCACGAATTCTATCTGTTAGTGCCATGTCTTGCCACCAATTTTGTCAGTTAGTGCCTTGTTCTACCACCAAGTCTATCTGTAAGTGCTTTGTCTTGCCACCAATTTTGCCAGATAGTGCTTTGTCCTGCCACCGATTTTGTCAGTTAGTGTTTTATCTTGCCACCAATTTTGTCAGATAGTGCTTTGTCCTGCCACCAATTCTGTCTGCTAGTGCCTTGTTCTGCCACCAATTATATCTGTTAGTGCTTTGCCATGCCACCAATTTTGCCAGCTAATGCCTTGTAATTCCACCAACCACCAATTTTGTCAGTTAGTGCCTTGTTCTGCCACCAATTTTAACAGTTAGTGCTTTGTCCTGCAATTTATTTTACAAGTCAATGCATTGTCCTGCCACTAATTGTGTTGGGTAGTGCTTTGTCCTGCCACTAGCTTAACATGTTTGTCACATTGACGCCTCGGCATATGTACGTCCGTCCGTCCGTCCGTCCGTCCGTACGTCTGGAGCAGCAGTTGTGGGTTGCGTTGCCAGTACAGAATGGCATTGTGTTTTTTTTTATACTTGTGGGGTGCAATGTTCACTCCACAAGTGCGAAAACCCGTCTAAATGGCATTGTGGGGTTAATTTTATTTTTTTCACATTTTTCTTTTACTTTTTTTTCACCTTTTTTCATTCTTTTTTAGTGTCATTAGGGTTGGATCTCAAGGTTTGTGACATTAGGGTTAGAAAGAAAATAGGTTTTGTTTTGTTTTATGAAAAAAAAAGATGTTTTATAACATATAAAAGCCGCACCCCACAACATCACTTCCACCGTTTGTCCGTCCGTCCGTCCGTCCGATTTCCCTATTTATTGAGGGATTTTCTTCAGAATACAAGAGTTTGCCAAGTGCAACCGATGGCTATATGTTAAGGTCGCACTGATGACATGTCTAATTGAATTTCTTTTATTTTGTTTTTACCAAAAATAGTTTTCCTGTTAAAAAAAATGAACACAAACTAAAGCCCCGTACACATGCACCAATATTTAGTTGCATACTTTTTTAATATGCAAATTTCCTCACAGGAGCAAATATGGTCAAGTGAACGCATTAATATATGTGAGTAAATTTACTTACTATACAAATCTGTACCATGTGGGGACCGCATCTAAATCAACTTTTGCATATATGCAAAATTCAGATATGGGCATTTCTGTCAATTTGACGAGCTGTTTGCTTACATTTTATACAATATAACAGTATCGTTATTTTGATACCGAGTCGATATGTATCCGATAAAGCGGGCGATAGTGCAGTGGATGGAGAGGTGGTTGCCAACGTCAGAGGCTATGAGGTCGATCCTAGCTTGACCCGGTTGCCTCCCAGTAACAACCCTCAGTACTGGTTCTACCCAAAAGCAGATTCGAGAGAGGCTCATAAGCTCTGAGCTTACTTCGCAACCAAGTTAAAATAAACACGTATGAACTTATAAAACTGCTCAAGTTATAATGCTGTCACGATTCTGTTACAGTTCCAGGTCATTTTGACGTTTTGTTGTCCAGTATTGCAACAAACGCAAATAGGGTTCGAGTCAGGAGGCCTGGGAGTAGAAGGTCCTTCTCGGAATGTAATTGTGCTGGGTTCTATTCCTGATAACTAACCTTGTTTCACTGATCATGGCACAAGTTTTATTGCTTAGTTATGATTCTTACCAAAGAGTTGCTTAAGGGATAAGGACCTTTTTCACATTTGTTTTGGTGTACATTCCATGTAAAAAGTTTTAGTAAACTTCAGCCGTTCTTTCGGCGTAAATATCGAACTTAAGCCAGATTTGAAGAAAAAAATCGATCAGCTGTTGCGTACTGTGCGCATTTATTCATCGTCGCCACCAAATTACAATACGGACGAGGCCTCCAGAAGAGTCACTTTAGGTTTTTGGGCAAAAGAGCAAGATACAGAAGACGCCCCGGTTCCAGAGCCCTCCTGGTCCTTTTACGTATTCGATGTATAGCACTGATACATGCAATATCGCTTTAAAGCATCACATGAAAGACCGTAGCTTTAGTTGGTACGTTCATCGTATAAAATACACGAACGTTCATCGTATAAAATACAGGACCATCGTATAAAATACAGGACCACCGTATAAAATACACGTTCACTATGATCATATCAAATACACGATCATCGTATAAAATACACGACTATCGTATAAAATAATTTTTTATACGATTATCGTATAGAATACCCGTTCGTCGTATAAAATACACAAACGTCGTATAAAATACATGTTCATCGTATAAAATACACGAACATCATATACAATATACGTTCACTATGATCATATAAATTACACGATCATCGTATAGAATACACTATTAACGTATAAAATATATGTTCATCGTATAAAATATACGTTCGTCGTATAAGATATACGTTCAACATAAAGAATACTTGTTCAACATATAGAATAAATGTTAAACATATAAAATACACGTTTATTGTATAAATTACATGGCGTATTTTGGACTACAGTTTTGACCATTTCCCATAAATACACGGTCATCGTACAAAATATTTTATATTTATAAATATTTATAAAAGTATTTTATACGATGGTCGTGTAAATTGCATAATATATGCTGAACGCATAACTTATACGATGATCGTATTTTGTTTACGCTGATTGTGTTAAATTCAGAAAATGTGTATACTATATCATAAAATATATTTTATACGGTGCTTTTATACGTTGAGTATATGATTAGCATGATGAACGAATATGAATGATCTGTCGACCATAGTGGTGCAACATAGAAAACGAAAAACATGTAATTTGATCAACCGATTAATAGATAGTTTGCAGTTGGTAGCTAATAGTTGATAGTTGGTAGCTGATAGTTGGTAGTTGGTAGTTGGTAGTTGGTAGTTGTAGTTGATAGATGGTAGTTGGTAGTTGATAGTTAGTAGTTGATAATTGGTAGTTGGTAGTTGATAGTTGGTAGTTGGTTGTTGGTAGTTGGTTGTTGGTTGTTGGTAGTTGGTAGTTGATAGTTGGTAGTTGGTAGTTGATAGTTGGCAGTTGGTAGTTGATAGTTGGTAGTTGGTAGTTGGTAGTTGATAGTTGGTAGTTGGTAGTTTGTAGTTGGTTGTTGGTAGTTGGTAGTTGATAGTTGGTAGTTGGTAGTTGATAGTTGGTAGTTGGTTGTTGGTTGTTGTAGTTGGTAGTTGGTAGTTGATAGTTGGTAGTTGATAGTTGGTAGTTGGTAGTTGATAGTTGATAGTTGGTAGTTGGTTGTTGGTAGTTGGGAGTTGATAGATGGTAGTTGGTAGTTAGTTGTTGATAGTTGGTAGTTGGTAGTTGATAATTGGTAGTTGGTAGTTGATACTTGGTAGTTGGTAGTTGGTAAGTGGATCTTCGAATAATCATCTACCGAACATGTAAATTAAAACACCATTTGTGTAAATAAAAACAAAACAAGAGAGAAAAGCTCTAGCATTTTGCTTTCGTTTTAATATTTTAATGACATTTTATGTATGAATGTATATATGCTATTTTTGAAGTAAAGTATTTTAAGCCAACTACCGACCAGTTGCCAGTTGGGGATTCGGATTTGTTACTATAATCACGATTTAATTACATATTTTATTTTTTTTATACGCTTAAAATAATCAATAGAAAACGGATGTATCTTCATTTGAAATCCGAATCCTTAACTTGCAATTGGTTGATAGTTGGCGAGTCGACCGAATCCCCAACGGGAAGTTTTGAATCGCCTTCTGGTAAATATACTGATTGTATTTACGGAACAACGCGGCACTGGTGTTTTATGTATTGATAATCGGTGTTTTCATTGTTGAAAAATAGTGTGTTTAATAAAAATTAAATCAACGATAAAAAATAATCCGAATCCCCAACTGAAAAATGGTTTACGCCTTCTGGTGAATATACTCATTGTATTGAATGAACAACATGGTGCAGTGTTTTTTATTGTTCTAAACTGTCATTCTATTGAATTGCTTTGTTTAATACATATAAATAAGCGATTGAAAGAAACAACGAATCCCCAACTGACAACTGGTTTGTATGAGTAATGCCATCGCGCGAGGATTTTATAAATGAAGGACTAGGAGGGTAGGATAAGCAGGTGGAGGGTGTAGGATGAAAATCCGCACCCGGTAAAAATACGCAGAAATCGAATACGGTATGCATGAAAAATATATCATATGTTAACATAATCTGATATATTTCTTTATATGACAATTGCATGTGAAGTGACAATTTATTATAATACACAACAACACCGTTATCAATTAAATTATTTATTGAAAAAAAAAATGAAAATAGCTGCTATTTACAAACTTGTAGCAGGTGGCCTTGACTTCCTTTGGACAAGAGGAAAGATTTCTTCGAATGAACGCTGTTGTTGTGTTTGCCTTCTTCGCTATGGAGTCTATTTGTAGGTTCCATGACAGCTCGCTGTCTATGGTAACTCCGAGATGTTTAGATTTGACGGTCAGCTGCAGTTGATGACCATGGATCGAGTAGTTGGCAAGAATAAAACGCCTCTCATTGGTTACTCTCAAAACCTCACGTTTGTCTGGGTTAAAGGCCATCAGTCAGCAAAAAGACCATGGAATTAACTCTCGTCATTTATATAAACCAAGAAGAGCAGAGGACCCATGACTGTACCTTGAAGAACGCGGTAAATGACGGGGACTGATGAGGAAGATTGGCCTTCAAGGACGACCTGTTGTGATCGATCAGCGAGAAAGCTCCTGATCCATTCCAAAGTCTTGTCTCTGACACCATAATGATGAAGTTTGGCACGTTCATGGGGGACTTTATCAAAAGCTTTACTGAAGTCGAGGAGTATAACATCCAGCTGCTGTTTACTGTTAAGGCCTGATGCTATGTCCTGGAGGGTGACGATACGTTTTGTTTCACAGGACCTCTACTTCCTAAAACCATGTTGTCTGTCCGACAGTATACTGTTCTTCTCAAAGAGGGTCATCAGGTGGCTATGTATAATATGATTACATTGGATTGGACAGTAATGTAATGGGCAGTACCACAGTGGATTGGACTATACTTTAATGGGTAGTACTACATTTGAAAGGACTTTAATGGGCAGTACTACATAAGATTGGACCATACTGTAATTGGCAGGACTACATTTGATTAGACTACTGTAACGGGCAGTACTACATTTGATTTGACTATAATTAACAGTACTACATTGGACTGGACTGTAATGTGCAGGATTACATTCTGTTAGACTGTACTGTAATGGGCAGGACTACGTTTGATTAGACTACTGTAATGGGCAGTAATACATTGGATTTGACTATAATTAACAGTACTACATTGGACTGGACTGTAATGGGCAGGATTACATTCTGTTAGACTGTACTGTAATGGACAGGACTACGTTTGATTAGACTACTGTAACGGGCAGTACTACATTGGATTTGACTATAATTAACAGTACTACATTGGACTGGACTGTAATGGGCAGGACTACGTTTGATTAGACTGTACTGTAATGGGCAGGACTACATTTGATTAGACTACTGTAACGGGCAGTACTACGTTGGATTTGACTATAATTAACAGTACTACATTGGACTGGACTGTAATGGGCAGGATTACATTCTGTTAGACTGTACTGTAATGGGCAAGACTACGTTTGATTAGACTACTGTAACGGGCAGTACCACATTGGATTTGACTATAATTAACAGTACTACATTGGCCCGGACTGTTATGGGCAGGACTACGTTTGATTAGACTACTGTAACGGGCAGTACTGCACTGGATTTGACTATAATTAACAGTACTACATTGGACTGGACTGTAATGGGCAAGATTACATTCTGTTAGACTGTACTGTAATGGGCAGGACTACGTTTGAAGAGACTACTGTAATGGGCAGTACTACATTAGATTTGACTATAATAAACAGTACTACATTGGACTGGACTGTTATGGGCAGGGTTACATTCTATTGGACTGTACTGTAATGGATAGTATAACACTGGACTAGACTATAATGGGCAGGACCTCGAAGGACTGTACTGCGATCGACTGGACAAGCTTGGAATGCACTACATGTACTTGGTTTAACATTACTCTCCCCAACTTTCATTTGTTTTTTAATCGGTACGTTATTCAAAAATTCATGTTTTGCTTTTTATTTGTTTATCTTCCCAGACACGTTTCTAGAGGAAGGTCGTCCGTGGACGAGTGATCTCAGCCGCTGTTTCCAGATCATTTTTCTCTCACCACTAAGGTCGTGGGTTCGAATTAAGCTCGATCCCAAACACTTTCTGTAAGCTGTCAGTTACTTACGGAAAGCCAATGGTTCTGCCCAGATGTTTGTATTGTATTTGGTGTCCTCATCAAACAAATTAAACTGGATCCCATATATATAACATATAATGTATTGGCATTCAATCCATTGACGGATTCTAAACAAATATTTATTTGTGTTTATTTATATATTCATGATTGAAAGATATAAATATTTCATATTTTCACTTTTTTTTTATTTTACACCAATTGTGAAAGAAGATTTGCGTGTAGTGATAGAAAATCAGTTCCAGTAACGGCGAGTCGCAGTATCGGTCTACCATCATATCGGTACCGTGTCTAATTCTTAGCGCTGCCACACTGGAGTATCATGTCGCAGACACATGGTATGATAACCCACCCAGTCACATTATACTTACACTGGGCCGACCAGACCTAGAACTATCCTCTAAATGCTGAGGAAGCTTCTAGTATCAATCGTTGCCATATTCAACATTGATAACAGTTGTAGAATGTAGAATGTAAGTGTTCTGTGTTAAATCTAATGTATTTTTCCATGTGATTGTGACAGGCTAATTGACGTTTTATTATGGTACACAAAAAACAACAACAACAACAACAACAACGTCATTAATCAAAAATATTTATTTTAAAGTATCAAAGTATCTGTTAATTATAAGCCAAAACTTACAAAAATTTAAAAGTGAAAACGCTTATAAAGATGATCGGAATTTGCAGTTTAGACAGATCAATGTATAAAGCACTACCTTTCAAAAACACTACGTTGTTAACTCAATAAGGTGAATATATCACTACAATAACCGGAAAACAAATTTCATATGGAATTGTGTAAATCTTTACACAAAAACTATGTTTTAAACTACATCGTATCACATCTACATAGTACCATGTAAACAGTAAAACAAGCTACACTGTACAGCGTAGCTAATAAAACAAAATACACCGTACCACTTATAAAGCAAAATGAGTGAACAAGCTAAGCCATATCGTCTAAAAAGTAAAAGAAACTACACCATACAAGGTTGATAGTTAATCGAGTGAACAAGCTACTCCATATTACATAGATAGTAAAACGAGTGAACAAGCTGTACCGTATCACATAGATAGTAAAACGAGTGAACAAACTTCACCGTATCACATAGATAGTAAAACGAGAGAACAAGCTACACTGTATCACGTAGATAGTAAAATGAGTGAACAAGCTACACTGTATCACGTAGATAGTAAAATGAGTGAACAAGCTAGACCGTATCACGTAGAAAGTTAAACGAGTGAACAAGCTATACCATATCACGTAGATAGTAAAACGAGTGAACAAGCTGCACCATATCACGTCGATAATAAAACGAGTAAACAAGCTACATCGTATCACATAGATAGTAAAACGAGTGAACAAGCTGTACCGTATCACGTAGATAGTAAAACAAATGAACAAGCCCCACGTATCACAATAAGTGTAAAATAAGCTACACCGTACCACAAAGATAGTAAAACAGGCTACACCATAATATGAAGAGAGGAATGCAAACTGCACCGTATCACGTAGAAAATAAAATGATTGAACAAGCTACACTGTATCATATAGATAGTAATTTAAGCTACACCGTACCACATAGATAGTAAAGCGAGTGAACAAGCTGTACCGTATCACATAGATAGTAAAACAAGTGAACAAGCTGTACCGTATCACATAGATAGTAAAACGAGTGAACAAGCTACACCGTATCACGTAGATAGTAAAGCGAGTGAGCAAGCTGCACCGTAACACGTAGAAAGTAAAATATGCTACACCCTACCACATAGATAGTAAAATAAGCTACACCGTATCACGTAGATAGTAAAGCGAGTGAACAAGCTGCACCGTAACATGTAGATAGTAAAATATGCTACACCCTACCACATAGATAGTAAAATAAGCTACACCGTATCATATAAATAGTAAAGCGAGTGAACAAGCTACACCATAACACGTAGGTAGCAAAATAAGCTACACCTTACCACAAAGATAGTAAAACTACAGTATACAACGTAGATAGTTAAACGAGTGAACAAGCTACACCGTATCACGTAGATAGTAAACAGAGTAACTAACTCAACTCTCTAAGTGGAACTTAAATAAACTGAAAGGACAAAGAAACACCGAGTAAATTTCAGAGCCGCATTATCAAACTAGTGTTAGTGATATTTACAGTTTTAGATTATGCATGTAAATGTATTTTATTAAGGATATTGTCACCAATATTGACCATACTGACATAGCTATTAATGAAATATCTTTACATACATATTGTGAAACTGTAAATATCGCTTACAAGTTTGATAATGTGGCTGTAATAATACAGTTTAAAAGAACACCAACACGTAAAAAACGTTAGTTAAATTTTAATACCACGTGTTGTTTTTTGTTTGTTTGTTTTTTTATAACGTGGCTGTGAAATTCATCCGGCGTTTCTTTATCATTTCAGTATATGAAATAACAATATCTACTATTAAAGGCTAAACTTACCAACAAGCTATAATTCAGTCGTTAATTTAAAGGGACACACGGCAATATTCATGAATTTTCGCTCAACTCTATTTCTAAAAAGTATATACTCTACATGATACAAATATGAAACAAGAATATCCCGGTATGTGTACAGAGCCTTAATTTTGCCTCTAAATTGAAAAGGGGAGTAACTCCTGTAAATTTTTGAAAGTCATCATATTTTGTATATTCGTAGTCAAGGGGTGTTTAAAAATACTTTTTCAGCAGTTTTATCGGTATAAAAAGCTACGAAGGAAATATTAATTTGTAGTGTTTAAGAAAATGGAAAAGGCATAAACAGTAGCTATGTCACGCTAGCATATAAGTTAAATACAAAAAAGTGTTAAAACGGATAAATTTGAAATATATTGAGCACTTTTTGTCACGTGACCACAATTCTATGGTAAAGGACGCCTTTCAAGCATTTATCAGGGTCATGACACTTTCCGAAATAGAAATAAAATAAAGGCTCTAAATACATACTAGGGTATTTTAGTTTCATACTTGTATCATGTAGATATTTAATTTTTCTAAAAAGACGATGATTGAAAATAATCAAAATTGCTATTTGTCACTTTAAACCAAGACGATGTTATAAATAGAAGAGGCTGTATCCCCTAACATGCTTTCACTTAAAAATAAAGTTTTAACACAATTAGTAAGTATTTTTGTTGACCAGCGAAATATCAATTGAAATATTAATTTTCAAAAATTGTTTTATCATAAACATTTTACAAGGCTCGTGCGAATGGATAAAAAATAAAGACGTAAAATTCATGAAATAATGACAGGGGACACAACTCTTATTTGATTCAAATTGGGCAATGATCGAAATTAAAACAAAACATTAATATAAAATCAGTCAGTCAGTCAGTCATATTGCACATCTCCCTGTCCTCTCCACAATCCTCTACTCCATCCTCCCATTAATCCTCGTCATCCTCCTAGTTCTTCCCAACCGGTTCCTCCTCCACCCACGGTCCACTTGTTCCACCTGAGAGACTTTAACTTGAGCGTCCACTGCAAAGAAAGACATTGTGTTGTTTAACATCGACACGTCGTCACCAATATCTATCTAAAATAAGACAATATGTGTCCAACAAAACATCCGAAGAAAAATTCCAACAACAACAACTACAACAACAACAACAACAACAACAACACGTTTAATACTAATTTAAGAGGACGCTACAGACAGGTAAGGGACATCTGACATTGGAACGGTCAGATACGTTAAATAAGGCAAATTGTAATAAGTGAAAGAAGTATGCCTTTGAGAGATTGGAATTTTAAAAAATAAGTTCGGCCCTTGTTCTTCGTTACTGGTATTGCTAAACATGTAAGAGATGGGCAAATATCCATGGTCAAAATGTCAGCAATAGAATGATGAATGCACGTAGCCGGGCCCGGTTATCTCAGTCGGTAGCACGTATAACTATCAGTCCATGCGTCGTGAATTCGAATCCCTGCCTGGTCACAGACTCTGTGATGATTGATATACGACATTTCATTATTACATTATTATTCGTCTCTCATCGCTGATTAAAGTGGGAAAGTTATTCATTTAAGGGTTTGTTGAGAGTTATACAACCGTATTTTACAATGACGAATGAAGAATGAATGGATGGTGTTTGACGGTACGTCGGCACATAAATAAGTAATGTTGTGTAAGTTCAAATTTGCAAATTGCCAAATATTCACCATTTTTTATGTCTTTCTTGCGGAGGAGACTATCACCATACACTGGTGTCTGTATTCTTTCTGGGTAACACGGTACTAACTGTGGGTGTATGGAAATATTATGGATAAAGATACACGCACAGGAGATGTAGCATTTAGAGGACAGATAGAAACAATACATAGAATGATTATAATAAGGACAATACAATACAAAATTCTAAACAATCAACCGTGATGTTTGCCAATATACGTTAATAATAAGTGTTATTTGGAGTTTGACTATCTCTTCTGTCAAACAACTGTTTTATTGATAATATTGAGATAAGTACGAGTTCTCCCTCCATGAAGTATTATGTTACACTTGCCGTACAAGGCAGAGTATATGAAACTGAAAACAAATATACATCAAGAATCGATACATGTACATGTTTGGTCGCGAACTTTCTTCAATCAGAAATTCAGAATTGTTAACTATCCTTTAAAGAAATTAAAAAGAAATTACCAAAGCGGCCATGCCATAGTGCGGTGCCACGTGAAGTAAAGTAAAGACGGGTGATATCTCTACTACAGTCTCAAAAACATAAAAAATTATCACAATACCGCAGGTTTATGTGTTTCTGCGTAAGGTAGGTATATCTTTTATATATTATAATAATATAAACATGCTGCCGCTGAATTGATTGTTAAGATAATGATTGTCAACCGGCCAAACTCGAAGTGGAAATAGAACCAGACCACTGTTCATCTGAATCCGGAATTAATAAACAAATACTTACTGTCGGGCACTGGTACTGATAAGTTCTGCACGTGTACTTGTACAGCTGTTCTGCCAGATTCTGTTCATCAGCATCACTGTATAATACGTAACAGAACATTTATAACTATGTACATGTATATGAACGTATTAAAATGAACATCTTATTTTTATCACGTTTTATTGTGCGTAGTTTCTACGGTTGAAATCAAGTCTTACAGACTTTTATAGAAACGACGTTTGCTGTTCCATTAAATGACTTGTGAAGCGCGTGGTCCTGTGGTAGAGCACCGAACCCAAGATCGGAGGGTCGTGGGTTCGATCCTCCGCCACGGCTATCATACCACGGTATGGTGTCCTTCAGTAAGACACTTTTCCGCATATGCTTAGTACTTGTTCTAACCAGGAAGACTTCGAGCGTGATTTGTCTAAGTTGTAAGAACTTATTTCACAATCGATGTAAAATAAATCAATAAGTAAAAAACTATCCGACTTATATATAATTATAGTCTAAGAGTAAACATTAATTTACCAGTAAAAGGTATTCGGTAGATGGTAGACAGGATATGTTGTTGTAGACTGTGTTCATCAATTGTATGAATAAAAGAAATAAACTTCATTTGCTAAAAAATCACAGGTAATTAACTTACACGCAATTCTTAGTTTGCACGTGACACATGTTAACACGTTAGTCAATATCTCATGAACGTTAAAAAAAATAACACGCCGTCTTCCTTTTAAAACTACAGTATTTAGACTGACTTAGATAGGTGATATACAATTAATCAATGTCATTTTTGTTGAATACACTTTGAGGGAAATATTCTTTTACTTACAAAGTTTGCTGTTTGTTAACCTTCATCATGTGCCTGATGGCGTCTTTCATTTTCTCTTCAATGTCACTTTGCAGGGTTAAGGCAAGCTGAATTGTACAATAGATATGAATGATACAATCTACCATTGAGGAATGAAGATAATTTTAAAATTAAATGCAACGGAAATGGGTTGTATTGAAAAAAGGTAAAGCTATAAGAAATTATTATGGAGAATAGAAAGTAAACATTGGTGGCTTACTAAAAAATACAAAAACAAACACCATAACGTAGTAAAATGTAGTTTTGAAATATATGTCCGAAGGGCACCGACCACCGTTATGTTAGTAAATGTTACCAAAACATAAGTAAAAAAGGGACTTTAACTCCGGTGAAAAACAAACAGATCATTTCAAAAGTTATTGGCCGTAAATTATTATTTTACAGAAAGATAAGTCGAAAAGTGAAATAAAAACTGTATAATTTGACCGACGTTAGCAAATATATCGCACTTGACCAGTATTCTATAATTATACAGCTACTCTTGCAATATTGATTACATACATAGACTTTTTCCGAAGTTTTTGACCGAAAACCAATTTAACCTCGGACGGACGGACAACTTTAATGCCCATTCACCATTCTTCAAAGTGATGGAGGCTTAATAAAACTAAACACTTGACTCTGGGTCTTACTTTAGTTTATAAACTACAATATTTCATTATTACCCTGTCTATTTTCTCCCTGTAGTTGATCTCTTTCAGCACGAGTTTCTGATACTGTTTATAATCCTTGTCATGCATGGCTGATCTTTCCTGAAGAACTTTTTCCATCTCCTATATCAAATAAAACAACACTTTTATTACATATTAATATCGGAACGACGTAATTATTGCAATCAACGCCTACACACCTCTGAGGGCGTCACATGCATGCATGTTGAATTTCTATACATTATTAACAAGCATTACTTCGCCTTTGTTATTGACAAATGGTATGGATATAGCAATATGACAAAAAGAACAACATAAAATTCAATACCTATATTTCTAAATATATCAATATGTGTTGCAACAAAATTATAAAACAAAATATTTAAACAAGATTATTTTTCGTTTTGCTTTATAAAATTATATATTTGGTCTATTGGAAGATTTTTAATTTTGGCCTAAATTGTTTGCTCGAACTGAAGTGTATTTCGAACAACACAAAACAAATGATACTCAGAGTCAACGCTGTTTTGATTGAATAATTTACACAATCTAGTTTTGTAATCATCAGATAATAGAATTATATCCGCCTATCTCAATTCCCCGTGAGAACGTAGTGTATCTGGAAGTATCAATCACGTGACACAGTCACCACCTGTTCTGTACACTCCATATTATTTTTCTATAAGTTATCAAACTATGAACATTTTTGTACTGATTGACTAAAGAAAACCCGTACATTTCTGGCTTTTAATCTGGCCTTGGCCTCGTGTTGGTTATGTTCCAGCGCTGATGTCTGGGTCATAACTATCAGCTGATATTTCTTGACCTTTGCCTTTGATCGCCAGCATTTCTGCACATATTTTCAAATATAATATAACTGTAACATCCATATGGCAAATTATAATGTAACTGTAACATACATATGACCAATTATGATGTAACTGTAACATCCATATGACCAATTATAATATAACTGTAACATCCAAATGACCAATTATAATGTAGTTGTAACATCCGTATGACCAATTATAATGTTACTGTAACATCCATATGATCAATAATATTGTTACTGAAACATCCATATAACCTATTATAATGTTACTGTAACCTCCATATGACCAATTATAATGTTACTGTAACATCCATATGACCAATTATAATGTTACTGTAACATCCATATGACCAATTATAATGTTACTGTAACATCCACATGGCCATTTATAATGTAACTGTAACATCCATGTGACCAATTATTATGTTATTGTAACATCTATATGACCAATTATTATGTTACTGTAACATCCATATGACCAATAATAATGTTACTGTAACATCCGTATGACTATTTATAATGTAACTGTAACATCCATATAACCAATTATAATGTAATTGTAACATTCATATGACCATTTATAATGTAACTGTAACATCAATATCATCCATATGACCAATTATAATGTTACTTTAACATCCATATGACCAATTATTATGTTACTGTAACATCCATATGACCATTTATAATGTAACTGTTACATCAATATGACCAATTATAATGTTACTGTAACATCCATATGACCAATTATAATGTAACTGTAACATCCATATGACCACCTTTTATATTTAGTAGTGCTTTAATCATGTAGCATCATGTGTTACAAAAAATACATATCTAATTGGTATTCCCATTTAATGTATACGTAGCGATCAGAAAAAGCCCTCGGTTCAAATCCCAGACTCGCTGCATTTTTTCTCGTCGTGTGACATTTGCGCTAGACGTGGGGACGTATATTCTGAGAAACATTCGCATAATTATCTAGTCTCTATAGTAATTCGGGGATGAATTCCAGATTTGTGTAGGGATATGTGACAGTGTGTATGTAACATATTAGGAGTAAACCGTATGGCAGCAGACCGGCAGACCGGCTTGCTCAGTCGTTAGAGTATTCGCATTGTCAGAGAAAGGTCCCGGGTTCGAATCCTTAACTGATTGCATATTTCTTTCGTTCTTTTACAAACGTGTGACGTTGGAAAAATGGAAGTACAAAATGTAGCGTAGTTTATATGTATATGTTATGCATTATTGTCTTTTCAATAAGCAGAATGGCGGTCATTGATATGTGGCAAAAATACTTTAGTTTGCTCTCTTTTATTTTACATAGATTGTGAAACACCAAGATTTTACAATTTAACAAATTTTCAAAGTAAAAGCAGTACTAAGCATTATTATGCGGAGAAAGTTCCATGCTGAAGGAAAACCCACATGGTGTTGGCGAAGAATCGAACCAATGATCTATCTGTCCTGGGTCCAATGCTCTAGCAATAGAACATACGCTCGAAGCGAAGCATAGATAGGTATATGTCTTTTTGCATGGCCGGATTTTCGTATAAAGTTTAATGATACAACAATTGTATACATATTTTTCCTTCGTACTGACGAACAGTTGCCAAATGACAAATGCATGTTAATGCATACTTGAATGATAGTACTTACCTCTTGTGCCCTTTGCATGGACCTGATGGTCGCCTCATGACAGACTAGAAGTTCTACCAGCTTTTTCTTGTCATGTCTCCAGGAATTCTGCAATTCCTCAGAGAACCTGAATGTTATAAAGATTTAAGGTCTGGATTAAGATTGTGTTAAGGCTTTGTATAAGGCTGTTTATAAACACACATGAAAGGTAATGGGCGCTTTCTGATGTTACAGAAATGTTTAGACTCTGACATTAACTCTGCTTGTCGTGATTTACAACACATACATGTTCCATCTAACAGCAACAGAAACACATAGTCCAAAGAAACACTCGCACAAAGCAATCGCTGCTAAACGTCCCAAGGATACCATTCACAGTCGCAATATAATACACAAATCAATGACAAACTAAATACGGAAGTGTGATTCTTACAGGGTGTTACACATCTCGTTGTCTTCGAGAATCTCGTAGTCGCCTCTTGTTCTGTTGAGTGCAGCTCGTCGGATCTTGCCAAAGAAATTGGTGAATCCGGTAGCTAAGCGTGAACAAATGTAATAAACACATACATAAATACAACAACAAAACCTACGGACATAAACACATACATTAACTTTAAAGCGGCATAACCTGTATTATGTCCTTTCAAAATAATAAAAACAAAAAAACTGGTGTATTTGTAATATTTAGTATAATTTGTGACCATCTGGGTTGTATCTGGTGCAAAATACCTTTATTTATCTTAAATAAAATCACATTTTTAAACTCGCTATTATCGTCGATATTTGCATTAGACCTGACCCGTGGAATAACGCAAAAGATTTAGTGGTTATATCCGTAAACGTCCGTAAATTTCCGGGCATCATCGATTACATCCAGGTATGCAGTTAAATTTCAACTAAGAGTTATACTGCCGATCTTGATATATTCATTTATAGCCAAGTGTTTATATCTGCGGATTGTCGCTCGATCGATCTGAGTTCGAATCCCGTAATAAGAAATACATTATTTTTCCTACAGTGAAAACGGCTTCTAATATAAAAATAGGCTCTAACAAAATGAAAATACAATATTTGTCCATATATACATTTATATCTTTGCACATATCTGGTGACTGTCCTAATACTGAAGGATGACGGAATTGGCCGAGCATATACGATTGAATCAGTAGTTTTACAATTTCCGTTAGCACAGCAGTTAATGATCAGTAAATTTGTAAATAGATTTAAAACACAATTTATTCACCTTTGAGAGAGGCATCGGCTGTTGTAATTGTACTTGAAAATTTACGAAAATGTTTATCATTCATGAACAAATTTATAAAAGAAATATCTTACGATACTGGTTATGCCGCTTTAAAACAAACATTTACATACAAAAACATCATCTTAAGGCGAACGTGGACATTCGAGGTGAAGTAGATGGACTCGAGAACTCAGACCATAACGAATCATCTGCTGGCAGAATGTAAAACATACAAATCATACATTTTCATACAGAAACAGATAATACCTAATTAGTTAGACAATGAACAACTTGTTTTAATCGGATTTAATACCATTTCCAACACATGGCAGGTCATGTAAAACGACCAGAGACATACAAACATCTAATTAAGTCACTCACATGACATCTAATTTTATTGACTAAGGAAGACTTAGGTCTCATGAGCATAAACTGGAATAGAACCACCATTTTGCCAGCAAAAAAAAATTGGAAAAGAGTAAAATACATGTCGCATTTAATCAATAATACGTGGGAAAAAAAACCTTGCAAATAATAACATATGTCTTGTAATCCTACAAGGTATATATGCTTAGTCGGTACAGCACGAGACTTCTAGTTTCGGAGTTGCGAGTTGGATACCCGGGGCTGACTAACTAAATAAACTTACAGTCGTTCGGATGGGACTTTAAACCGAGGACCTGTGTGACAGCGCTGTACACTGAGCACGCTAAAGAACCAGAATAAACTTACGATGGGTACCTATCTGTATCCAGCACTTTCCCCACAGACATAAAAAGAATAACACTCTTATGGGGCACCGTAAAATAAGCGTATATACAACAACTAAAATGTGCACACGCCTGTTTGGGAGCACGGTTTCCTCGCGTTAGTCAACGTGTGCGATTTTTATACCCGATTTACTGAAGTTCCAATGCCAAATGTTAACTAAGAGAGAATTGCTTTAAACAAATCACGTTAGTTCCGTTTATAGTACTTGATATACTATTTCATCCATACTAATAGGCGACCAGATGCTACCAGACGTAATCAGATGTTCCAGCGGTCATACCTTTTGTCTCTCAGTTGAAACATGTTTGTACCTTTGTGATGTACGCATATCTTAACATTGGCGTGAATATATTCTGTTTAATAACAACATTCTGACAACTCAGTTGCATGTAAACAAGGCGAAACAGCACATTTGAGCGTGTACATTGTATGATAATCACTCCATGGGTGACTGACTACGTATGTGCAAAACTAATTACCAGAGCAGTGAATCAACAAATAAATCATGGATAAATCTTCAACATTCTCTACAGGCGGGGCGGTAGTCCAGTGGATAGTGTGATGGTCGATCACGCTAGAGGTTGCGGTATGATTAGCTCTATAAGTTGGCCTTCCCAAAATATCACTCAGTACTAATGGATATGTAGTCTTACCTGATTGTTTGAGTTTGTCCTTTTCTTTGTCCGTTGTTGATGGTGGAACTAGAAGATGTGGGTGGGGAGTGTATCCGGTGATGGCGGAGAACTTGTGGAGGTTGGTGAAGCTGAAATGATTATAAAAGTAAAATAAAAAATCGTATAACCATTAATTCGTCTGCATTCGTGCATGTATAGTACATGTATCAATGTTTAAAAATCGCCAATAATTCATTTAGACTCGCCGTGTATATTTAATAACTGCATTGAATTTGTTGATCGTTTCTGAGATGAACTGACAACACATAGAAAGTAAGTGAACCGAATGAGTTCATGTACACATCCTGCTCATTTGGCTTAGGTTTGTGTATTTATTGTTGATTCATGGCCATGCCATTGAGGGCTAACAGACGATCAGTTAACCTCACCACTGCTTCCGCTGTTTCTACTGTTTCCTGGTATCCTGGAAGTTTAACCAGTACTGGAGCAAGCTACATTTCCACAAGTAACTGATAACTTTCCCGCTTGAATTGATGATGAGAGGCGAAAAATAATAAGACACAACGTCGTATATCAATCATCACGGATACTGTGGCCGGGCCTGGATCGAACTCACGACCCCTTGATTGAAAGTCAGACGCACTATCGACTGGGCTATTTGGGCCCTGCAGGTTTAGGTTTAACATCTAATGAGTGTTCAACAGACCGACCCGTGTCTTGTTTGTACATTAATCATGCACTCAACATCACAAGAAACGGTTTCAATATTAACGGACATCGGTAAATATGAAGCATTTTTTAAATAACCCGTAAATGAAGGAATTATGGTGTACTTGTTATATGGTTTATCCCATTGGCTGTTTAGATCTTGCTCCTTTGTACCACAATGCAGTTGGATTTATTCAAGCGAATGATTCAGGATACTAGAGCGTAAACTCGTTCAGTAAATTTAAAAAAGTGTGTGTGGAAGAAGGTGTGGTATGGAGATCATGATTTGAGAGTGGGTATTTTCTATTTTGGGGGTCTACACTATCGTTAGAAATCAATTATTTTGCTCTACAAGATCAACTGAAAACGTGTAGATTCGTTATCTTGCCATACGAAACACCATTCTTGATTAAATACGGAAAAAACTACTTTACTTTACATGGACAGTTGAACAATGTATGCCGTGTGTTCCAAATGTTATCCTGTTCTAATGGGCAGTGTATGTGCTGTTCTAATAGAACAGTTTATGCACTGCACGACAACAGTATTTTATACGAGTAAAATGGTGTCAGTAGAGGCACGCGAACTGGGTACTTTGTTATAGATATATTCCTATCCGGTTATTATGCATTTTATTTTGATTTGATTTGAAGTGGTGAATGATGCAAGAGACATTGAATCATGTTTAGAATTATCTAACAATGAAATACCTGTATACAGTAAAACACTTTGAGTAAAATACAGCTGGATAGACCTAATATACTTTAAAAGTTTCTGTAATTTTGGATTTTTTTGTTGCAAAATGAACATTGATCTACCGGATGTCAACAACAATTCGAATATGTGAGCGAGTTCATTAGTGAACACGTGGTAAATGTTTGTTGATATCTTCAGTATTCAGATAGTATTCATAGATTGTTCTGTTCTTTGTTGCATTGCTTCATTTATAAAATTGATGATATACTGTGTATGTTTGTTGAGGGCCTCATGTAAGATTGTACGTACTGTAATGAGTCTGTCGTGTTTTTGTTGTTGTTTTTATTATTAGATCCTCTATTTTTATTATATTATTATTATTATTATTATAATTATTATCATTATTATTATTATTTTATTATTATTATTATTATTATTATTATTATTATTATTATTATTATATTATCGATAGATAGGCTATCATTATAAATATTATTAGTTTTATTATCATTATTGCTATCATTATTATCACTTGTAATTTCATTAGATCTATCAAATTAGATCTATATACAGTTACTTGAACCATTAAACAGGAACATTAATTAAAACAGATAATACAAAACAATACTATAAAATTATAGTCCAACCCCACCCACTTTGAGTTTTATTGATTCAAACATAAATCATAACTTCTTAAACAATACGTAATATTTACAGTTTGTTAATCTGTCCAACTTACATTTCAGTGTCAGTTGTAAAAACTGACACACGTGGGATGAGAATAGTCTCCATAGAGTCGTAAATATTCTGAAAATATAAACTGAGAAAAATTCGTGAGCGCAGCAACGAAATCGACAATGGTTGTCACCTTGGTTGCCAGGAAACAACCAAAACTCCGGGGTAAATTACAATACCGGGCATTTAATATTCTTCAGGTCAATGGGTTGGTAAAAGTTGTTTATCTTACTTTAGATTTTTATTCTATTAATATTATTAACTATTCATGTCAGTTTTTTTTTTTACTTGATTAAAACGAATAAATCCATGAAAGCGAAAAAGTCTTGTATCCTTAACGTGACGTCAACGTTTCTATGGCGTTAAAATTGACATGACGTTTTCCCGCGGATTTTATGTTATTATGGCGCTAAAAATCAGGATAGATTGAGACGTTAAATGTTGAATTTGTAATTATGTAGAAAGTTGTAACATTGATGTTGTAGATACCACCTTTGGTTCTTGTATTGTAAGCGATGACATGCAGTCACGATGGGCAAAGCTATTATTTAGGATACTTAATTCCTTTACTTCAAGTGTGTTTTGTAATTCTATATAATTCAGTGCGTTGACTTATTGACAAGATATACTACTACCAGGGGCGTTGGATAGTCAATTTAAAAGCACAGGCCTTAGCAAATTTTACGCGGGGTAGAGGGGTTGGGGTCTTCCACCAGATTTTTTCAAAAAATGTAAATGGCCAATGGTGCATTCTCAGGGGGGCGGGGGGGGGGGGGGGGTATTTTTTTACACATTTTGTTTCTATTTTTTTCTGGGAAAAGGAGCAGGCCCTGGCACGGGGATTCGGACTCACGACACCTGGATAGAAAGTCTGACATGCTACAGATTGAGCTAACCGGGCCCGGAATCAGGTACGTATGCGTCTTAGAAAATAATATCGTATTTTCATATAACTAGATCTATTTTTTTAGATATATTACATGTGATATTATTTGTTTATAATGTTAGTTTGTTATATATATATACATGTTACCCGAAACTGTTGTATAACTGCCAACCCTTAGTGACAATAGGAACATTCTCAGGTTAAAGAAACTAGAACTATGTTAAGCGGTTTGTCTTCATTTTCATAAAGATGACAGATATTCATAGTATATTTGCATATAGGTGACAATGTTGGAGCCTGCTGCTGAATTCGGTCAGGTTTGAGTGACCATGGCGGTAGCTTTAAATTCCGTTGTGATACATTGGAACGGACATTCATGTTATTTCTCGTATTCCCGTCTCTTCCTCATGAGAGAAAACAAAACATGTTCCGTTACATCAATACATGTTGTTACTGTTCAAACCACACAGCAGTGGGAAATATATTATAGCCTATTTTTTTCCATTTAATTTTTGATGAAATAAATGATTAAGCGTAACAGATAGTGTTTCTTTGTATGGTGTTTAGCTTCGCTTGCAACAATCTGCTTTAGCTACATCGCGACAGTGTCTACTTGAGACAATATTCTCAGAACTGCCACACTGGATTATCTTGCCGCAGGCACATGGTATAATACTCCACCCAGTCACAGTATACTAACTCCGGGCCAGCCACACTCGATTATCTTGCCGCAGGCACATGGTATAATACTCCACCCAGTCACAGTATACTAACTCTGGGCCAGCCACACTGGATTATCTTGCCGCAGGCACATGGTATAATACTCCATCCAGTCACAGTATACTAACTCTGGGCCAGCCACACTTGATTATCTTGCTGCAGGCACATGGTATAATACTCCACCCAGTCACAGTATACTAACTCCGGGCCAGCCACACTGGATTATCTTGCCGCAGGCACATGGTATTATACTCAACCCAGTCACATTATTCTAACTCCGGGCCAGCCACACTGGATTATCTTGCCGCAGGCACATGGTATAATACTCCACCCAGTCACAGTATACTAACTCCGGGCCAGCCACACTGGATTATCTTGCCGCAGGCACATGGTATAATACTCCACCCAGTCACAGTATACTAATTCCAGGCCAGCCACACTGGATTATCTTGCTGCAGGCACATGGTATAATACTCCACCCAGTCACAGTATACTAACTTCGGGCCAGCCACACTGGATTATCTTGCTGCAGGCACATGGTATACAGCCACACTGGATTATCTTGCCGCAGGCACATGGTTTAATACTCCACCCAGTCACAGTATACTAACTCTGGGCCAGCCACACTTGATTATCTTGCCGCAGGCACATGGTATAATACTCCACCCAGTCACAGTATACTAACTCCGGGCCAGCCACACTGGATTATCTTGCCGCAGGCACATGGTATAATACTCCACCCAGTCACAGTATACTAACTCTCGGCCAGCCACACTGGATTATCTTGCCGCAGGCACATGGTATAATACTCCACCCAGTCACAGTATGCTAACTCCGGGCCAGCCACACTGGATTATCTTGCCGCAGGCACATGGTTTAATACTCCACCCAGTCACAGTATACTAACTCCGGGCCAGCCACACTTGATTATCTTGCCGCAGGCAAATGGTATAATACTCCACCCAGTCACAGTATACTAACTCCGGGTCAGCCACACTGGATTATCTTGCCGCAGGCACATGGTATAATACTCCACCTGGTCACAGTATACTAACACCGGGCCAGCCACACTGGATTATCTTGCCGCAGGCATATGGTATAATACTCCACCCAGTCACAGTATACTAACTCCGGGCCAGCCACACTGGATTATCTTGCCACAGGCACGTGGTATAATACTCCACCCAGTCACAGTATACTAACTACGGGCCAGCCACACTGGATTATCTTGCCGCAGGCACATGGTATAATACTCCACCCAGTCACAGTATACTAACTCTGGGCCAGCCACACTGGATTATCTTGCCGCAGGCACATGGTATTATACTCAACCCAGTCACATTATTCTAACTCCGGGCCAGCCACACTGGATTATCTTGCCGCAGACACATGGTATAATACTCCACCCAGTCACAGTATACTAACTCCGGGCCAGCCACACTCGATTATCTTGCCGCAGGCACATGGTATAATACTCCACCCAGTCACAGTATACTAATTCCAGGTCAGCCACACTGGATTATCTTGCTGCAGGCACATGGTATAATACTCCACCCAGTCACAGTATACTAACATCGGGCCAGCCACACTGGATTATCTTGCTGCAGGCACATGGTATACAGCCACACTGGATTATCTTGCCGCAGGCACATGGTATAATACTCCACTCAGTCACAGTATACTAACTCTGGGCCAGCCACACTTGATTATCTTGCCGCAGGCACATGGTATAATACTCCACCCAGTCACAGTATACTAACTCCGGGCCAGCCACACTGGATTATCTTGCCGCAGGTACATGGTATAATACTCCACCCAGTCACAGTATACTAACTCTCGGCCAGCCACACTGGATTATCTTGCCGCAGGCACATGGTATAATAATCCACCCAGTCACAGTATGCTAACTCCGGGCCAGCCACACTGGATTATCTTGCCGCAGGCACATGGTATAATACTCCACCCAGTCACAGTATACTAACTCCGGTCCAGCCACACTTGATTATCTTGCCGCAGGCACATGGTATAATACTCCACCCAGTCACAGTATACTAACTCCGGGTCAGCCACACTGGATTATCTTGCCGCAGGCACATGGTATAATACTCAACCCGGTCACAGTATACTAACTCCGGGCCAGCCACACTGGATTATCTTGCCGCAGGCACATGGTATAATACTCCACCCAGTCACAGTATACTAACTCCGGGCCAGCCACACTGGATTATCTTGCCACAGGCACATGGTATAATACTCCACCCAGTCACAGTATACTAACTCCGGGCCAGCCACACTGGATTATCTTGCCGCAGACACATGGTATAATACTCCACCCAGTCACAGTATACTAACTCCGGGCCAGCCACACTGGATTATCTTGCCGCAGGCTCGTGGTATAATACTCCACCCAGTCACAGTATACTAACTCCTGGCCAGCCGGACCTAGAAGTCTTCTCTAAATGCAGAGCGCCATGCCGGGTACCATTTTTAAAACATTTCGTAAAGCGGCAGGAAAACAAAGTACAATGTTTCACGGAATCTTACTAATGTCCATCGAGGATTTCAAAACAGTAAATATACTATTTGTTGTTTTGTCATGTTTTCTTCGCCCCACCAGAATGACAAAATGAGGAGGCACAAATTACTTCCATATATTTTTATCATATATATATGTATATACATGTATACATCATGCATCATTCTGCCTCAATCGAGTAAGTTACAATGCAACTATATCTAGTATGGTTGTCTTGTTTAGAATAATGTGTTTCGTGTAGCCGTACTCTATTTTGATTTCAATACGAAATGACCCTAAAGAAACACCAACTACATAAAATACTTCGGTCGTTGGCATGACTGCACTGATCCTCTTTCTCGCTCTCAACGATAAGAAACACGGTACCTCGTTTGAATTATCGTCTGCTAACGTATTAAGATACAAAGACAAAATCTAGCAATTTTCGGATACAGTATATATATACTGAACCCTTACATAAATTGCTATTTTGTTACCTATTTTATGCGGACATAACTATAGAGCTTTAATTGTTGCCAGTTTTGTTGTTGCTGCTACTGTTACTACTGCTAATGATGCTAGTGACATATTTGTCATAATTCTTTTTTATTTAATGTATCTTTATGAATTTTTCGATATTTAGTGAATAAAAACTGAAATATCTTAGTCAATATTAGAATTAGAAATATCACTGTATAGTATTGGTGTGTGTGTGTGTGAGTAATTTATTATGCTCAGTGTCAATAAAATAGCCTTGTGTCAATATTTTGTGGATGCAGTTGAAATATTTCTTTAAAAAGTGTGTCATTTACATTATTTTCAGCAGTTTCAACTTTAAAGGTAATATTCTGTCAACAAGTCTGCAGATTAATAAACTATTATATTTGATCAAATTATCGTCAAATACCAATATATTCACTTTTGTTTTCAAAGTTATTCATCTCCGACTTTGGTAAATTATGTATGTTTTTGCAATTTTGTCCAGTTGATGTGGTATCCTTATTAATAACTATCAATAGAGTAGAAATTAAACAAAAAGAATGAAAACAGGAATCAAGTAAGAATGGAAATGAAAACAAGATTGAAGTAAGGATAGAAAGAAAAGCAAGAATGGAAAAAAGAATAAATTAAGAATGTAAAAAGGAAAACAAGATTTAAGCAAGAGTGTTAAGAAAAATAAATTACAAGAATGAAGTTTGAAATAAATATTCAAAAGAAGCAAAGAGTGAAGTAAGTGTTTATTAAATAGATGACAAGAAAAAAATAAAACTGAACAGAAAACAAGATTAAAAATAAGGATGGAAAGGAAAACAAGATTTAAGCAAGAGTGGAAATAAAAATAAAAATGAAGTTTGAAGTAAGTATGCAAAAGAAGCAAAGATCGAAATATGTATTTAAATAAATAGAAGTAGATAAGAAATAAATAAGACTATAGAAAAGGGGCTTAATCCCCCACAACCGGTGATTAAGCAATTGTAAGAATACAACCCTGGATGGGTTGACCTCATGGTTGAGGATTTATAAACAAGGGGCTATTCAGTCAACTGGTAAACCGCAGCAATATACAGTAAAATATTAAGATCTTTCATACACCTAAGATATAAATATTATCATGTTACAAAGTTTTACATAACATGATTATAAGATAATAAAAAAATATTTTTATTCAGTCATTATATAAATGAATAAATATTTTATCTGTTGTTATATTTTCTGCATTTATAGTTTCACCATAATACTCATTTGTTTATTTATTTTAAAAAAAAAAGGGACATACTATATTTTTAAATTTATTGAAATAGCTGTTGATAGCATTTATAATCCATTGCCAAAGGCATCTTCACAGGTATTGTCGCGATCTGTAAACAACCACGTGTGATTTAGAAGCAATACATGTTCATGCACATAGTTACATTTTGTCTATGTTACAAGTTATCTTGTCTGGTTGGTTCAAAGTTACATGTCATCAAATGGGATGTAACCAGTATGGATATAACAGAATGGTCAAGTGTAACACAGCCGCTCCGTCGAAAACAAGTACTACATATTATTGGATTGTCCATTATCAGATTTAAGACAGTTGAAATTTTGTTTCTCCAGTGTTATTATTATTTCTGATTTCTTGGAATCATGGAACTCATATAGTGTTGCTTGAGAATAAATCTCGCTTGAGCCGGTGTTAGTGGGTGTGAGGGATGTTGCACGTTTCATATGAGTTATTACAGGGAGGGCTGTTGCTAATGTTGTCAAAACTTGTAGCCCAACCCATTTGCACTATATATAAATATATTTGTATTGTTATTAATCATGTAATTGTATATAATAGATGCAATAAAATATTATTAAACTAAACTTTTACAGAGTGACTACTTCATTCTAAATCCAAATAATATTTTCAAACACGAAGACAAGTCCTAGTCTACTTGTTATAAATTTAACCGAAATAATTAGATATGTGTCGTATTGAATATATTTTTTATTCATTACCGTATTAGATATGTGTTTTATAAGTATCAATATAAAAAGTGTTCTAGAAAAGTCATTAATTGATAGTTATTGTATTATCGTACGCAAGATACTACTGTTTAATCCCCATTGACCAGCGGATATTTCATCAAAATGCATTGTTAACCGCTCAAAAATCTGTAAATGTATTTAAACTGCCACACGTTGATCAATAAATCTGTTTTTTCTAGATATAACGTATAGTGCATGATCAATTTAAATGCCACTTATATATTTTGGCGACATCAGTAAATGATTATTTGTGCCATATATTTTGTCAATTAGTGCCTTGTCCTGCCACCAATTTTGTCAGTTAGTGCTTTGTCCTACCACCAATTCTATCAGTTAGTGCCTTGTCCTGCCACCAATTGGACAGCTAATGCCTTGTCCTGCCACCAATTATGCCAGTTTGTGCATTGTCCTGCCACCAATTTCGTCAGTTAGTACCTTGTCCTACCACCAATTATGTCAGTTAGTGCTTTGTCTGCTAATTGTGTTAGCTAATGCTTTGTCCTGCCACTAGCTTAACGCGGTCGTCACATTGACGTCTCGGTTTATGTGCGTTAGTCTGTCCGTCCGATTTCCCTGTTAAATGAGGTATTTTCTTCCGAATGTGCCACGTGCAACCGACGGCTATATATGCGTACCTTCAATGCCAAGATCGCACTGATGACATGTCTAATTTAATTTCTTTTATTTTGTTATTGCCAAGAATAGTTTTCCTATTAAAAAAATGAACACCAACTAAAGCCCCGTACACATGCACCTAAATTTAGTTTTTTATATGCAAATTTGCTCACAGGAGCAAAAATGGTCATACAACCACAAAAAAATATCGTTGCCACCAAATGACCATATGGACGAGGCCTCCAAAAGAGACATTTAAGGTTACAGGAGACGCCCCAGTTCCAGAGCCCCCTGGTCCTTTTACGTGTTCGATATATAGCACTGTTTCACAAAATTTCGCTTTAAAGACCGTAGCTATCATCGTATAAAATACACGATCATAGTATAATATACACGTTCATCATATAAAATATATGTTCATCGTATAAAATACGCGATCATCGTATAAAATACAAAATTATCGTATAATATATACGCTCATCGTATAAAATATTCACCATCATCGTAAAGAATACACGATTATCGTATAAAATAAACGATTATCGTTCATGGTATAAAATACACACTTATCGTATACAATACGCAATCATCGTATAAAATATACATTAATCGTATAAAATACGCGAACATCGTACAAAATACATGATCATCGTATAAAATATACGATGATCATATATTAATAGCGTATTTCTTATGCACTGAATGATTGTTTTATACGATTGTCGTGTAAATGGCATGATATATGCTGAACGCATAATTTATATGATGATCGTATATTTTATTCGATTATCGTGTATTGTTTACGATGATTGTGTTTATTTCAGAAAATGGGTATATAATATCATGAAAATTTATTTTATACGGTGATTTATACGTTGAGTATATAATTTTAACATGATGAACGAATCTGAACGAACTGTCGACCATACTGGTGCACCATAAATAAAAAATACATGTAATCTGATCAACCGGTTAATAGATAGTTGGCAGTTGATAGTTAGTAGTTGGCAGTTGATAGTTGGTAGTTGATATTTGGTAGTTGGTAGATGGTTGTTGGTAATTGATAGTTGGTAGTTGATAGTTAGTAGTTGGCAGTTGATAGTTGGTAGTTAATATTTGGTAGTTGGTAGATGGTTGTTGGTAATTGATAGTTGGTAGTTGGTAGTTGATAATTGATAGTAGGTAGTTGGAAGTGGGTAGTTGGCAGTTGATAGCTGATAGTTGGTAGTTGGAAGTGGGTAGTTGGTAGTTGATAGCTGATAGTTGGTAGTTGGCAGTTGATAGTTGGTAGTTGATAGTTGGTAGTTGGCAGTTGACAGTTGATAGTTGGTAATTGGTAGTTGGCAGTTGATAGTTGGTAGTAGGTGGTTGGTAGTTGGTAGTTGGCAGTTTATAGTTGGTTGTTGGTAGTTGGCAGTTTATAGTTGGTAGTTGGTAGTTGGCAGTTGATAGTTGGTAGTTGATAGTTGGAAGTTGATAGTTGGTAGTTGGTAGTTAATAGTTGGTAGTTGGTAGTTGGTAATTGGTTAGTGGATATTCGAATAACCATCTACCGAATATGTAAAATAAAACATCTCCTGTGTAAATATAAACAAAACAGGAGAGAAACCCCAGCATTTTGCTTTCGTTTTAATGTTTTAATGACATTGTATGTATATAATAAAGGATGCTATTTTGAAATAAAGTATGTTTTAACCAACTGCCGACTTGTTGCCAGTTGGGGAATCGAATTTGTTATTATAATCACGATTTAGTTACATAGTTAACCCCTTTTATACGCTTAAAATAATGAATAGAAACAGGATGTATTTTCATTTCAAATCCGAATCCTAAACTTGCAACTGGTTGGTAGTTGGCGAGTCGACCGAATCCTCAACTGGAAGTTTTGAATCGCTTTCTGGTAAATATACTGATTGTATTGAAGGAACAACGCGGCACTGGTGTTTTACGTAGTTATAATCGGTGTTTCCGTTGTCGAACTATTGTGTTTAAAGAAATAAATCATCGATTATTAATAATTCGAATACCCAACTGGAAAATTTGAACCGCCTTCTGGTAAATATACCCATTGTATTGAAGGAACACCATGGTGCGGTGTTTATTTTATTGTTATAAACTGTTATTCTATTGAATTGCTTTTTTTAATAAATATAAATAAGCGATTGAAAGAAATAACGAATTCCCAACTGGCAACTGGTTGGTACGAGTGATGTTATTGTGAGGGGATTTTATAAACGGAGTTACGTCATAGCGCTAGGAGGGTAGGAACTATGCAAAAGGTGAAAAGAAAAATATATCATGTGTTAACATAATCTGATATATTTCTTTATATGACATGGCAGGCGAAGTGGCTCTTTATTATAATACACAACAACACCGTTATCAATTAAATTATTTATTGAAAAAGAATCAAAACAACTGTTATTTACAAACTCACAGCCAAAAATTACAAATACAAATTCATATTTTTGAATTTAAAAACGTAGACAGCAAAAGAAGTGAACAAGCTACATTGTATCATGCTATAAATATTAAAAAAAAAATACACCGTACCACATAGATAGTAAATGAATGAACAAGCTGCACCGTATTACATAGATAGTAAAACGAGTGAACAAGCTGCACCGTATCACGTAGAAAGCAAAACGAGTGAACAAGCTACACCGTACCACATAGAGATTAAAACGAGTGAACAAGCTACACCGTATCACGTAGAGATTAAAACGAGTGAAAAAGCTACACCGTATCATGTAGAGAGAAAAAAGACTGAACAAGCTACACCGTACCACGTAGATAGTAAAACGAGCGAACAAGCTATACCGTATCATGTATATAGTAAAACAAGTGAACGAGTTACACCGTATCACGTAGTGTTAAAACGAGTGAACAAGCTACACAGTATCACGTAAAGACAAAAACTAGTGAACAAGCTACACCGTATCACGTAGAGATTAAAATGAGTGACCGTATCACATAGAGAGAAAAATGAGTGAACAATCTTTTCCGTATCACGTAGAGAGAAAAACAAGTGAACAAGCTACACCGTATCACGTAGATAGTAAAATGAGTGAACAAGCTACACCGTATCACGTAGAAAGTTAAGCAAGTGAATAAGCTACACAGTATCACGTAGATAGATAAACGAGTGAACAAGCTACAACATTTCACGTAGAGAGAAAAACAAGTGAACAAGCTACACCGTATCATGTAGATAGTAAACAGGTGAACAAGCTACACCATATCACGTAGATAGTAAAACGAGTGAATAAGCTACACCGTATCATGTAGATAATAAAACGAGTGAACAAGCTACACCGTATCACGTAGATAGTAAAAAGAGCGAACAAACTACACCATATCACGTAGATAGTAAAACGAGTGAACAAGCTACACCGTATCATGTAGATAGTAAAACGAGTGAATAAGCTACACTGTATCACGTAGAAAGTTAAACGAGTGAACAAGCTACACCGTATCACGTAGATAGTAAAACGAGTCAACAAGCTGCACCTTATCACATAGAAAGTTAAACGAGTGAAAAGCTACACCGTATCATGTAGATAGTAAAATGAGTGAACAAGCTACAACGTTTCACTTAGAGAAAAAAACAAGTGAACAAGCTACAACGTTTCACGTAGATAGTAAACGAGTGAACAAGCTACACCGTATCACGTAGATAGTAAAACGAGTGAATAAGTTACACCGTATCATGTAGATAATAAAATGAGTGAACAAGCTACACCGTATCACGTAGATAGTAAAACGAGCGAACAAACTACACCATATCACGTAGATAGTAAAACGAGCGAACAAGCTAAACCATATCACATAGATAGTAAAACGAGTGAACAAGCTACGACGTATCACTTAGATAGTAAAACGAGTGAACAAGCTATGACGTATCACGTAGATAATAAAACGAGTGAACAAGCTACGACGTATCACGTAGATAGTAAAACGAGTGAACAAGCTACGACGTATCACGTAGATAGTAAAACGAGTGAACAAGCTACAACGTATCACGTAGATAGTAAAACGAGTGAACAAGCTACGACGTATCACGTAGATAGTAAAACGAGTGAACAAGCTACGACGTATCACGTAGATAGTAAAACGAGCGAACAAACTACACCATATCACGTAGATAGTAAAACGAGCGAACAAGCTAAACCATATCACATAGATAGTTAAACAAGCGAACAAGCTACGACGTATCACGTAGATAATAAAACGAGCGAACAAGCTACGACGTATCACGTAGATAGTAAAACGAGCGAACAAGCTACGACGTATCACGTAGATAGTAAAACGAGCGAACAAGCTACACCGTATCACGTAGATAGTAAAACGAGCGAACAAGTTACACCGTATCACGTATAGAGTAAAACGAGCGAACAAGCTACACTGTATCACGTAGATAGTAAAACGAGCGAACAAGCTACAACGTATCACGTAGAGAGTAAAACGAGCGAACAAGCTACAACGTATCACGTAGAGAGTAAAACGAGCGAACAAGCTACAACGTATAACGTAGATAGTAAAATGAGCGAACAAGCTACACCGTATCACGTAGATAGTAAAACGAGCGAACAAGCTACACCGTATCACCTAGATAGTAAAACGAGCGAACAAGCTACAACGTATCATGTAAATACTGAAACGAGCGAACAAGCTACACCGTATCACGTAGATAGTAAAATGAGTGAAGAAGCTACACCGTATCATGTAGATAATAAAACGAGTGACCAAGCTGCACCGTATCACGTAGAGAGTAAAACGAGTGAACAAGCTACACCTTTCTACATAGATTGTTAAATGAATGAACAAGCTACACCGTATCCCGCAGTTAGCAAAACAAGCGAACAAGCTACACCGTATCACGTAGAAAGTAAAACGAAGATAAGCTACACCGTACTACATAGATTGTGAAACGAGTGAACAAGCTACACCGTATCACGTAGATAGTAAAACGAGCAAACAAACTACACCATATCGCGTAGATAGTAAAACGAGCGAACAAGCTACACCGTATCACGTAGAGAGTAAAACGAGCGAACAAACTACACCATATCACGTAGATAGTAAAACGAGTGAACAAGCTACACCGTATCACATAGATAGTAAAACGAGTGAATAAGCTACACCGTATCACGTAGATAATAAAACGAGTGAACAAGCTACACCGTATCACGTAAATAGTAAAACAAGTGACCAAGCTGCACTGTATCGCGTAGAGAGTAAAACGAGTGACCAAGCTGCACCGTATCAGGTAGAGAGTAAAACGAGTGATCAAGCTACACCTTTCTACATAGATTGTTAAATGAGTGAACAAGCTACACCGTATCCCGCCGATAGCAAAACGAGCGAAATAGCTAGACCGTATCACGTAGAAAGTAAAACGAGTGAACAAGGTACACTGTATCACGTCGAGAGTAAAACGAAGACAAGCTACACCGTATCACGTATATAGTAAAATGAGTGAACAATCTACACCGTATCACGTAGATAGTTAAATGAGTGAAGAAGCTATACCGTATCAAGTATATAGTAAAATGAGTGAACAAGCTACACCGTATCACGTAGAAAGTAAAGTGAGTGTACAAGCTACACCGTATCACGTAGATAGTAAAATGAGTGAAAAAGCTACACCGTATCATATAGACAGAAAAACAAGTGAACAAGCTACAACGTATCACGTAGAGAGTAAACAGCGTAACAAATTCAAACTGATGGAACTAAATTGAAACATTAAAGTATATTGAAAGGATAAAGAAAGGCCGGGAAAATTTCAAAGTTATTGTTAGTGATATTTACAGTTTCAGAATTTGTATCATATTGACAAAATCGTTGATGAAATACCTTTACATACATACACTGTGAATCTGTTAACATCGCTTTCAAGTTTGATAATGTGGCTGTGGAATTCACCCGGTGTTTCTTTATCCTGTCAGTATATGAAGTAACAATATTTACTATACAAGCTAAACTTACCAACAAGCTGTAATTTAGTCGTTACTTTAAAGGGACACACGGCAATATTCATCCATTTTTGCTTAACTCTATTTCTTAAAATTATATACTCCATATGATACAAATATGAAATTAGAATATCCAGGTATTTTGATAGAGTCTTAATTTTGTCTCTAAATTGAAAAGGGCGGTAACTCCTGTAAATGTTTTAAATACATCATAGTTTGTATACTCATGGTCAAAAAGTGTGTAAAAATAAGTTTTCAGCAGTTTTTATCGGTATAATAGAAAAAAACTACGAAGGAAATATTAATTTCAATTTTAAAATTTAAAAAAAAAAACAGCCACTAGTTTTTTAATAAATATTTTTGTCAATATTACTATATAATTTTAGATAACACAATTTAGAGATTAGTATTGTCGGACTCCTATGGTTATACGTTCATAGGAGTGGTAAGGTTGGTGTATAATTAAGAATAAAATTCGATTTCAACGTTGCCTTGTGTCTCTTTAACCAGACACACTTTTCACGTGATTTAGGTTAAATACATGTTATCCTAGATGCCAAACATGTGAACATATTTTACAACTACGTTAAAGGGACACCTGGCAATGTTGAAATAGAATATTTTCATGTTCATACATCAAATATACCTTCACACCTATGAACGTATAACTATATAGGAATATATAGCGTGAATAAAGATTAATATCTGAAACATCAAATTTGAGAAAAACTATTTTTAAACTGTTTATGTGTCCACAGGACATGGTTGGTCCGCTATATATTTGTAAATGTTACCAAATACCAAGTCAAAGAGGAATCATAACTCCTGTAAAATTTAACCAACATAAGCCTCGAACAGATGGATGGACGGGCAAACGGACGGACGGACAGGAATTACACCTGATGACCTTGCATCATCCGTCATGGGCATAAAAAATACAAATTTATGTTTCCTTGATTTTTTCTATCATATCGATAAAAAACAGATGAATTTGGAATACACTGAGCACGTTTTGTCACATGACCACAATTCTATGGTAAGGGACGTCTTTCAAACATTTATCAGGGTCATGACCCTTTCCGAAATAAAAACAAAATTAAGAGACTAAATACATTAAAGGGTATTTTAGTTTCATACTTGTTTCATGTTGATATATAATTTTCAAAAAAGACGACGATTAAAAATTAATCAATATTGTTATGTGTCACTTTAAACCAAGACGATGCTATAAATAGAAGAGGCTGTATCCCCTAACATTCTTTCACTTAAACATACGGATTTTACTCAATTGGTAAGTAATAATTGTTGACCAGACTATGAAAAATTAATTAAAACGTTCACCAATTCTTTTATCATAAACATATTACAAGATTCGGACGAATGGATAAAAATTAAAGACATAAAATTGCTGAAATAATGACAGGGGATTCAACGTCTTGTTTGATTCAAACTGGGTAATAATCGAAATAAACAAAACAATAATATAAAATAAGTCAGTCAGTCAGTCATATTGCACATCTCCCTGTCCTTTCAACAATCCTCTACTCCATCCTCCCATTAATCCTCGTCATCCTCCTAGTTCTTCCCCACCGGTTCCTTCTCCACCCACAGTCCACTTGTTCCACCTGAGAGACTTTAACTTGAGTGTCCACTGCAAAGAAAGACATTGTGTTGTTTAACGTTGACAAGACGTCACCAATATCTATCTAAAATAAAACAATATGTGTTCGACAAAACATTCAAAGACAAATTCCAAAATCAAGTAGAAAAAGAAGAAGTAGAAAAAGAAGAAGAAATAAACAACAACAACATCGTGTTTAATACTAATTAAGGAGGACACTACAGGCAGACAAACAGAAGTAAGCTCACTCGGTTGCTTGTTTGACTATCAGCCCATGCGTCCTGCGATCGATTCCCTACCAGGCCACAGTCATTGTGATAATTGACATATGGCATTGCGTCACATTACTATTCGTCCTCCACCGCTTATTCACGAGAAACTCACCAGTAACATGTGGAGAAGGGTGTGTTCGAGTACTGGTTAACCTTATTGGAACACAGGAAATAATGGTGATGTTGATTGATCGTATAAACTTACGCTAAATATTCAATCAATCAATCAATCAATCAATCAATCAATCAATCAATCAATCAATCAATCAATCAAGCAACCAAGCAAGCAATTAAAATGACTGCACATTTCATAAGAAATAAACAACCATATTTAACAATGACGAATGAAGGATGCATGAATGATATTTGATGGCACGTCGACACATAAGAAGGTACTGTTACAAACAAACTGCCTAATATTCACCATTTTTCATGTCTTTCTTGTGGAGGAGACTATCACCATACACTGGTGTCTGTATTCTTTCTGGTAAACACGGTTCTAACTGTGGGTGTATGGTGATATTATTGTTTAAGATGTATGAAATAGGGAAAATATTTATATGATACATTGGCTAGAACAGAAAACGTACAAACATTCAACAGAAAAATGATATTATAATAGAAACAATGCGAAATGTATAACAAGGATACAAACACGAACTTGACATGTGAGCTGATGTCAGCTTAGTAGATTTTCAAATTTCCTGCAGTAAAATCGGATGTTTTAATGGCATAAAAAAGACACGGATATAATAAGTTTACACCGACTTACGAGTTAGTAAAATTCAAACAGAAAACAAATGTACATGTATATGTTTTGCCTTTCAGTTATACATGTTATGTCTGATTAATACATATGGCTCGTCTATCAGTTATACATGTGATGTCCGACGAATAGACATGGCTCGTCCATCATTTATATGTGTTGTGTCCGACAAATAGACATGGCTCGTCTATCATTTATACATGTTGTGTCCGACAAATAGACATGGCTCCTCTATCATTTATACATGTTATGTCCGACATATAGACATGGATCCTCTATCATTTATACATGTTATGTCCGATATATAGACATGGCTTTACTATCATGTATACATGTTATTTCAGAAAAATACACATAGCTCGTCTATCATTTATATATGTTGTGTCCGACAAATAGACATGGCTCGTCTATCATTTATATGTGTTGTGTCCGACAAATGGACATGCCTCGTTTTTCATATATATGTGTTGTGTCCGGCAAATAGATATGGCTTGTCTATCATTTATACATGTTTTGTCCGGCAAAAAGACATGACTCGCCTATCATTTAAATCTGTTACGTCCGACAAATAGACATGGCTCCTCTATCATTTATATGTTTTGGGTCCGGCAAATTTACATGGCTCCTCTATCATTTATATATGTTATATCCGACATGAAGACATGGCTACTCTATCATTTATATGTGTTGGGTCCGGCAAATTTACATGGCTCGTCTATCATTTATATGTGTTGTGTCCGGCAAATAGACATGGCTCGTCTATAATTTATACATGTTATGTCCGACATGAAGACATGGCTACTCTATCATTTATACATGTTATGTCCGACAAATAGACATGACTTGTCTATCAGTTATATGTGTTGTGTCTGGCAAAGAGACATGGCTTGTCTATCATTTATAAATGTTGTGTCCGGCAAATAGACATGGCTCGTCTATAATTTATACATGTTATGTCCGACATGAAGACATGGCTACTCTATCATTTATACATGTTATGTCCGACAAATAGACATGGCTTGTCTATCAGTTATATGTGTTGTGTCTGGCAAAGAGACATGGCTTGTCTATCATTTATAACTGTTGTGTCCGAAAAATAGACATGACTCGCCTATTTTTATATATGACATGTCTGACAAATATACATGGCTCGTCTATCATTTATATGTGTTGTGTCCGGCAAATAGACATGGCTCGTTTATAATTTATATGTGATGTGTCCGGCAAATAGACATGCCTCGTCTATCATTTATATGTACTGTGTCCGGCAAATAAACATGGCTTGTCTATCATTTAAACATGTTGTGTCCGCAAATAGACATGACTCACCTATCATTTAAATATGTTATGTCCGACAAATAGACATTGCTCGTCTATCATTTATATGTGTTGTGTCTGGCAAATAGACATAGCTCCTCTAGCATTTATTTATGTTATGTCCGACAAATAGACATGGCTCCTCTATCATTTATATGTGTTGTGTCCGACAAATAGACATGGCACGTCTATCATTTATAAATGTTTTGTACGACATAAAGACATAGCTCGTTTATCATTTATTTGTGTTGTGTTCGACAAATAGAAATAGCACGTCTATCATTGATATGTGTTGTGTCTAGCAAATAGATATTGCTTGTATATCATATAAACATGTTGTGTCCGGCAAATAGACAAGACTCGCCTATCATTTAAATTTTGTTATGTCCGACAGGTAGACATGGCTCGTCTAGTATTTAAATGTGTTGTGTCTGGCAAAGAGACATGGCTTGTCTATCATTTATAACTGTTGTGTCCGAAAAATAGACATGACTCGCCTATTTTTATATATGACATGTCTGACAAATATACATGGCTCGTCTATCATTTATATGTGTTGTGTCCGGCAAATAGACATGGCTCGTTTATAATTTATACATGTTATGTCCGACATGAAGACATGACTACTCTATCATTTATACATGTTATGTCCGACAAATAGACATGGCTTGTCTATCAGTTATATGTGTCGTGTCTGGCAAAGAGACATGGCTTGTCTATCATTTATAAATGTTGTGTCCGGCAAATAGACATGACTCGCCGATTTTTATATATGATATGTCTGACAAATATACATGACTCGTCTATCATTTATACATGTTATGTCCGACATATAGACATGGCTTAACTATCATTTATACATGTTTTTTCCTGCAAAAAGACATAGTTCCTCTATCATTTACATAGGTGGTGTCCGACAAATAGACATGACTCGTCTATCATTTATATGTGATGTGTCCGGCAAATAGACATGCCTCGTCTATCATTTATATGTACTGTGTCCGGCAAATAAACATGGCTTGTCTATCATTTAAACATGTTGTGTCCGCAAATAGACATGACTCACCTATCATTTAAATATGTTATGTCCGACAAATAGACATTGCTCGTCTATCATTTATATGTGTTGTGTCTGGCAAATAGACATAGCTCCTCTAGCATTTATTTATGTTATGTCCGACAAATAGACATGGCTCCTCTATCATTTATATGTGTTGTGTCCGACAAATAGACATGGCACGTCTATCATTTATAAATGTTTTGTACGACATAAAGACATAGCTCGTTTATCATTTATTTGTGTTGTGTTCGACAAATAGAAATAGCACGTCTATCATTGATATGTGTTGTGTCTAGCAAATAGATATTGCTTGTATATCATATAAACATGTTGTGTCCGGCAAATAGACAAGACTCGCCTATCATTTAAATTTTGTTATGTCCGACAGGTAGACATGGCTCGTCTAGTATTTAAATGTGTTGTGTCCGACAAATAGACATGGCGCCTCTATCATTTATATGTGTTGTGTCCTGCAAATAGACATGCCTTGTCTACCATTTATATGTGTTTTGTCCGGCAAATAGAAAAGCCTCGTCTATCATTTATATGTACAGTGTCCGACATATAGACATGGCTTGTCTATCATTTATATGTGTTTTGTCCGGTAAATAGACATGGCTTGTCTATCAGTTATATGTGTTGTGTCTGGCAAATAAACATGGCTCAGCTATCATTTATATTTGTTGTGTCTGGCAAATAGACATGGCTCCTCTAGGATTTATATGTGTTGTGTCTGGCAAATATACATGAATGGTTTATCATTTATATTTGTTGTGTCTGGCAAATAGACATGGTTCCTCTAGCATTTATATATGTTGTGTCTGGCAAATAGACATGGCTCGTCTATCATTTATAGTGTTGTATCTAGCAAATAGACATGGCACCTCTATCATTTATATGTTTTTTGTCCGACAAATAGACATGACTCGTCTATCATTTATACATGATATGTCCGACATATAGACATAGCTAATTTATCATTCATATGTGTTGTGTCTGACAAATAGACATGGCTCCTCTAGCATTTATATGTGTTGTGTCTGGCAAATAGACATAGCTCGTCTATAATTTATATGATTTGTTTCTGGCAAATTGATATGGCTTATCTAGCAATTATATGTGTTGTGTCTGGTAAATAGACATGGCTCCTCTAGCATTTATATGTGTTGTGTCTGGCAAATAGACTTGGCTCGTCTATCATTGATATGTGTTGTGTCCGGCAAATGGACATGGCTCGTCTATCGTTTATATGTGTTGTGTCCGGCAAATCGACACGGATCGTCTATCATTTATATGTGTTGTGTCTGACAAATAGACATGGCTCGTCTATCATTTATATATGTTGTGTCCGACAAATAGACATGCCTCGTCTATCATTATATGTGTTGCATCCGACAAATAAACACGCATTTTCTATCATTTATATGTGCTGTGTCCGATATATAGACATTGCTCGTCTATCATTGATACATGTTATGTCTGACATATATACATTGCTTTTCTATCATTTATATATGTTATGTGCGACAAATAGACATGGCTTGTCTATCATTTATATATGTTTTATCCGGCAAATAGATATGGCTTTTCTATCCTTTATACATGTTTTTTTCCGGCAAAAAGACATGACTCGCCTAGCATTTAAATCTGTAATATCCGACAAATAGACATGGCTCGTATATCATTTATATGTGTTGTGTCCGGCAAATAGACATGGCTCCTTTATCATTTATATATGTTATGTCTGACATATAGACATGGCTCGTCTATCATTTACATGTGTTGTGTCCGGAAAATAGACATGGCTCGTCTATCATTTATACATGTTATGTCCGACATATAGACATGGCTTGTCTATCATTTAAGGTTGTTATGTCCGACAAATAGACATGGCTCGTCTATCATTTATATGTGCGGTGTCCGGCAAATACACATGGCTTGCCTATCATTTATACATGTTGTGTCCGGCAAATAGACATTGCTCCTCTATCATTTATACATGTTATGTCCAACGTATAGACATGGCTTAACTATCATTTATACATGTGATTTCCAACAAATAGACATAGCTCGTCTATCATTTATATATATTGTGTCCGACAAATAGACATGACTCGTCTATCATTTATATATGTTATGTCCGACAAATAGACATGGCTCGTCTATCATTTAAATGCGTTGTGTCTGACAAATATACATGACTCGTCTATCATTTATATATGTTATGTCCGACAAATAGACATGGCTTGTCTATCATTTATACATGTTGTGTCTGGCAAATAGACATGACTCGTCTTTCATTTATACATGTTATGTCCGACAAATAGACATGGCCCGTCTATCATGTATATGTGTTGTGTCCGGCAAATAGACATGGCTCCTCTATAAATCATACATGTTGTGTCGTGCAAATAGACGTGACTTGCCTATCATTTATACATGATATGTCCGACATATAGACATGGCTCGTCTATTTTTTATATGTGTTGTGTCCGGCAAATAGATATGGCTCCTCTATCATTTATATGTTATGTCCGACATATAGACATTGCTTGTCTATCATTTATACATGTTGTGTCCTGCAATATTAATAGACTAGACTCGACTATCATTTAAATCTGTTATGTCCGACAAATAGACATGTCTCGTCTATCATTTATACATGTTATGTCCGGCACATAGACATGACTCGCCTATTATCTATATATGTTATGTCCGACAAATAGACATGTCTCATCTACCATGTATATGTGTTGTGTCTGACAAATATACATGGCCCGTCTATCGTTTATATGTGTTGTGTCCGGCAAATAGACATGGCTCCTCTATCATTTATACATACTGTGTCCAGCAAATAGACATGGCTCCTCTATCATTTATACATGCTGTGTCCAGCAAATAGACATGACTCGCCTATCATTTATATGAGTTGTGTCCGACAAATAGTCATGGCTCGTCTATCATTAATACATGTTATGTCCGACAAATAGACATAGCACGTCTATCATTTATATGTGTTGTGTCAGGCAAATAGACATGGCTTGTCTATCATTTATACATGAAAGTGTCCGACACATAGACATGACTCGCCTATCATTTATACATGTTGTGTCCGACAAATACACATGACTCGCCTTTCATTTATACTTGCCATGTCCGGCAAATTAACATGGCTCGTATATCAATCATACATGTTATGTTCAAATAGACATAGCACGTCTATCATTTATATGTGTTGTGTCTGGCAAATAGACATGACTCCTCTATCATTGATATGTATTGTGTCCGACAAATAGACTTGGCTCGTGTAACAGTTATACATGTTATGTCCGACATATAGACATGGCTGGTCTATCATTTATATATGTTTTGTCCGACAAATAGACATGGCTTGTCTATCATTTGTATGTGTTGTGTCCGGCAATAGAAATTGTTTGTCTATCATTTATATATGATATTTCCGTCAAAAAGACAAAGGTCGTCTATTATTTATATATGTTATGTCCGGCAAATACACAAGGCTCGTTTTTCATTTATATATAGCACGTTTGTTTAATATTCAGTTTTCGGCTGCTATTCAGAACTTTTAACAAGTTGAATAGTTCAACAGAATAAAATACCAAGTTTCTCTAAAAATAAACGATGGTTGAAAATTGGAGTATGAATACATGATTTCACTTTGTCAGCAATCTACACCCTGAACAGAATAAAATCTTTCGGATGACACATGACCCCTACATTTTGCATCCTATTTGATAGTGCAGAGGTTGACATACAATTAAATGTAAGTTTCACATCTTTCATTGAATTATTCAATCAATCAATGACAAGCCTTTTTATTATTTACCATAGAATAAAGATCAAAATTCAATGGTGCGATAACACCATCAAGACGTCAGAGCAAGGTAAAGACTGATGCTATCTCTACAACATCCTAACCCACGGAACAGACCAGTGTACCTCTTTTTACATAATCACTGTAAGAGATACACTTCTTATAAAAATGTCTGATTCTTTATCAGCCAGAATTAATAGACAAAAACTTACTGTCGGGCACTGGTACTGATAAGTTCTGCACGTGTACTTGTACAGCTGTTCTGCCAGATTCTGTTCATCAGCATCACTGTATAATACGTAACAGAACAATGAAAGTATTGATATAAATAATTGACTTTATAGCTATGTACGTGCAGGTATTGATGAAGATAATTGACTTTATATCTGTGAACATGCAGGTATTAATGAAGATATTTGACTTTATAGCTATGTACATGCAAGTAGTGGTGTAGATAATTGACTTTATAGCTATGTACATGCAGGTATTGATGTAGATAATTGACTTTATATCTGTGTACATGCATGTATTGGTGTAGATAATTGACTTTATATCTATGTACATGCAGGCATGATGTAGATTATTAACTTTATACCAATATACATGCAGGTATTGATGTAGATAATCGACTTTAAATCTGTGAACATGCAGGTATTGATATAGCAAATTGACTTTATATCTGTGTACATGCAGGTTTTGATGTAGATAATTGAATTTTTATCTATTTACATGGAAGTTTTGATGTAGATAATTTACTTTATATCTGTGTACATGCAGGTAGTGGTGTAGGGATTTAACTTTATATCTATGTACATGCAGTTATTGGTGTAGATAATTTACTTTATATCTGTGTACATGCAGGTAGTGGTGTAGGGATTTGACTTTATATCTATGTACATGCAGGTATTGGTTTAGATAATTGATTTTATATCTGTGTACATGCAGGTATTGGTGTAGATAATTGACTTTATATCTATGTACATACAGGTAGTGGTGTAGATAATTGATTTTATATCTGCGTACATGCAGGTATTGATATAGTAAACTGACTTCATATCTATGTACATGCAGGTATTGGTATAGATATCACTGTGTTGGATATATAGTTTTATATATTGGACATACCATTACTTAATTTCTTTTATGCATAGATCATGTAAAATATGTTATTAGCACTGTTTTAATACAAACACTGATTTGTATTATTTGTGTTGTATATGGCTAAACAACTGCAATAAGTTTAATGTATGTATTTTTTTAGATTCTTTGTTAAAAATTAAATCTATTCGACTGAGATAAATGGCATTATTGTTATCTAACAGTTAAGTTTATCTACTATGATGGAACTATTTGTTACTTACAATGTTTGCTGTTTGTTAACCTTCATCATGTGCCTTATGGCTTCTTTCGTTTTGTCTTCAATGTCAGCTTTCAGGGAAAAGGCAAGCTGTGTTGTAAAAACGAAGGCATGCAATTCAACGAGAATAAGAACATGATCAAAAGCAGTGTACAACTTTTCAGACAACCAATGCTTTTTATTTATAAGTACTATGTAATAACTAACAATGGTGCATTATGTTGTACTGATTAAGAAAAGAATATGACATGTTTAATTTAATAAAATCTAAATTCGAGTTACCACGCAACTTCTTTTTTAAATAAACTACATTTATATTCCATTAGCATACCTTGTCTATTTTCTCCCTGTAGTTGATCTCTTTCAGCACGAGTTTCTGATACTGTTTATAATCCTTGTCATGCATGGCTGATCTTTCCTGAAGAACTTTTTCCATCTCCTATATCAAATAAAACAAGACACGTGGCGTGACCACATATTCACTATTGAGACCTGAATTTGTATATGTGGCAAACTCTGTCACGGTTACCGTGATTAAAAATAATGAAAATGCCAGGATGTCAATCAATTTCTTTTCGATCGAATACTATTTGTCTTCAATATTTTAACAATGTCAAAATGCGCCTTATTTTCCAGCTTTTCTTAATTAACTTTATTTAACACTTAAAGTTTTTATAAAAATAAAACATGTGATCTTCAAATCTGTATAAAGGTTTAATCATTTCTGAACAAGTTCAAGACGCCAACATAACTTCATTTTTTTAACTTCAGAGGCAATTTTCGCTTTAGCCATTGATGAACTATATACACATATACACAGAAGATAAAAGAAAACAATTATGCAGAGTTAATACACGTGTCTTAAAATTCCATTATATAAGAAAAAGAAAATTAGGTAATGATGTGTCTGTCTGTCTGTCTGTCTGTCTGTCTGTCTGTCTGTCTGTCTGTCTGTCTGTCTGTCTGTCTGTCTGTCTGTCTGTCTGTCTGCCAGTCTGTCTGTCCATATTCGGAAAACGTTTTACATGAATGATAAATATCCATCATTATGTCCGAATTTTGTGAAAACATCACTTCGAGCTTGATTCCTTCAATTTAGGAAATACGTAAATTATGTCTAACAAGAGAAAAAAACATTCAAGTGACATGGTGGTCATCGCATTTCTGATTTTCTTTCTGCGAAACTAGCAATGCTATTAATCCAGAAACAAGTCTTTGTATCGACTATGTAGTCACGTACATTTCTGGCTTTTAATCTGGCATTGGCCTCGTGTTGGTTATGTTCCAACGCTGATGTCTGGGTCATAACTATCAGCTGATATTTCTTGACCTTTGCCTTTGTTCTCCAGCATTTCTGCACATATTTTTAATTATAGTGTTAATATATCATTTATATGATCATACTTTTTATTTTATCCATTTGTTAATCATGAAACATGATTGATAATTATAACGGATTTGCTAATTTAGTATGTCTCTTTTATATATTTGTGTGTGCAATTTTTTAATAAAATCACAAAACGCAGCGAAGGGAAGTTTGAACTCTAAAACAGTTCTGTAATATGTATATGATATGTATATGAAATATTATACTTTATACATTATGGTATTTTCATTTGGCAAAGCAATGGTCATCTGTTACATAGATACAATATTTTAAATTTTACATTGATTGTAAAACATGTCATAACTAAGAGAAATAAGTGTTGAATTATGTAAGAGTCGAACAAGTACTATGTGTGATGTCCTTGAGTAACACACATTTCCGCATATGACTGGTTTTAACCAGGAAGACTTCGAACGTGATTTGCTTAAGTTGTAAAAACTTGTTTCACAATCGAAGTAAAATAACTAAGTTTAAACTAACTAGTACTAACTAGTACTAAGAATATGCAAGTGACTGGCTCAAGGAAACCCTACATGGCCTTGGGGAGGGATCGAACCAACGAACTTCTAATGTAGCTTAGGTCGTATGCTGTACACTATACCACGCATTCACATGATGCATAGATACGCATGTGTCCTTTGCACGACTGGTTTAAATTATACATATCCTTTGTCATTCATTCGTACAGACGGACGGTTGCCTATTGACAAATGCATTATAGTTACTTCGTTACTTACCTCTTGTACCCTTTGCATGGACCTGATGGTCGCCTCATGCAAGGTTAGGAGGTCTACCAGCTTTTTCTTGTCATGTCTCCAGGAATTCTGCAGTTCCTCAGAGAACCTGAATGTTATAAAGAATAAAGTTGTTGTGAATTGAGAGTTATAGATAAGTGTATTGGACTGTACACAAAACACATATTAAAACATTATGGACGCTGTCTGATGTTACGGCAATGTTTAGTCGCTTACTTGACGTCTGCTGGTCCTGATTTACAACACACAAACGTTCCATCCAACAACATTAACACAAATAAAACATTTCTCTCTTCATTCACTTTTCACTGCTACTGCTGTTATACAATGCACGAATCAATACCGAACAAATTATGTAAGTGTGATTCTTACAGGGTGTTACACATCTCGTTGTCCTCGAGAATCTCGTAGTCGCCTCTTGTTCTGTTGAGGGCAGCTCGTCGAATCTTACCAAAAAAATTGGTGAACCCAGTAGCTAAAGGTTTTCAAATGTAATAAAACAAACATAAATACATGGAATAAACATAGTAACATACATACACAAATTAACTATGTGACAAACATTTAAATACACACATAAACATCATGTTAATGCAAACGTGGCCATTGGAGTTGAAGCAAGTGGATTCGAGAAAAACAGATTGGAACAAACCGTCTGCTTGTAGGATAATTGTAATTAAACATAACCTCACATATCATTGATATATATGAAAAATATTTAATTAGTAAAAAATCACTGGACAAAACATTTACAAATATGGTTTACCAACATTTTCAACAAATTGCCTGTTATATATTGCACCAAATTTTAATATTGGGTGGACTTTGCTAAATATTTTGTCAAAGAACACTTTCTATAAATAGATCAATGTACAGTTTCTTTATTATTACTTAACAAATATGTCATTAATACTAAACTAAGAAGTATGATCAGCTGTTCAGGTGCACTTACCTTTTCGTCTCTCAGTTGAAACATGTTTCTACCTTTGTGATATACATTTATCTTAACATTGGCGTGAATCTATTTCATTTCTTTTTATTTGCAATTATTAATGGATAAATATTTGTATCGATGTATTATTTTATTATGATAAAACAAAGGTTCTTAGATTGGCTATTTAAACTGATATCACCAATGTGTTTCCATGGGTACTGTCACATATTGCATCTAGTATTGTAATATAGGGATTGTTAAATTTGCAAACAGTATTCGAACGGGACAAAATGGCGAACGAAATAGTTCATAAACTAAAGCATAATAAATTGACAACCCGTCAGCATTCTTGTAGATACTTTTGAACTATTTATCAATGGATATATATATTCTTACCTGATTGTTTAAATTTGTCATTTGCTTTGTCCGTTGCTGATGGTGGAACTAGTGGAAGTGGGTGGGGAGTGTATCCGGTGATGGCGGAGAACTTGTGGAGGTTGGTGAAGCTGAAATGATTTTAAATTAAGTAACTATCGAATCTATTGTATTTGTGGAACATACATGTTATGTTGTTTTCCATGCACCACGTGTTACGAAAGTGAAGACCTATCTAGCAACTATATGGACAGATACATTGTTTTATCCGTATGTTGATTAACGGAGCAGCAAAGGTCACGCCAACTTTTGCCCTCGCAACCATTAGTCTAAGAGTTAAAGTAGAATCGGGGACCAGATTAATCATAACATACCTTATATATCGATAATCCTATTTTCATCTTATAAACGTCAATGAGTATATGAGCATAATAATAATAATGATAATACATGTAATAATAAATAAATAATAAATAATAATAATTATGTTTATAGTAATTATAATGATAACAATAATGATAATAATAAGAAGAAGTAATAACGATAATAATACTGATAATAGAAAATAAATAATAATAATAATGATAAGAATCAAACTGATAATAATGATAAAATGAAAATGATAATAATTATAAAAATATTTTTTGATTATAATGATAATAAATAATTTTATACACGAGAGAACCCATTTTAATTCAATAAAGTATGTGTTATTTACGACAATTAAGTTCTCTAATTAAGATAAAATTGTTGGTTTGAGTGAAATATTATTTTTATTTCATCGAGTGAACATATGTTCACAAGTGGCGGAGACATGCGTGTGCGTGCTAATTTCAGTGTTCAAGAGTGAAATCTAATTAATATACATGATTATTATTTGACAATATATTTTATGTTTGAAAATAGCAAAATGGCCTTTTAACTATTTTAAACAGCGAAATTAAGAAGTTTCCATATTTTATCATGATGCATAGATCAAAGTATCATCATTATTAGTAGTAGTCTAGCATTACTTCAATTATAATTTTTATCATTATTTTTATTTGATAATGATTCTCAACTCGCGTTATTTATATTATATCTAAACACTCGTGTAACTTTATGCAAGCCGTCACGTGTAATATTACTACTTATTTGTTTTGTTATTTTTTAGCCATTTATTACGTTAATATAATAAAAGTGAGAATACAAAACAATATGATATAATTATATTCCAACCCCACCCACTTTCAGTTATATTGATTCAAACATAAATCATAATTTCTTTCACAATACGTCATATTTACAGTTTGTTAATATGTTTAACTTACATTTCAGTGTCAGTTGTAAAAACTGACACACGTGGGATGAGAATAGTCTCCATAGAGTCGTGAATATTCTGAAAATATAAACTGAGAAAAATTCGTGAGCGCAACAACGAAATCGACAATGGCTGTCACCTTGGTTGCCAGGAAACAGCCAAAACTTCGGGGTTAATTTCAGTCCCGGGAATTTAATATTCCCCAGGGCAAAAAAAATCAGTAAACGCTGTCAATAAAGTTTTAATTTTACTTTTTGTAATTTTTTCTTTCAAAAATACTTATTATATTTTTTAATTTGATTCTTCATTATTAATTGATAAATTCGAAAACGTGTATTTAATGTGACGTCAACGTTTCTATGGCGTTAAAATTGATGTGACGTTTTCCCGCGGTAATGGATGTTATTTAGCACAGAGACCCTTGGGGGGAATTGAAACGTTAGGTAGTAGTAATAATTTTATTCAGCATACAGTATATACACACACACACACACATATATATATATAAATATAAAAAACAACATATGATTACATGTACATTAAAATTATCATTCATCTAAAATAATAATTATTGATCTATACTTTGTTATGAACATCCCATTGTGTCATCATATTACAAAATTTCAGTACTTTATCACATTATTAATAATTACAAATTGAGTACCTTATTTTACTTGAATACCTATAATTAATTTGAACTAAGGCATTGCCACTCTTGGGGTCGAACTTCAATTTCATAAGAAAAGTAAACAAACACTAAATAAACTTTATAGAAACAGTTCCCACCACCAGGTACATTCATCATAAACATCATTTATTTTCTGCTCTCGCAGGCTGGAAATGGGTATTTTGCGAGCCATTTTCGTTTAACTACATAGTAACGCCCCTTTTCTCCCAAGGTAACATACGGTGTTCAATTTGGACCATCGCGTTTTTTTTATTTCTGAGCCCCGTATCACGAAAGTCGAAACTACGATGGTGAAAGCCGAAATCACGATGGTGAAAATACGAAACTACGATGGTGAAAACACGAAATCACGACTTTCACCATCGTACTTTCGACACAAAGAAATTATGGTGATGGTTAATGTATCAACGGGTATTTGAATCAATAAAATCTTGTAAAATCATAACTTCATCAGACGACATGACTTGTTGATAAAACATGTGCGTGTGAATGACATGCGCAACAAAAAGTCGAAGGTCGAAAGTCGAAACCACGATGGTGAAAGTCGAAACCACGATGATGAAAGTCGAAAGAACGATGGTGAAAGTCGAAACTACGATGGTGAAAGTCGAAACCACGATGGTGAAAACGTGAAAACGCGAAATTCCATCGCGTTTTTACCATCGTGGTTTCGTGATTTCGTGTTTTCATTATCGCAGTTTCGTATTTTCACCAACGTAGTTTCGACTTTCGACTTTCACCATCGTAGATTCGCGTTTTCATCATCGTAGTTTCGACTTTCATCATCGTGGTTTCCAGTATCGTGGTTTGGGGAAAAAAATAAAAATACGATGGTCCAAACGGAACACCGTAGTAACATGATTCTTACGATTAAAAAAATGCCTAATTTATAATTTGGTTTTGAAATATTTTCAATATGGTTTATAGTGGTTGTGATTTCTTGCTGCAGATGAGTAGAGCAAAAGTTGGCATAGCATATACTGCAAATACTGCTATAAGACATCACTGGTGTAGGATTTCAACATATGCATGCATGTATGATCCTTTGAGGACTTCTTTTATAAAAAAAATCTTAGGGTGTCACTGTATTCTCTTTAAAAACAAAACTGGTCAACCTACAAGTAACTGTGCATTTTTATGTGGTTATACATTCCTGCTATGAAAGAAAAACACTTTAAAAAATCTATGTGGAATTCTTTTTTTACCATGGAAATCCTATACCTTATTTTATATAGAACAAAGAACAAAATTCAACTGTGTAGTGATACCTTAACAGGACAAAAAGATACAATACTACACAATAATTATTTATATACACATATATACCTTTGATAATACTAACTATTGAAACAATCAATATGTAGATACTTTGTCGATTAAAAACGACAGTCCGGCTTAAACGCCCCTAGATTTTACGAACGCACAAAATGTATAAAGCAATCGGAATACTTTTCATTTTACCCACAAAAAGTGCAAAAATACAATCGGAATACTTTTCATTTTAGGAAGCACTTTGTCGTCTGGTTCATTTTAATTGTCAACTAAAACTAAGAGTTTCATTCGAAAAAAATGTTTAATTATTTTAGTATACATTTTGAGATAAGATTGTTTAGCTTTATTTTATTTGGAATAATAATACCGAGGTGACGTATAGGTCAAAGGTCGTCGTGAATATTTAAACACACACTTCTCCAGTTCCGTCCGCAATGTGTTCGGAACAAAACTCGCCCGAAGGACCGACCCCTATAAATAGTTCATAAATTGCAAAAATAAGCTTAAAATGGAATATAAGTAAATTGTAAAGTGAAATCCTTGGAACGCCCAGTAAAGTCCAAGGACGTATTTCCACTGGAATCCATATAACGCGATTTAAAAATTAGCCTTAGACACTAGCAATAAAAATGTCAAACGATTATTCATTAAAACGATGTTCAATAAATAAAATAATCAAACTAACATAATTTATCCACAAATATTTTCTTTGGTGTATCTAATTGATTATATATTATACAAGCACAGATGCGATAATATTGCTTAAGATTATATTAATCAAGATAATCTTATGTACATTGTGGAACCGCAGTAAGTCATATATTTATAAGTTACACAGACTCTACCAAAACAATAAACCTAAGGTTATCTATAAAATATTAGAAAATGTTTCTTAACTTCTTTCTTGAACCTAACATGGTGTTTAATTGTTTGAACTGTCTCAGGTATAACTATATTATTGTAATAAACAGCTGTCAAAGGTTTTCGTGTCCTAAAAGCGTAAACATCTGACCGCTTCGTGAATATTTCTACCGTCTTGTCATAATCTATTTTATGCACATAATTCGTGACCCTGTCCTCCAATTTTAATATGTCAAGTTACCCGGTATGACCATACCAAAACATTGGTATTAGAAGCTTCCTCGCTTGGATAGTTCTATGTTTGTAACGGTGTGTATATGATGATGATGATGATGATGATGATGATGAAGATGATGATGAAGATGAAGATGATGATAATTATAATGTCTTTATTTAGAGAAGGTAAACTCATTAATGTATAATTATGTGAATGGGTGGGGTTTCAATACCGTATCATACCGTGCGTCTGTGGCTTGTATCTCAATGTGGCAGCGCTTAGAATACTGTTTCAAGCAGACACCATCGTAATATGACTGAAAACTTGGTTAATGCGACGCCAAACATTATACAATGACAGCATTATGATCGTCCACCTAACATTCGGGGAGTTTGCTACCCGGCCGGGCCATTTCAAAGATTTGTAAAACAGTACTATAAGTTTCGCGCTGGGATGATAGTTACATGGTCAACTAAGTACTGCATGCTCAACTCAAAAACGAATGAAATTATATTATAATAACAAATTTTCATATCTGTAACTTTCTTCCACAAATCTACATTGATACATTCAAAATCGAGACCGAGTTATGTGTTTTCACTTCAGTTTATGTTTATATATGGATCCTGGAAAATGGTTTTGAGTACGAATTGGAGTAGAGCATGACAAATGTTTTATAACCACGGGGCCAGGTGTTAGTACAATGATACAGGGTGAGGTTTTGTACTTTTCAACAGCTAATTTAGAACGGAGGACTGATATTTGTCAAGATCGTGTAAACATGTAGAAGGAAAATAGTTGAAAGCAAGTACACCCTGCCTACCACATGCATAAAACATGTGCCGAATTATGAGTATGCATAGTAACCATCACTTACTCCTCTGACTGGTACCCTCTACCCGCTCCCCCAACTGGTATACAAACTCAATCCTCCTACTGTAATCCCCTACACACTTCTCCAACTGGCACACAAAGTCAATCCTCCTTATGTAATTCCTACCTACTCCTCCAACTACTACACAAACTCAATCATCCTACTGTAATCCCCTACACACTTCTCCGACTGGCATACAAACTCAATCCTCCTTCTGTAATCCCCTACCCACTTCTTCAACTGGCATACAAACTCAATCCTCCTTCCGTAATCTCCTACCTACTTCTGCAACTGGCATGCATACCCAATCCTCTTTCTGTAATCACCTACCCACTTCTCCGACTGGAACAAACTCAATTTTCCTAACGCAATCCCCTACTCACTTCTTCGACTGGTAGACAAACTCAATTCTCCTACCGCAATCTCCTACTCACATCTCCGACTGGCATAAAAATTCAGTCCTCCTAACGTAATCCCGTACTCACTTCTCCAAATGGCATACAAACTCAATCAACCAACTGTAATCCCCTACCAGATCCTCCGACTGTCTTACAAACTCAATCATCATATTGTTATCTTACTTCTACGACTGGCATACAAACTCAATACTCCTACCGTAATCCCTACACACTTCTCCAACTTGCACACAAACTCAATCCTCCTTGTGTAACCCCTACCCACTCCTCATACTACCACACAAACTAAATCATCCTACTGTAATCCCCTACACACTTCTCCGACTGGCATACAAACTCAATCCTCCTTCTGTAATCCCCTACCCACTTCTTCAACTGGCATACAAACTCAATTCTTCTTCCGTAATCCCCTACCTACTTCTGCAACTGGCATGCATACACAATCCTCCTTCTGTAATCACCTACCCACTTCTCCGACTGGAACAAATTCAATTCTCCTAACGCAATCTCATACTCACTTCTTCGACTAGCACACAAACTCAATCCTCCTACCGCAATCTCCTACTCACATCTCCGACTGGCATAAAAATTCAGTCCTCCTAACGTAATCACGTACTCACTTCTCCAAATGGCATACAAACTCAATCATCCAACTGTAATCCCCTATCCACTCCTCCGACTGTCTTACAAACTCAATCATCATATTGTTATCGTTTACACACGACTGTCATACAAACTCAATACTCCTACCGTAATCCCCTACTCACTTCTCCGACTAGAATACAAATTCAATAATCCTACAGTAATCCCCTACCCACTTCTCTGACTGGCATACAAACTCAACCCTTCTATCGTAATCCCCATCTCACTTCTCCGACTGGCATACAAACTCAATCATCCCACCGTAATCCACTACCTATTCCTCCAACTGGCATACAAACTCAATCCTCCTATCGTAATCCCCTACCCACTCCTTCGACTGGCACAAAAAATCAATCACCCTACCGAAATCTACTATCCACTTCTCCGACTGGCATGCAAACTCAATCCTCCTACATCAATCCCCTACCCACTTCTCTAACTGGCATACAAACTCAATCATCCTACTGTAATCCCATACCCACTTCTCCAACTGGCATACAAAATCAATCCTCCTTCTGCAATCCCCTACCCACTTCTCCGACTGGCGTACAAACTCAATCCTCCTACTGTAATCCCCTACCTACTTCTCCAACTGGCATGCGAATTCAATCCTCCTACCGTAATTCTCTACCCACTTCTCCAACTGGCATACAAACTCAATCCTCCTACCGCAATCCCCTACCCACTTCTCTTACTGGCATACAAACCCAATCCTCCTTCTGTAATCCCCTACCCACTTAACTAACTGGCATACAAACTCAATCCTCCTTCTGCAATCCCCTATCCACTTCTCTTACTGGCATACAAACTCAATCATCCTACCGTAATCCCCTATCCACTTCTCCAACTGGCATACACAATCGATCCTCTTACCGTAATTCCCGACCCACTTCTCCGACTTGCATACAAACTCAATCCTCCTACCGTTATTCCCTACCCACTTCTCCGACTGGCATACAAACTCAATCCTCCTACCGTTAATTCCTACCCACTTCTCCGACTGGCATACAAACTCAATCCTCCTACCGCAATCCCCTACCCACTTCTCTTACTGGCATACAAACCCAATCCTCCTTCTGTAATCCCCTACCCACTTAACTAACTGGCATACAAACTCAATCCTCCTTCTGCAATCCCCTATCCACTTCTCTTACTGGCATACAAACTCAATCATCCTACCGTAATCCCCTATCCACTTCTCCAACTGGCATACACAATCGATCCTCTTACCGTAATTCCCGACCCACTTCTCCGACTTGCATACAAACTCAATCCTCCTACCGTAATTCCCTACCCACTTCTCCGACTGGCATACAAACTCAATCCTCCTACCGTTATTCCCTACCCACTTCTCCGACTGGCATACAAACTCAATCCTCCTACCGTAATTCTCTACCCACTTCTCCGACTTGCATACAAACTCAATCCTCCTACCGTTATTCCCTACCCACTTCTCCGACTGGCATACAAACTCAATCCTCCTACCGTTATTCCCTACCCACTTCTCCGACAGGCATACAAACTCAATCCTCCTTCCGTAATTCCCTACCAACTTCTCCGACTTGCATACAAACTCAATCCTCCTACCGTAATTCCCTACCCACTTCTCCGACTGGCATACAAACTCAATCCTCCTACCGTAATTCCCTACCCACTTCTCCGACTGGAATACAAACTCAATTCTCTATCTGGAGCCCAGGTCCGCCTTTAGAAACCCACGTTCTCTTAATATTGGAAATCCTATATCCGCCTATGATCTTGTGACTTGGGAAGTCCTTTAAGTTAGATCACTTCCCAAAGCAGACACTGTCACGACATGGCTTACCTATTGGTGGCAGCGACTCCAGACGCCATACAATAGAATATGTTATAAGAACTTGTTGGTAGACTGATTATATGTCGGAAATGAATATTGAACTGATGAATTTAATGTTAAGAGGGACATACATTGTGCTTTTTATAAATGTTCACTCTTTCTGAAATGAACGTTAAACTGATAATTTATGTTAAAGGGACTGTTATTGCTTTAAATTTTGATAGATTTGATAGTTGACTATCCATTTACACAATGGTTATATGAAATTATAGTATCAATTTTTGGAAGGGTCTTAACTCTTGTAAATAGTTTAAGCATCCCCTTTCTCACACTTGTGGTAGTTATATGATGATAAGTGTAACAAATATTTCATTTTCTTCAGTTTTTATCGGTTTAATAAAAACACATCCAGGTAAATATCATATTATAATCTACAATTTTGCCTGAGATTTATAGTTGATTGATTGATTGATTAAATATTTAGCGTCATATTTACAATCAGTTAACCTAACCACTGTTTCTGGGATCCTGAAAGGTTAACCAGTATTCGAGCACAACCAATCTCCGCAAGTAACTGATAACTTTCCCACTTGAAGTACCGGTGAGAGACGAATGCTAATAAGATGAAATTGCATATAACAACCATCACGGAGATTGTGGCCGGCCGGAGATTCGAATTCACGACCCATATATTGACAGTCAGACGCGTTACCGACTGAGCTAATCGGACCCGGATTCATAGAGATTTTTAGGGAAAATAAAAATAATATATCCCAATAGGAATTATTACTCTGAAGCCGGAGTTTTACTATATTTAACAAAGTAAGTGTTTGTACTTGAATAATCGATTTATTTGATAAATAAATGCAATATATAGATTAATCAACATTTATTTTTTGTAATACGGGACTCTGTACTTTTAGCAGTTCACATATCTGATTTAAAAACCTTGTGCATTACGCACAAACCACAGTAGTGGTCTAGTTGTCAAGCGTCTGTCTAACAAGCGGAAGGTCGTTGGTTCGATGCCTGGCTGGGTTATACCAAAATCGTGGTATTAGAAGCGACCACTCTCTCGGATAATTCTATGTCTGGTTGTCCCGGTGTTATTATAATGTGACTGAATAGGATATCATACCAAGTGTCTGTGACTGATATGACAAATATCAATGTGGCAGCGCTTAGACACAGTTGTGATGTGACTGAAAACTTGTTGAAAGCGACGCGCTTAGACATCAAACTACAACAACATTATGCCGATTTTACCAGATTTATGAACTGCGCTCGGGAATACAATACAAAGGTTGATTAACCTCTATGTAGTTTTAACAATTATTACAGGAACTTCAACGCCAGCGTAACGCCACTAGTTTTATGAAGAAAAAAACACTTATAAATTCTGATGATTACTGAACTGTACTAGGACTGCTTTAAACTGTAATGTAATATACTGGAATTGACTTAACTGTAATGAGCTGGACTACATTGGAGACAGTACTGTAATGGACATAACTACATTGGACTGGACAGTACTGTAATGGACATGACTACATTGGACTGGACAGTACTGTAATGGACACGACTACATTGGACAGGACTGTATCGAAATGGGCAGAACTACGTAGTAGTGGACAATATTGTAATGGACATGAATACATTGGACTAGACTGGACTGTAATGGACTGGACTACATTAGACTGGACAGTACTGTAATTGACATGACTACATTGGACAGGACTGTACCGAAAAGGACAGGACTATATAGGACTGGATAGTACTGTTATGGACATGAATACATTGGACTGGACTGGACTGTAATGGACAGGACTGCATTGGCCTGGACTGGACTGTAATGTACAGGACTACATTGGCCTGGACTGTACTGTAATGGACAGGGATACATATGGCTGGACAGGACTGTAATGGACAGGACTGCATTGGCCTGGAATGGACTGTAATTGACAGGACTACATTGGCCTGGACCGGACTGTAATGGACATGGCTGGACTGGAAGGAAATGGTATGTAACTATCTACCTTTTAATGGTCAATGGTTTAAAGTATTTGTCCAAGGAAAAAAGTTTTTGACACAATTTAATTTGTGTTCGTTAATTTTATATGTTTGCTGTAAGTGTTTTATAGTTATGTTCTTAGTATAACAATAATGATGTAGAACGAACAACATAAATATAGGATTTAAGGCCATACATGTATAATTTAACAACGCACATGTTAAGTTTGAACAAGAAAAGGAGTTATACAATACCGATATTGCAACATTTGATCTGGCATAAACAGCAATATCTCATTTAAGAGTATATTTGTTACTTGTTATTGGTCTTCCAAGACACGTTTCTAGAGGAAAGTACTCTCCGGACGAGTGACCTAACCCGCTGTTTCTAGATCATTTATCTCTCACCAGTAAGGTCGTGGGTTCGAGCCAATCTCGATCAAAACACCTTCTGTAAGTTGCCAGTTACTTGCGGAAAGACGATGGTTATGCTCAGATGTTTGTATATGTATTTGGCGTCTTCATCCACCAACTAAACTTGATCCCATATATAACAAGTAATGTGTTAAAACTGGAGTTAACATCCATTAAACGTTTTTCAATGGTAATTGTTATTTATCTTTTATATATAATTCATGATTGAAAAATATAAATAATTAGTATTTATATCTTTATTATTTTAACACGTTTATGAAAGAAGATTTGCGTGTACGAGCCGTCTAGTAATAAATAATCAGTCTCAGTAACGACGAGTCACAGTATCGATCTTCCACCATTCGGCCCCAATCTGAAACGGCCATGGAGAATCCGCCCCCAAGATTATCCGGCCCCATTTTTTTATTGCAACATTTGAGTTATTTATCATAAATAATAATACTTAATATATATGATTACATATAGTTATTAATGACAGAATATTATCATTAAGATATTTATGAAATAAACATCAACACGGTAAACTTGGTAATATGAACAAAATGCTTGTGTAAGAAAGAGAGAAAATGTTTACTTGATATATTTTTTGTGTTTTTACTTATTTTAAAACAACACTCAGTACTGGTTCTACCCAGGAAGCGGACTCGAGAACGGTTATATAAGCTCTGAGCTTCCATCGCAATCGAGCTTAAATCAATTAGTATAAACTAAATTATCTAATTACTTTTTAATATGTCATAAGAAATACAAAATAATAAATGATATTATTTTTAAAAGTAATGCGGGCCGGATTTTACGAGGACGTTTAATCCAGGGGCCGGATTAGTAACGGGGCCGGATATTCCATAACTCCTTGTTCAAAGGATAATTATTATCTTTTATTTTACGTAAATATATACACGTCAGGGGCGTAGCATGACACATTTGGAAGTTACTCGGGTCGGGTGGGGGTGGATCCTACTTCCTCTGATTGGGTCCGCAGTCGCCTCACCCGGTGAAACTTTTAAAAACTTTTATGCTTCATTGGGCTAGAGCACATAACATAAACAAACTCTCGGTCGGTCCATATATGGTGTCTCGGACTGCACAGTCTAAATTAGGTCGACATTTTACATAAAGGACTGTTGGTTTGGGTATGGAAACGTTTATACTGCAACTTTTTAAGTACCTTTTTGTACACCCCTACTGTTAAATATATATTGTTTCTATCGAGCTTTTTTAGGCTTTGGTTTCAATTGTTACTCAGCAGAGTAATTGAGTATGCCACGCTACACGTTTGCACGTGGATGGTGTAATTAACGCCAGAACACTGGAACAGAGTTATTATTACTTATTCAAATCATACAACAGCAAATTCTGATTTGAACAAGTATTTACCACATGCGAATCAAATGCCTTTAAAGAACCAATACATGATCCAGGTGGAAGAGTTATGGAATGTCCGGCCCCATGTAACATCGACGTGTATATGTACGGAAAAAAAAGATAATTATCCCTTGAACCAGTAAACGATGTTTTGTCGCTTTAAATGTTTTTGTTTTTTCTGTCATATCGCGACCGTGTCTATTTGATACAGTATTCTTAGCGCTGCCACACTGGAGTATCATGTCGCAGACACATGGTATGATACCCCACCTGGTCACATTATACTGACACCGGCAAAACCACACCTACAGCTATCCTCTAAATGCTGAGTGCTAACAGAGGACACTTCTAATACCATTTTTCAAGACTTTGGTACGACCAAGCCGGGGATTGAATCCACAACCTTCCGCACGCGCGGCGGATGCTTTACCACTAGACAACGGCTGCGGTTTGGATCAGTCAACAGTCACCATATGCATTCTGTGTTAAATTTAATGTAATTTTCCATGTGATTGTTTAAGGCGAAGGGACGCTTTATTATAATATATAAAAAACAACAACAGCAATGTCTTCAATTAAAAATACTGATTTATTTATAAATAAGTGTTCAAATATCTGCTTTTTACAAACACACAGCCAAAACTTACAAATACTTAAATGTTTAAACTTTTATAAAGATGATTGAAATTTTCTCTGTATATGAAAATTGATTTATACTGCAATTACATTTGTACAGTATATACCTACATTTCTGTGTCAATACATTCATTATATAGCCTGACTATGACATTAATGAACTATACAAACGCCATTGCAGTCTGAATCAATTTAGACAGATAACTGTATAAAGCCCAAACATTCAAAATCATAACCATTTGTTAGCCCAATAATGTCAATTCCAAAACCGGAAAAAACAAATCTCATATGGAATCATGTAAACCCTTGAACACAAACTTTTTTTGAACTACACCGTACCACATCGACAGTAAACCTAGTGAACACGCTACACAGTGACATGTCGATAATAAAACAAGCTACACCGTACCACATAGATAGTAAAACAAGCTACACCGTACCTAATAAATAGTAAAACAAGCAACAACGTACCATAAAGAGAGTAAAACAAGCTACACCGTACCACATACTAAGTAAAGCAAGCTTCATCGTACCACATCGATAGTAAAACATCCTACACTGTATCACGTAGATAGTAAAATCAGTGAACAAGCTACTACGAACCCCGTAAATAGTAAAACGAGAGAACAAACTGCACGTGTATCGTGTAGCTAGTAAAACAAGCTAAACCGTACCATGTAGATAGTAAAACCAGTGGACAAGCTACACCGTATCAAGTAGATACTGAAACGAGTGAACAAGCTGCACCGTATCAAGTAGATACTGAAACGAGTGAACAAGCAACACCGTAACACGGAGCTAGTAAAATGAGAAAACAAGCTACACCGTACCATGTAGATAGAAAAACAAGTATGCAAGCTATACCATACCATGTCGATAGTAACACATACGATACCACACCACGTAAATAGAAAAATGAGTGAATATCTACACCGTACCACTTAGAAAGTAAAATGAATGTACATGCTATGCTGTACCACGTTGACAATAAAACGAGTGAACAAGCTACACCGTTTCACGTTAATAGATAAACGAGTGTACACGCTACACTGTACCACGCCGGTAGTAAAACAAGCTATACCGTACCACGTAGATAATAAAACAAGAGAACAAACTACACCTTAGAACGTTGATAGTAAAGCGAGCGAACAAGCTATACTGTACCATGTAGATAGTAAAACAGTGAACAAGCAGAATGGAACTAAATTGAATCAGCAAAAAATACTTAAAGGATAATGAAACGCCGAACAAATTTCAGAGTCGCATTATCAAATTACTGTAACCGATATTTATAGTTTCAGAATATGTATAAAGGTATTTCATTAATGATTGTGTCACTAATAATGATCATATTGATAAAATCATTAACGAAATACCTTTACGTACATATTCTGAAACTGTCAATATCGCTAACACGTTTGATACGGCTGTGAAATTCACCCGGTGTTTCTTTATCCTTTCAGTATACTTCACTATCTACTATTAAAGGCTAAAACTATCAACAAGCTATAACTCAGTCGTTGCTTTAAAGGTTCACATGGAAATATTCCTCAATTTTTGCTCAACTCTATTTCTAAAAATTATATACTGTACATGATACAAATATGAAACTAGGATACCCTGGTATGTGTACAGATCCTTAATTTCGGTAACTTCATCATTTTTTATCGGTATAATTGAAAAACTACGAAGGATAAAGGATGCCTTTCAAGCATTTATTAAAGTCATGACCCTTTCCGAAATAAAAACAAAATTAAGGCTCTAAATACATTCTAGGGTAATTTGGTTTTATACCTGTATCATGAAGATATATATTTTTAAAAAAGGCGATGATTGAAAATTAATTAAAATTGCTATGTGTCGCTTTAAACCAAGACGATGCTATAAATAGTAGAGGCTGTATCCCCTAACATTTTTTCACTTTAAAACTAAGGTTTAACACCATAAGTAAGTAATAATTGTTGACTAATTATAGATTGAAATTTTCAGCAATTGTTTTATCATAAACATAATACAAGATTCGGATGAATGGATAACAATTAGAGACGTATTATTCCTGAATTAATGACAGGGGATACAACGTCTTATTTGATTCAAATTGGAAAATGAATGAAATAAAAAACACAATAATATAAAATCAGTCAGTCAGTCAGTCATATTGCATATCTCCCAGTCCTCTCCACAATCCTCTACTCCATCCTCCCATTAATCCTCGTCATCCTCCTAGTTCTTCCCCACCGGTTCCTCCTCCACCCATGGTCCACTTGTTCCACCTGAAAGATTTTAACTTGAGTGTCCACTGCAAAAAAAGACATTGTGTTGTTTAAAGTTGACACGTCGTCACCACTATCTAGCTAAAATAAGACAATATGTGTCCGACAAAACATTCGAAAGACAACAACAACAACAACAACAACAACAACAACACGTTTGATACTAATTAAGGAGGACGCTAAAGACAGACAGAAGTGACTTCTGGCCTTAGAAATTTGACTATCAACCCATGCACCGTGAGTTCGAATCTCTACCCGGCCACAGTCTCCATGATAACTGATATACGACATTGCGTCACACGACTGTTTGTCTCCCGCTGATTCAAGTGGGAAAGTTCAATAACTTGAAGAGACGGGTGTGCTCGAGTACTGGTTAACCATACAGGATCCCAAGAAATAATGGTTAGGTTAATTGATTGTCTGTAAGCCCTCGATGGCATAAACTGACGTTAAATATTAAATCAACCTATCAAGCAGACAATCAATCAATCAAAAATGAATACGCAAAGGTTTGTCGAGAATTATACAACCGTATTTTACAATAGCGAATAAAAGATGTATTAATGAGGTTTGAAGGCACGTCGGCAAATAAATAGGTAATTTTGTGTAAGTTCAAATTTTACAAACAAACTGCCGAATATTCACCATTTCGTATGTCTTTCTTGCGAAGGAGACTATCTCCATAGACTGGTGTCTGTATTCTTTCTGGGAAACACGGTTCTAACTGTGGGTGAATGGTGATATTATTGTTTAAGATGCATTCAATGGGGAACGTATTTAGAGTACACATTGGCTAGAACAGAAAACATACAATAATTTAACAGGGGACTAAGCATTTGAAGGATACATTGGCTAGAACAGAACAGAACAGAACACGTACAAACATTCAACAGGGAACGAAGCATTTGAAAGACATTATAATAGAAATACTGCATTACTGTAATTATAATAAGGACGTTACAATACAAAACTTGAAACACGAACACATTATGTGGTGAGCTTCCTTCAATAAAACCAGCTGTTATAATGACGTTAAGATGGACACGGATGTATTAAGTTTGCACTGTCTTGCAAGATAGTCGAATTCAAACAGAAAACAAATGTATCTATTTCGTCTATCATCTACACATGTAATGTCCGACAAAGTGACAAAGCTCGTCTATCATGTATACATGTCATGTCCGACAATAAGACATAGCTTGTCTATCATTTATATATGTAATGTCCGACAAAAAGACATGGCTCGTCTATCATATAAACATGTTATGTCCGACAAAAAGACAAGGCTCGTCTATCATTTAAACATGTTTTGTCCGACAAACAGACAAAGTTCTTCTATCATTTATACATGTTAAATGCTACATATAGATATAGCTCGTCTATCACTTATACATGTTTTATCCGACATATAGACATAGTTCGTTTATCATTTATACATGTTATGTCCGACACATAGACATGGCTCGTCTATCATCTATACATGTTATGTCCGACACATAGACATGGCTCGTCTATCATCTATACATGTTATGTCCGACACATAGACATAGTTCGTCTATCATTTATACATGTTATGTCCGACACATAGACATGACTCGTCTATCATCTATACATGTTATGTCCGACACATAGACATGACTCGTCTATCATCTATACATGTTATGTCCGACACATAGACATGACTCGTCTATCATCTATACATGCTATGTCCGACACATAGACATGGCTCGTCTATCATTTATACATGTTATGTCCGACACATAGACATGGCTCGTTAATCATCTATACATGTTATGTCCGACACATAGACATGACTCGTCTATCATCTATACATGTTATGTCCGACACATAGACATGACTCGTCTATCATCTATACATGTTATGTCCGACACATAGACATGGCTCGTCTATCATCTATACATGTTATGTCCGACACATAGACATGACTCGTCTATCATCTATACATGTTATGTCCGACACATAGACATGGCTCGTCTATCATCTATACATGTTATGTCCGACACATAGACATGACTCGTCTATCATCTATACATGTTATGTCCGACACATAGACATGGCTCGTCTATCATTTATACATGTTATGTCCGACACATAGACATGGCTCGTCTATCATTTATACATGTTATGTCCGACACATAGACATGACTCGTCTATCATCTATACATGTTATGTCCGACACATAGACATGACTCGTCTATCATCTATACATGTTATGTCCGACACATAGACATGACTCGTCTATCATCTATACATGTTATGTCCGACACATAGACATGACTCGTCTATCATCTATACATGTTATGTCCGACACATAGACATGACTCGTCTATCATCTATACATGCTATGTCCGACACATAGACATGGCTCGTCTATCATTTATACATGTTATGTCCGACATATAGACATGGCTCGTTAATCATCTATACATGTTATGTCCGACACATAGACATGACTCGTCTATCATCTATACATGTTATGTCCGACACATAGACATGACTCGTCTATCATCTATACATGTTATGTCCGACACATAGACATGGCTCGTCTATCATCTATACATGTTATGTCCGACACATAGACATGGCTCGTCTATCATCTATACATGTTATGTCCGACACATAGACATGGCTCGACATAGTTCGTCTATCATTTATACATGTTATGTCCGACACATAGACATGACTCGTCTATCATCTATACATGTTATGTCCGACACATAGACATGACTCGTCTATCATCTATACATGTTATGTCCGACACATAGACATGACTCGTCTATCATCTATACATGCTATGTCCGACACATAGACATGGCTCGTCTATCATCTATACATGTTATGTCCGACACATAGACATGGCTCGTTAATCATCTATACATGTTATGTCCGACACATAGACATGGCTCGTCTATCATCTATACATGTTATGTCCGACACATAGACATGGCTCGTCTATCATCTATACATGTTATGTCCGACACATAGACATGGCTCGTCTTTCATCTATACATGTTATGTCCGACAAAAAGACAAAGTTCATCTACCATATTTACATGTTATGTCCGACAAATAGACACAGTTCGTCTATTAATTATACATGTTATGGCCGACAAATTGACAAATAGGTCGTCTATAAATAATCATGGTTTCTTACTTATTTTCCTTTATGTTAAAAAAAAAATCAACAATGCCATCAAAAAAAAAAGATAAGCATTAACAAATTGGGTGGTTTTATTGAACTTTGAACATTGTGAAAGCATTGTCATATTTGAATTGCGCATTTAGAAAATAAACGATGCTTGGAAAATGTGGTTTGAATACATGGTTTCGCTTTGTCCACAGTCTAGGCATACGCACTAAACGTACGAATCTCTTGGATGATATATGATCTTACTTTTTCTTATCATATTTGGTAATTCAGAGGTTGACCAACAATAAAAGTCAAGTTTCACTTGTTTCATTTGGATCCTTTAACCAATGACAACCAATGACAACCAATGACAATCATTCAAACTTTTTTATTTACCTTAGAATAAAGAACAAAAATCAGTGGTGGTCTTACGCCATAAATACGTCAGAGCGAAACAAAGACGGATGATATCACTACAACATTTTAATTCATAAGATAGATCAGTGTATCTCTAATTTACATGATCTTATGTAGGAGATACATTTCTTATAAAATTCGAAAATTTGAATAAATTATAAAAGTTGTGATTGTTAATCAGCCAAATTCGAAGTGGAAATAGAACCAGAAAAAAAACAGCCAAAAACTTACTGTCGGGCACTGGTACTGATAAGTTCTGCACGTGTACTTGTACAGCTGTTCTGCCAGATTCTGTTCATCAACATCACTGTATAATACGCAACAGAACATTTATAGCATGAGGTATTGCCATAAATATCACTGTATTGGATTTATATTTTCATATATTGCACATATCATTACTTAATTTCGTTATTGAAAATTCATCTGTTTCTGATCGATTGATTGATTGATTGATTGATTGATTGATTGATTGATTGATTGATTGATTGATTGATTGATTGATTGATTGATTGATTGATGTTCATTTAGGTTAACACTCACATATACGGGTTACATTGAATATACAAAATCAAATACAAATAAAATGTAGATATATTAGTAAAAGGTAAATTATCAACCTACATAACTATCAACCATATTATATAAAAATAATTAAGTATTGCAACTTATTAAATATTAAGTATCACAGAATGCAATTTTAATAATATTGTTTTGGCAAAATCCTGTGTAAAAAGGTTAATAATCTATCACAATAAAATAGAAAACTATGAAATGAGTGTAAAATCTCAAAGAAGTATAATAATTCATCTAATGCCACATCTGGCATACATAATAGTGTGTCATAACCTTGGCTTGCCCATAAAGCCCAAAGAATTATTTCCTTGGTTCTTCTTTTATACATAACCTTTGTAAAATATGTCCTTAACACTGTTTAAATACAAATACTGATTTGTATCATTTGTGTTTTGTATATGGTTGAACAACTGCAATAAGCTAAACGTACGTATCAGTTTAGATTCTTTGTTAAAGATAAAATCGACTTAGATATATGACATATTTGTTATTTAACAATGAACATTTTTGTTAGTCTGCTAATATAATAATAGTTTTTACTTACAAAGTTTGCTGTTTGTTAAACTTCATCATGTGCCTTATGGCTTCTTTCATTTTGTCTTCAATGTCAGTTTTCAGGGAAATGGCAAGCTGTGAAACAAAGAAATCAATTCAACAGGAATGAGAAAATGACCGAAAATAGTATGCAACTTCCCAGCCAACCAAAGCCATTTATTTATAAGTAATATGTTATCACGAATAATGCTACATTCTATTGTACAAATTAAAACAAAATATGAAAATATTAATAAATTCTAATTTCGACAATGCAACCAACTTCTTTTTTTATAAGCTACATTTATATTCCATTAGCTTACCTTGTCTATTTTTTCCCTGTAGTTGATCTCTTTCAGCACGAGTTTCTGATACTGTTTATAATCCTTGTCATGCATGGCTGATTTTTCCTGAAGAACCTCTTCCATCTCCTATATCAAATAATCAAGACACGTGGCGTGACCATATACTCGCTATTGAAACCTGAATTTCTATCTAATAGCAGGGTTATTTAAAGATGTAACAGCCACCATAATTAAAAGTTATGAAAATACAAGGATATCAGTCATTTCAAATTTGATCGAATAATTTTTGTCTTCAATATATTTTAACAATGTTAAAATGCACCGTTTTTTCTGGCTTTTCTAAAACAAATTAATTTGTTTCTAATACCAATGGCCTTAAACATCTATAAGTTATTATAATTCATAACAATGTGGTCCTCAATTCAGTACAAATGTTTGCTCCTTTCTCAATTGCCTAACTTTAGAAGCAATCTACAGCATTTTGCTTTTGCCATTGATGAAATATATACACAAATAGAATTTTGACGGATTACAAATATGCAGATTTATTACATATGTCTTAAAATTGAATTATTTAAGAGGAAGAAAATTATATAACTGTCTGTCTGTCTGTCTGTCTGTCTGTCTGTCTGTGAATTAAATAAAACGAGTCATGTTTTAACATACTCTATAACAAATACTAAAATCCAGTCTTAAAATAATTATTACGCCCTAAGAAAGTAAATAACAAATAATAATCATCATGTGATAAGTTTATGGAAAATACCACTACGTGCTTGATTCCTTCCATTTAAAAATACGTAAATTATGTCTAGCAGGAGAAAAAGCATTCAAAGGACACGATCACTACATTTTTGGACTAGACTCTTAACAGGGTTTTTTTCTGAAAAAGTAGAAAACCTAAATCTATTCATCCATAAATATGTATAGTTAATCGACTATGTTGTCACGTACATTTCTAGCTTTTAATCTGGCCTTGGCCTCGTGTTGGTTATGTTCCAACGCTGATGTCTGGGTCATAACTATCAGCTGATATTTCTTGACCTTTGCCTTTGTTCTCCAGCATTTCTGCACATATTTTCAATTATAATGTTAGTATATCCTTGTTATGGTCATACTTTATACTTTTATAAGTTCGTTTATCATGTAATATAATTGCTTATGATAAAGAGTTTGTTTAATTAGTATTTCTCTTTTAAATATATGTGTGTGTAACGTTTCAATAAAACGCAGTGGACGGAGGTTTGAACTCTATAACAGTTCTGTGATATTAAAATTACGTGTAAGATACACATTATATGCATTAGTGTATCTTCCATTGGTAGAGTGATGGTCTCCTGATCGAAGGGTTGTTGGTTCGATCCTCCGCAACGGCTATGTGTGATGTCCTTGAGCAAGACACTTTTCCGCATATGCTTAGAACTGGTTTTAACCAGGAAAAATTCGAGCGTGATTTGCGTAAGTTGTAAAAATTTGTTTCACAATCGAAGTAAAATAATTAAGTTTAAACTAAACCTATCAGTGACATACCATACAATATTTTGAATTTACATTGATGTGAAACAAGTTCTCAGAGAAATAAGTATAAATTTTGTAGAGTGGCACTAGTACTACGCATTTGCAAGTGGACTGCTCAAGGACACCCTACATGACCTTATGGAGGGATCGAACCCATGGCCATCTTGATCTATCTAAGGTCCAATGCTGTACATACTGTACCATTATACCACGTGTTCCACGTGATGCATAGATACGCACGTGTTCTTTGTGCGACCAGTTTGTAGTATCAAGATTAATGATGCAAATCCTTTGTCATTCATTTGTACAGACGAACGGTTGCCTATAGATAAATGAATTATAAATACTAAATGTACGTTACTTACCTCTTGTGCCCTTTGCATGGACCTGATGGTCGCCTCATGCCAGGCTAGGAGGTCTACCAGCATTTTCTTGTCATGTCTCCAGGAATTCTGCAGTTCCTCAGAGAACCTGAACGTTATAAAGATTCAAATTGTTGTGAATTCAGAGTTATATCTTAATGTATTGGGCTGTACACAAAAACACATTATGAAAACATTATGGACGCTGTCTGATGTTACGGCAATGTTTGGACGCTTACTTGACCTCTGTGACCCTGATTTACAACACACAAACGTTCCATCTAACAACATAAACACACATCAAGCATTCGGTGCTAATTATTCATTTTTTACCGCTACTGCTGTAAAACAATGCACGAATCAATACTGAATAAATTATGGAAGTGTGATTCTTACAGGGTGTTACACATCTCGCTGTCCTCGAGAACTCATAGTCGCCTCTTGTTCTGTTGAGTGCAGCTCGTCGGATCTTGCCAAAGAAATTGGTGAATCCAATAGCTAAATGTGAACAAATGTAATAAACATAAACATAAATACATGGAATAAACATAGTAACAAACATACACAAATAATCTATAAGACAAACGTGTAAATACATACGTAAAACATCACGTTAATGTTAACGTAGACATTCAAGTTGAAGTAGATAATAACAAACCATCTGCTTGTAGGGTAATTGTAAAACATGCATAGCATCACATATTGATAAAATATAGAACGTATCTAATTAGCAAAATAAAACACAAACAATTAAAATTTTTTTTAACAAATTGCACGTTATATATGGCACCAAGTTCTATTATTGGAAGGACATTGCTAAATATTTTGTCAAAGATCACTTTCTATACATAAATCAATGTTAAGTTCCGTTCATATTGCTTAACAAATACATTGTATGTCATTGATAGTTAACTATTGACGTATATTGCTAAACAAATACATTGTATTCCATTGATAGGTAACTATTGACGTATAGTCTGATGTTCATATTGCTTAACAAATACATTGTATGCCACTGATAGTTAACTATTGACGTATAGTCAGATGTTCATATTGCTTAACAAATACATTGTATGTCACTGATAGTTAACTATTGACGTATAGTCAGATGTTCATATTGCTTAACAAATACATTGTATGTCACTGATAGTTAACTATTGACGTATAGTCAGATGTTCATATTGCTTTACAAATGCATTGTATATCACTGATAGTTAACTATTGACGTATAGTCAGAGGTTCATATTGCTTAACAAATACATTGTATGCCATTGATAGTTAACTATTGACGTATAGTCAGATGTTCACATTGCTTAACAAATACATTGTATGCCATTGATAGTTAACTATTGAAGTATAGTCAGATGTTCACATTGCTTAACAAATACATTGTATGCCATTGATAGTTAACTATTGACGTATAGTCAGGTGTTCATATTGCTTAACAAATACATTGTATGTCATTGATACTAAACTCCGAAGTATGGTCAGATGTTCAGGTGAACTTACCTTTTCGTCTCTCAGTTGAAACATGTTTTTACCTTTGTGATGTACGTATATCTTAACACTGGCGTAAATATTTGCTACATGTATTACATGTTTATTAATGGATAAATATTTGTATCGATGTATTAATTTTATCTATTTTCTAATAAAACAAATATTCTTTGATTGGTTGTTTAAACTGATGATATGTGTTTTTTTCTATGGCTACTGTCACATATTGCACCAATTATTGTAAAATACGGATTGTAAAATTTGCAAACAGTATTCTAACGGGGCAAAATGAAATGGTTTATAAAGCATAATTAAAAATATCATGAGGAGCAACTGGAAGTAATGCTCAGATGACAGCCAATTGATGATTAACTGATTCCGTTCAAACAGACTGACGAGTTATTTTTATAGGTAAGTATAAAAACCCAACGGAACAACATATACATGAGCGTACAATAATCCTTTCACTTTAATAAGTATACAAATAGATGAAAACGCAGTGAAACAGCAAATAAATAGACCACCCTTTAATATCCGTATTGGCAATATCAATGACAATTTTGAACAATTTATCGATTAATTTACTTGTATAGTCTTACCTGATTGTTTGATTTTGTCCTTCGATGTTTGAGTTGTTGATGGTGGAACTGGTGGAAGTGGGTGGGGAGTGTATCCGGTGATGGCAGAGAACTTGTGGAGGTCGTTGAAGCTGAAATGATTATAGATAAAGTGTAATTATAAATGGAATTTATTTTTTGAACGTATATGATATATGATTTTTTTATTACATGTACCACGTGTTCAAAAAGTGTAAAAGTATCTCACAACTATACATGCAAATAAGTTGTTTTATTCGTATGTATAAGTCGGTTACTAGAACAGAAATTATAACAACAAATATTTTTTATACTTGGGGCTCTGGTTCCAACTGAATTCTCTCATTAATAAAGAGAGAATATTATTGTTGGTTTGAGTGAAGTAAAAAAAATATTTCAAGGAGTGGCTACAGATATGTTGGAGACACAAGAGTGCATACTGATTTCAGTGCTCGAGAGTGAAATCTAATTGATATATGATCCCTGATTACGATTTGTATTCTATGTTTGAAAACAATGGATTTTAGGTTAACAGACCGAGTAATGATTTAAATAGCGAAATTACAAAATATAAATCATTGAGAAGTCTCCATATTTCATTATAACGCATAAAATTGTCATCAGCTTTATGATTATTATTTCATTATCATTAGTTAAATTATTATTTTTATCATAATCATTATTATTATTATGTTTTATCATCATCATCATTATTACTTTTATCAATATCATCATTATTATTTTGATAATGTGTGGTCAACTCATTTTATTTATATTATATCTAAAAACGCATGAACTTGTGACTACATGCAAGCCATCACGTTTTATTTTACTACAGTAACTATTTGAGCCTTTAAGTTCGTTATTAGAATAAAATTGAAAATTACAAAACAATAGTATATAATTATAATCCAACCCCACCCACTTCCAGTTATATTGATTCAAACATAAATCATAATTTCTTACACAATACGTCATATTTACAGTTTGTTAATATGTTCAACTTACATTTCAGTGTCAGTTGTAAAAACTGACACACGTGGGATGAGAATAGTCTCCATAGAGTTGTAAATATTCTGAAAATATAAACTGAGAAAAATTCGTGAGCGCAGCAACGGAATCGACAATGGTTGTCACCTTGGTTGCCAGGAAACAACTAAAACTCCGGGGTAAATTACAGCACCGGGCATTTAATATTCTCCGGGACAAAGAGTTGGTGAACGTTGTTCATAGAATAGTTTATTTAACTGTTGTTGTTTTTTCTTTCAAAAATATTGTTTTTATATTGTTTTTTACTTGATTCTACTGAATTAATTGATGAATGCGAAGACGTATTGAGTATTTGTTGTGACGTCAACGTTTCTATGGCGTTAAAATTGACATGACGTTTTCCCGCGTAAATGGACGTTATTTAGTGCAAGAATCCCCGGACATATTTAGACATTAGATTTTTATGTAAAATTGTGAATCTAGAAATTTAATTAGAGGGTTACACTTGTTTATATGAAAAACTGTTAATCTAGTTATTTAATTAGAGGGTTACACTTGTTAATATGAAAAACTGTTAATCTAGTTATTTAATTAGAGAGTTACACTTGTTTATATGTTAAACTGTGGATCTAGTTATTTAAATAGATCTAGATGGTTACACTTGTTTTACACGTAGCATCAATTTGCAAGGGTGCAAAATGAGTGATAACAAGCATATACTGAGAAAAGTATTATTTTAGATGTCCTGTTAAACTATATTAAATTATTCAGGACACACACCACTATTATCTCCCTTGAATACTGCGGGGCCGATGGGAGAGGCAGAAGTAATACTTTAATTCTCCTTTTCTTCTTTTGTTTCAGTGCTTTATATTGTAGTGATTTATTGTTTCCTTCCATTTGTTAAATGGTCAGTATTTTAGGAATTACCACTGAACATTTGGAGCTGATACCAGATTTCTAATAGTTATGTGTTGGAACCGCATCGACGGCGAAAATTTGACATATAAGTAGTCTGGAAATTGATAGGTATCACAAAACCATTGAATTAAAAAAAACTGGTCAATGTACGATTTATTTTTCTTTATAATTACAGATTACCATTTGAGCCCAAACGCATGCTGCAAATTTGTTTACAATGGAGAGGCCTATGGGAAATGTCATAGTGGTGTGAGACGCTTAGAAAAAATATCGTCTCCGAGAATCTAGAACTGTTTTAAGCGGTGGTGAACACACATGCAAAGTTTCATTCATATTCAATGAGTGGTTGCATAGATATCTTACCTGATAAAAAACTTTAACCTGAAAAATTAAGTGGAAAAAGGGCCATAACTGTGCCAAAATGCAACCCAGAGTTATGGTTCTTGTCTGTGTGTATTCCATTGATGATGGTGAACACACATGTGAAGGTTCATTCACATCCAATGAGTGGTTGCATAGATATCTTAAACTTAACGCAACTAAATTCAAAGTTTAACCTGGGTGTCTAAGTCCAAAAAGGGCCATAACTATGGCAAAAAGCAAGCCAACGTTATGGTTCTTGTCTCTGTGTATTCCATTGATGATGGTGAACACACATGTGAAGTTTAACCTTGGTGTCTAAGTCCAAAAAGGGCCATAACTGTGCCAAAATGCAATCCAGAGTTATGTTTCTTGTCTCTGTGTGTTCCATTGATAATGTTGAACACACATGTGAAGTTTCATTCACATCCAATGAGTGGTTGCATAGAAATCTTAAACTTAAGCGCAACTAAATGCAAAATTTAACCTGGGTGTCTAAGTCCAAAAAGGGCCATAACTGTGCCAAAATGCAATCAAGAGTTATGGTTCTTATCTCTGTGTGTTCCATTGATGATGGTGAACACACATGCAAAGTTTCCTTGACATCCAATGAGTGGTTGCATAGATAACTGAAACTTAAAAGCAAAAGTTTAACCTGGGTAATGACAATAGCTGTCTTTGGACTTCGTCCCGGCGAGCTTATCAGTCGAGAGCTTGAAATAAAAATTATAAGCTGAGAGCCCAAGACAGTAAGTCAAGGTCTAGAGATAATAAGTCGAGATATGGAGTTAATTCAAAATATTTAGATATCAAGTGGAGATAATATGTCAAGGGCTCAACATAATAAATAACTTGATATAAGTCAATATTAAAATAAAATAAGCTGAGAGCTGGGCATAACAAGTTGAGCGATTGAGATAATAATTGAAGAACTCGACTTAACTCAATATCTTGTCAAGTACAAAAAAAAATATGTGTGTGTCCTAAATACACTTACATAAGGTTCGCAGCCATTACCAATTCTATTTTTTAATTACTAAGACTACTTGTTGAAAATTGCCTTTTATCTTAACACTTTCAGATACCATAGGGGATATTCCAAGGTGCCAGACTACTAGCCAGTTACAGTGTTATTTGAAAGCAAACAGTGCTGTTACATTCCAAAATTAAGGACATCCTTCTGTAAAAGCCTCCAGAAGAATGACTGAAATCTACTGCAGTTATTGCAATGACAAATCAGGGACAATTACTAAAATACAATCACATGATTCCAAAGGCTGTATTCAAACAATATAACATTGACTCTTGAGTCATAAACTAACATTTGAGGAACAAGATCTTTAACTGCTTAAAGGAAAGAAGCATACAATTATATAGACTGTAAGCTTAGTTAGTAATTATAAATTTGATTGTTCCAGTGTAACCAGTGGTAATCTTACAAAAAGCTTTCAGGAATAATTGAGAAGTTTCTGTTTAGCAGAATAAGTGTAATTCTCTTTAAAAAAAAGCAATTATTATTTACACATGACTATTTGAAAGTTTTGATATACGGAATGTAGAAGACCAAGACTTGAACTATGCTTTGAATAACACGTCTTGATCTTTAAAGTATTATCATTTTTATTTTATCAAAATCATGAAGACAATAATAATTATATAACTATATTTCTGTTTTTCTTTTTTTTATATCCTTTACCAAAGAAATATACTGAGATGGAAAAGCAAGTGGTTGGGGTGTTGTAAAAGCTTGCGTATTAGTTTAAACTTATTTATTTTACTTTGATTGTGAAACAAGTTCTTAGATAAGTCTTCCTGGGTAGAACCAGTACAAAGTATATGTGGAAAAAGTGTCTTGCTCAAGGGCACAACACATAGCCGTAGCGGAGGTTCAAACCCACGACCCTCCATCATTATTTCGGTGCTCTACCACTGGACCATGCGATTTACTTCTGATTACAAAATGTGTATACTGCAATTAAAGAAAACAATCATTTAAGCACAAGATAGCAGTAGCCTATGAAGTCTGAATGGTTAATTTGCCAAATAATCTGCTTGCTATTTTATCAACATTAAGTCAGAAGACGCCAGTTTCCTATCCTTCTATATGCGTCATTGCTTTAAGCTAGCGTGTGTGTTCAAAAGTACAAACCCTGTCTCAAGTTAGAAAATGTAACTAAATTATTCAGAATTGAAATTACTCTTCTTTATGAAGGAGCTTTGGTGTACATAAGAATCCCATAGTTTTGTCAAGTATTGCTGGTTACCGACGCTGATGAAAGTAACACTATAGCATATATGATGAAGTCATTCTTACAAGTACAGGCTAAACTAGTGAAATCATTTTTAAAGGGATACACATCAATCTTGGAATCAATTTAATCCATGTCAATCTAACTGATTACTCTCAATACATGTTCATATGAATATAAACCTCCAAATGCACTTTATCTGAAACTTCATATTTACAAAACTTTTAACATAAACTATAACTTGGGTGTCCTGTTAGTTTTAGAATGAAATGAGTTTAGAAATGAAACCATTTTGTCCTAGATGGCCAAAAATGTGAAAAGTTAATTTATTTAATTTAGCATGTGTCCCTTTAACAATTTTTTAGACTAACCAATAATTTCAAGCAAAAATAGTTGACTGTTTTTACATTTTATTAGTATTTACCAATGAACTGAAATAATAAAATCATAAAAAAAGAGATCCTTATACATATAGCTCACCTGAAACTGTAAGGATTTTATCATAACAGTTTTCAAATTGATTGGTTGAATATCAAGTGGGATTTTTATGCCATCGAGGGCTAACAAATGATCAGTTAACCTAATCACTCTTCCCTTAGAGCCTGAAAGGTTAACCAGTACTCGAGCACACCCCACCTCAACAAGTAATCAATAAATTTCTCACTTGAATCAACTGTGAGACAAATGATAATGAGATGCAATGTCATACATCAATCATCAAGGAGACTTTTACAGAGTGGGGATTCAAACTCATGACCCCTGGATTGATAGTCTGACATGCTACCAACTAAGATAATCAGGCTTGGCTTCTCAAATAAGGCTTAATTTTGATACCAAGGGCAGGGTCAAATATAATGCAGGGTTTCTGATTTGAATAAACCTTACAGAGGTGCAAGCTATACAAAATAATGTCAAGTACAAATTTTGTGGTTACATATACATGCAACACATCTGTTATTTTACTAGATAACTATATACTGACCACATATGGCACAGGAGTACAAGAAATCCATGGCCTATTATACTTGTTTAGTTTATATTAATTTATTTTAGCTTGATTGCAATGAAAGCTCAGAGCTTATATGAACCTCTCTCGAGTCCGCTTCCTGGGTAGAACCAGTACGGAGTGTTTTATGAAAGGCATCGGGTTGAGCTGGGGATCAAACTCGCAACCTCTGGTGTGAGCAGCCAACACTATCCATTAGACTACCATCCCGCTTGTTATTATACTTGTTTAATTACTCTACTATTCAGTCATTGCTTGGCTTTTATCGTATAACTCTCCTCTCGTACCTAAATACTGAGCAACTTTTTGACTTGCTCAAACATATAAATGACATTGATTTGTCATGGTAAAATAGCTTTATTTGCTGGAATTACATAAAACACTGACTGGTGATCTTATGTTATTGCACGGTTGCTAGCGGTGCTTTCAACAATATTTCAGTCATTGCAACCACGTCTACACCAGACAGTATTCAAAGTGCTGTCATGCTAGAGTATCAATTCGCAGACACATTGTATGATAACCAACCCTACTTGCCTCGATATACTGACCCTTCTAGTTTCATTTTTTGAAAATCAAGTATTTGGTACAACACGGTCAGGCATCGAACAGATGACCTTCTGCATGTGAAGCAGATGCTCTACCACTATATCACTGTATGGTTAAGAGGTGATATGAAAAATGAATGGTAAATGTGACATTTATCTGAATTATATGATAAAAAGGAACTTGAATTGAACATACTTTTTTATTGATTTATAAAATACTACTGTCTCGCCACAGAGCTAGCTTCTGTGGCAACATCAGTAGAGCATTGCACAAAGTAGATGTGGGTTCAAATCATCGTTGAGATCACTTATTTGTCATTGTAAATGTTCCAGTCCCATCACAAGGTAATTTATAAATAGAAAAAAATACTATGATGCTCGACACATAATAAATTCGATAATCAACAAGCACTTGTGATACCAGTTCTTTTATGTAATATAGAATTTTTGGTTACAAGTAAAGATGTAGTGACAAACGGTTACCGAGTGATCAGAAAAGCTCTCGAGCCTGTGGTCTCCATGAGCTCAAAATCATCCACAATAACATTTAACAGTCATCATTTATTCCGTTTCCTTCGTTCAGTCTTATGGAAATAAAATCATTGCAATGTCGACACCCTTTCCCTCAACGTATTAAAGTCCTGGTTTAGCGGCTGCTCTCTCGGTAGACTGTCAGTAGCGATGATAAAACCTGTTTTTATCTGTGTCTAAAGTTTTGAACTATAGTGCGAGGATGACAATTATATGGTGATGCACTTTACTAGAAGAAAAAGCAAACAAGTATATGTCCCTCCCTGCAGACTTAGGATCTGTCCATGATATTCTTCACACAAACTCAGGATCTGTTCATGATATTCTTCACACAAAATACCTAGTCACTGATGTTTCAAAAGTCAGTCACTGTCAATAACTGACATGCATTTTACTCTTGTCAATATCATTTTTCCAAGCTGAATATATTGGGAACAGGTCAGTTCTGTACAGCATACAGATATGTCAGAGCACTGCATCACCACAGAGAACAGTATTGGTGTTTAGACATTGGTCAAGTGTGACAGTTCCATTTCCTAGTTAAAAAATGAAATAGAAAATATTACCATGTCATATTATTTCCAGTTATAAAATGTTGCATCTCTCAATACAAGATTTACTTTCCTAGATACAAACTTTTAAACCAGAAAATAAGTGCATGTACATACATAATTGCAACACACAAAAAAGTTGTTATACATAATAAAATTGGTCTATATGTAGACTATGTAAAGTTCTATATGACATGTATAAGTTTAACGGATGATTGAACAGTTGTTACATGCTTCTATTAAATAACTGTAAGTAAAGCAGTGAAACTACCCGGTACGCAATTGTAGAGTGGTACGAAACCTCCAATTCTCTCTCTCTCTCTGTTAACCAGATTTTAGCCTAATAAAACAATGCATGGATGGACAGCTTTTTTAATTTATAATTATTATTTGGACATCTGATGTGCTTTTCATCTCGGTGGATATAGAATAAAATACGCCGAAGGCACTTGCAATTATTTGTTTAGGACACAAAACACCGTATCTACATGTATTTTCAAAGTTAGAACAGGTGCCACTGGTTCCCAGCATGCTGAACTGCACAATACTACTGGGAAACAGATTTGTCAATTTGAGTAGTCTCCCCTTCTCTTGCATGAAGTAAAACACGGAGTAAAATAAATGGCGAAGATGGACATTTCATATTCTCCTTTACGGTTTTTTAAATCAAACTCTTTTAAATTCAATGATTTTTGTTCTTTTTCAAGCACTTTTTAAGCACTTTTCAAACTGACATTAAAAATAAGCACTATTCTAAGAAGTTTTTAAGAAATAAGCACTTCTCATTTGAGAGGTTGAAAATCAAGCACTTTTCAAATCTGTGCGAACCCTGACCATATATAAACAGTTCCAAAATAAACAAAGTACAGTGTCTGAAACTTACATCCTGTAGCACGCCTGCAAATTTTAGCCCATAAATTCTTATCTGCAATCAAGCCCCTACACATAGGGATAATTTATGCCAAATATGAACAAATCTGACATACCGGTTCTTAAGAAAACGATTTTAGTAATTCCCAAATTTTACCCTTTGGAGCCCCTCCTGACCCCTAAAAACAGTGGAACCCAGTCTTTTTTTACAAATCTGAACCTCCTTCACCAAACAATGCTTCTGTGAAGATAAAGGCAAAATCATTTCCATCTAAAAAAATAATTTATTATGACATGTGTCCCCTAATTGAACCCTCGGGAATGGGGTCATTTTTAATCATAGTGACACCATTTGAACAATTCTAACAAAATTACCGGATGTCCCTTTAAGGTGATATTATTCAGGAGTAAATAATACTATGCCAGTTAAATTATCGTGCTGTGTTAAACAGGTGAAGACGAATGTTATTTTATATATTTGATAATATGAAAGACTGTTAATATCACAAATTGAAATAAATTAAAATTTAATTTAAAACTGTTAGTTAATATACATATTAACTCAAACATATATATTAAATAAATTTCTTTTTTTTTTTATTGTTTATTATATATTCCTGAGCAAGTTTTAATCAGAGCAGCAGATAAACCTTGTATTTCCGTATATCCTGTAAAATTAATAACAAATTGTAAATAAAATAAGAATCAAGCATACTGAAAAAGTTTAATTCCCAACCATTATGAAATGTGTACAGTCATATACTCACATTTTTCATTTGGATATGTGCATTCATTTTGACATTGAATGTCATGTCTCTAAATAAACAGCATTACCAAAATTTGTTAACACATGGTACTACATAAAAGGGAAAAGTTTTGATTACACATAATTATGAGGGTAGATAAACAATAGGAAAACACAGGGTGTATATATTATATACTGTATATATTCCAGAAAAATATTGCAGGCTAAAACTAGTAGGTCTACCATAAAAGTTCAATGTAATAATTGCCCAGGCTGTTTGTAATATCCCCATCCTGTGATATTTTTCATACTAAAAAAATACCCATAATCTCCTAATGTGAGAAAATTAATTAAAATTAACTAAAAATTGTGCAATCAAATTCTTTTTTTTGAAAATCATAAAATTGTCCAACCCCTTCCTATCTATGTAATTTTTACACTGCACTGAACTGGTAACCCAACCAAATTACATATAACTTTATTGTATTGTTATCTGAAATTCGCTATAATATATTTAAATAAATCATAAAAATAACACAAAAAAAAACACTTCAGGGAAACATTTAATTTTTATTTTTATTTGAGGCCTAACTCTCAAACACAAAAGATGTATATGTATCAAAAGTTTGGTAAAAATTGTTTTGTTTCACTTTAAAATTAAAATGAAAGTACATGTAAACAGCGTTCGATAAAAATTGTTTTGTGTCCCTTTAAAATTAAGATGAAAGTACATGTAAACAGAGTTTGGTAAAAATTGTAGTGTGTCCCTTTAATTTGTGGATGAAAGAATATGTGTACAGAGTTTGGTAAAAATTGACAAATGGTGGATGACAGGGAGGATCTACTAACCATAAAAAGTAGCATTTGCTGGATATAAATATGGGAACTTTATGCCAGTACATTATGCCATTATTATGACTAAACATATATACAATCATTGTCAGATGCCCACACGTAATCCATTCTGATACTCTCCATTTATCACCTGTGGGATATATCATTAGCTTTGCGTCGTTTCTACCAAGGCACAATGCAACTTTATGATTGGATCCTTCATGATTTCATGAAAGAAACATTATCTAATTGTTACACTAGTTTCATGCAAACGACATTTTGATCAAACATAAAAATGTTAGCTGTATTTTGTTCTGTTCTGTTCAAATAAAATGATGCAGAGTAAGCGTAACTTCAGACGGGTGATGGATGGCGAGTATCAGAATTGTCACCCGTGGGTATCTGACGATGGTATACAATATGGAATGACAAATCAAGGAGATTACGCTTTGTTGGACCGACTGTTGTTCTTTTCACATTGGAAGTAAGCTTTTACCTTGTTTACTGTCAAACCTGCCTTTAAAAGCAGTCATAAGTGAAAGAGCAAAAATAAACCCTTAATGTAGGTGGCTGCTTAATACAGGTGTAAAAAGGCCATGCAATGCTATAATCTACTGTGCAGCCCATGCATAAGGCTATTATATTAATAGCTAGATTTTCATCAAACTTTGTTTCAACATAGGGCTGGTTGGTGGGTTCAGGGATGACCTTTTTTTTTTATTACCAGATATTGAAACGAAAATGTCATACCAGACATGAAATTAAAGAAAATTATTATAAAGATTAAAAGTGTTTTATTTTATGCTTTTTGGTGAATTATAGATTTCTCAGTTGATTATATATGGTATTCCACTGTTTCAAACAGTGAAATTATGAAACTTTGTTTTTTTATTTTTTTCATTAAAAAAAAAAAAGTACTTTAATTTTTTTATTATTAATCCAATAATATCTAATGGCAAATTGAGGTCAAAGTAAAAAAAAAAATTATGTAAATGCATAAAAAAAAAAAAAAAAAATTTGTTTTGGTGTAAGATCGAATGCTATTTCATCTCCTGATCACCAAAAATGATATTCTCACTGGTGGCTTGTATATGACTTTTGTTGATCACTAAGTTTAAATGAAATATAATTTGTTCTTACAGCAAAACAAAAAATATCCTCTTTACAAAGGTTCCTGGAGGTATGTAGACAAAACAAAAAATATCCTCTATACAGAAGTTCCTGGTGATATGTAGACAAAACAAAAAATATCCTCTATACAAAGGTTCCTGATGGTATGTAGACAAGACAAACAAATATCTTCTATACAGAGGTTCCTGGTGTATGTACACAAGACAAACAGATATCCCCTATACAGAGGTTCCTGGTGGTATGTACACAAGACAAACAAATATCCTCTATACAGAGGTCCCTGGTGGTATGTACACAAGACAAACAGATATCCTCTATACAGAGGTTCCTGGTGGTATGTAGACAAGACAAACAAATATCCTCTATACAGAGGTTCCTGGTGGTATGTACACAAGACAAACAAATATCCTCTATACAGAAGTCCCTGGTGGTATGTACACAAGACAAACAGATATCCTCTATACAGAGGTTCCTGGTGGTATGTAGACAAGGCAAACAAATATCCTCTATACAGTGGCTCCTGTTGGTATGTAGACAAAACAAACAAATATCCTCTTTACAAAGGTTCCTGGTGGTATGTAGACAAGACAAACAAATATCCTCTATACAGTGGTTCCTGGTGGTATGTAGACAAGACAAACAAATATCCTCTATACAGAGGTTCCTGGTGGTATGTAGACAAAACAAACAAATATCCTCTATACAGAGGTTCCTGGTGGTATGTAGACAAGACATACAAATATCCGTTATACAGAGGTTCCTGGTGGTATGAAGACAAGACAAACAAATATCCTCTATACAGAGGTTCCTGGTGGTATGTAGACAAAACATACAAATATCCTCTATACAGAGGTTCCTGGTGGTATGTAGACAAGACAAACAAATATTCTCTATACAGAGGTTCCTGGTGGTATGTAGACAAGACGAATAAATATCCTCTATACAGTGGTTCCTGGTGGTATGTAGACAAAACAAACAAATATCCTCTATACAGAGGTTCCTAGTAGTATGTAGACAAGACAAACAGATATCCTCTATACAGAGGTTCCTGGTGGTATGTAGAGAAAACAAACAAATATCCTCTATACAGAGGTTCCTGGTGGTATGTAGACAAAACAAACAAATATCCTCTTTACACAGGTTCCTGGTGGTATGTAGACAAGACAAACAAATATCCTCTATAAAGAGGTTCCAGGTGGTATGTAGACAAAACAAACAAATATCCTCTATACAGAGGTTCCTGGTGGTATGTAGACAAGACATACAAATATCCTCTATACAGAGGTTCCTGGTGGTATGAAGACAAGACAAACAAATATCCTCTATACAGAGGTTCCTGGTGGTATGTAGACAAAACATACAAATATCCTCTATACAGAGAACCCTGGTGGTATGTAGACAAGACAAACAAATATCCTCTATACAGAGGTTCCTGGTGGTATGTAGACAAAACATACAAATATCCTCTATACAGAGGTTCCTGGTGGTATGTAGACAAGACAAACAAATATCCTCTATACAGAGGTTCCTGGTGGTATGTAGACAAGACAAACAAATATCCTCTATACAGAGGTTCCTGGTGGTATGTAGACAAAACAAACAAATATCCTCTATACAGAGGTTCCTGGTGGTATGTACACAAGACAAATAAATTTCCTCTATACAGCGGTTCCTGGTGGTATGTACATGTAGACAAAACATACAAATATCCTCTATACAGAGGTTCCTGGTGGTATGAAGACGAGACAAACAAATATCCTCTATACAGAGGTTCCTGGTGGTATGTAGACAAAACATACAAATATCCTCTATACAGAGAACCCTGTTGGTATGTAGTAAAGACAATCAAATATCCTCTATACAGAGGTTCCTGGTGGTATGTAGACAAAACATACAAATATCCTCTATACAGAAGTTCCTGGTGGTATGTAGACAAGACAAACAAATATGTCACAGAAGAAGGGGTGGTGTGGATGAAAATCTAGCAATTAATTTATTACTATGGCCTAAAGTTTCTATTAATATCTTTGTAAGTTACTTACTGTCTGTATAAATTGGAAGACACAGTACAGAGTTAGTTCATTGACAAATGGTATGGTATAATATATTATAATGGTGAAATATTGTGTGTTGCTACGGAAGGGTGAAAAATTGGTAGATTGGTTAGAATTGAATATTTAGCAACCAAAACTTAAGATAGCAATATAATAATTGACAATGATATTGAAACTGTAAATTACAATGCAAATAAGAAATGAAATTTGAGCTAGAGTCTATACTCAAATGATTTGTGAATATAGTACCTAGATTTTAATCAAATAAATGTCTAAACCATGACCTATATAATCAATTTTATACTTAATTAAAAATAAAACAATGATTTTAAACTTATTACTTCTACTTCAATTGTGAAACAGGTTTTTACAACTTGGACAAATTATGCTCGAGGTCTTCCTGTGTAGAACCAGTACTAAGCATGTGTAGATAAAGTGTCATGCCCAAGGCCACCACACACAGCCATGTTGTAGTATCAAACCCACGACCCTCCGATCCTTGGTCCAATACTCTACCATTGTACCACGCACTCCACAAAACAAAACAATGTGTTACAATGCTTTAAATAATACAATAATTATTATTGTATTTTCATTTTAAGGTTCCTCAAAGATTTCACACTGCCAATAGAACGTAAGTTTACGCCACACAATAATGTCAATGACCTTGCTCTGGACCATCCCGGTAATCATGTCTCTGCTGTGCATGTCTGTCGTGATAAGTGCACACAAGATAGCATGTGAAAGTTTCGGCAGCTCTCCTCTCACAATGGCTGCAAGTTCGTTCAGGTCCTGAAATACGGTCATCAATGTAAATATTGAGTTTTGATGCATGAACTGGAGCCAAATTTGATTTTAACATTGCAGTGTCCCTTTAAAATTAAAGAGAACTTTGCTGGAGAAAATCATTTAGTTATAACACTAAAAATAGTTTGTAATCTTACAAACATTAGTAAAATGGATATCCTAAAACATATATATATATATATATGTCTCAAGAGGATATCCTAAACCTATATGTTAAGATGATGTCCTTAAACAAATATCTCAAAATAATGTCCTAAAACATATATCTCAAGATGGTGTCCTAAACTATATCTCAAGATGGTGTCCTAAAATAAATATATCTCAATATGATGTCCTAAAACATATATCTCAAAATGGTGTCCTTTACTATATCTCAAGATGGTGTCCTAAAATAAATATATCTCAAGATGATGTCCTAAAACATATATCTGAAGATGGTGTCCTAAACTATATCTCAAGATGGTGTCCTAAAATAAATATATCTCAAGATGATGTCCTAAAACATATATCTCAAGATGGTGTCATGTCCTAAACTATATCTCAAGATGATGTCCTAAAATAAATATATCTCAAGATGATGTCCTAAAACATATATCTCCAGATGGTGTCCTACAACAAATATATCTCAAGATGATTTCCTTAACATATATCTCAAGATGGTGTCCTAAACATATATTTCAAGATGATGTCCTAAAACATATATATCTCAAGATGGTGTCCTACAACAAATATTTCTCAAGATGATGTCCTAAACATATATCTCAAGATGGTGTCCTAAACATATATCTCAAGATGGTGTCCTAAAACATATATCCCAAGATGATGTCCTAAACATATATCTCAAGATGGTGTCCTAAAACATATATCTCAAGATGATGTCCTTAAAATGTATCTCAAGATGGTGCCCCAAAACAAATATATCTCAAAATGATGTCCTAAACATATATCTCAAGATGATGTCCTAAACATATATCTCAAGATGATGTCCTTAAACATATATCTCAAGTCGATGTCCTAAAACAAGTATCTCAAGATGATGTCCTAAAACAAATATATTTCAAGATGATGTCCTAAACCATATCTCTCAAGATGATGTCCTAAACATATATCTGAAGATGGTGTCCTAAAATAAATATACAATCGAAACTCGTTATTTTGGAATTCCCTGGAACCGTAAAGATAATTTGAAATATCTTGATTTTGATTTATCAAGAGTCTACTTTTGTGTAACTTTTTAACTTTACCCCACCCACTTCATAAATCAAGAATATATGTGCACATGTAAATACCTATATCTGTTGTTTTATACTCAAAATAATATGTTGTTGTTATATTTACACAGAATATAAACTTTGTTTATATTGATGTGTACTGTGGAATTATCTTAAATTGTGGTAAATTTAACTGTTTACATGCTTCATTTTCTTCTATGCAAACGTTTTCCGTGTGTAGGCTGATAGTCTATTTGCCCAGTGCGTGAACATTGTGATTTTTTAATTGTGCTATAATAGATAAATAAAATGTTTTTATCCTTTTTATTTTCATGAATATTAAAAAAAAGAGAATATGCAACAGAAAAATAAACACAGGTTGTATACAAGCAATGGTTACAACAACTTTACAAACAAAAAAATAAGATGGAAAATGTCTTGCTTGTGTTTGTATCATAACTATTTGATTACCTTACCTGCCATGACAGACACATGGAGCGATAAATTACAGGTATGGGATCAGCAATTATCACATTCGGCAGTTTGACTTTCATCTTCACGCTGTGATAAACATTCGAAATAAAGAGTGAGATATCAATAGATTTTAGGATTGAGGGACAGAAGAACAGATTCGAAAAAGTGAATAATTCGAATTACTGGAATTTGATATATCAGGAGTTAATTAATATAGAAATAGAAGGGAAAAAAACTATATCTCAAGATGGTGTCTTAAACATATATCTCAAGATGGTGTCCTAAAATAAATATATCTCAAGATGATGTCCTAAACATATATCTCAAGGTGGTGTCCTAAAACATATATCTCAAGGTGGTGTCCTAAACATATACCTCAAGATAATGTCCTAAATATATATCTCAAGATGATGTCCTAAAACATATATCTCAAGATGATGTCCTAAAACAAATATATCTCAAGATGGTGTCCTAAACATATATCTCAAGATGATGTCCTAAAACAAATATCTCAAGATGGTGTCCTAAACATATATCTCAAGATGGTGTCCTAAAACATATATCTCAAGGTGATGTCCTTAAACAAATATCTCAAGATGATGTCCTTAAACATATATCTAAAGATGATGTCCTTAAACATATATCTCAAGACGGTGTCTTAAACATATACCTCAAGATGGTGTCCTAAAATAAATATATCTCAAGATGATGTCCTGATCATATATCTCAAGATGGTGTCCTAAAACATATATCTCAAGATGGTGTCCTAAAACATATACCTCAAGATAATGTCCAAAACATATATCTCAAGATGATGTCCTAAAACATATATCTCAAGATGATGACATAAAACATATATCTCAAGATGATGTCCTAAAACAAATATATCTCAAGATGGTGTCCTAAACATATATCTCAAGATGGTGTCCTAAAACAAATATCTCAAGATGGTGTTCTAAACATATATCTCAAGATGGTGTCCTAAAACATATATCTCAAGCTAGATAATGTCCTTAAACAAATATCTCAAGATGATGTCCTTAAACATATATCTCAAGATGATGTCCTAAACATATATCTCAAGATGGTGTTTTAAAACAAATATTTCAAGATGCTGTCCTTAAACATATATCTCAAGATGGTGTCTTAAACATATATCTCAAGATGGTGTCCTAAAATAATATATATCAAGATGATGTCCTAAACATATATCTCAAGATGGTGTCCTAAAACATATATCTCAAGATGGTGTCCTAAAACATATACCTCAAGATAATGTCCAAAACATATATCTCAAGATGATGTCCTAAAACATATATCTCAAGATGATGACATAAAACATATATCTCAAGATGATGTCCTAAAACAAATATATCTCAAGATGGTGTCCTAAAACAAATATATCTCAAGATGGTGTCCTAAACATATATCTCAAGATGGTGTCCTAAAACAAATATCTCAAGATGGTGTCCTAAAACATATATCTCAAGATGATGTCCTTAAACATATATCTCAAGATGGTGTCCTTAAACATATATCTTAAGATGGTGTCTTAAACATATATCTCAAGATTATGTCCTAAACATATATCTCAAGACGGTGTTTTAAACAAATATCTCAAGATGATGTCCTTAAACATAAATCTCAAGATGGTGTCTTAAACATATATCTCAAGATGGTGTCCTAAAATAAATATATCTCAAAATGATGTCCTAAACATATATCTCAAGATGGTGTCCTAAAACATATACCTCAAGATGGTGTCCTAAAACATATACCTCAAGATAATGTCCTAAACATATATCTCAAGATGATGTCCTAGAACATATATCTCAAGATGATGACATAAAACATATATCTCAAGATGGTGTCCTAAAACATATATCTCAAGATGGTGTCCTAAAACATATACCTCAAGATAATGTCCAAAACATATATCTCAAGATGATGTCCTAAAACATATATCTCAAGATGATGACATAAAACATATATCTCAAGATGATGACATAAAACATATCTCAAGATGATGACATAAAACATATATCTCAAGATAGTGTCCAAAACATATATCTCAATATGATGTCCTAAAACATATATCTCAAGATGATGACATAGAACAAATATCTCAAGATGATGACATAAAACATATATCTCAAGATGATGTCCTAAAACAAATATATCTCAAGATGGTGTCCTAAACATATATCTCAAGATGGTGTCCTAAAACAAATATCTCAAGATGATGTCCTTAAACAAATATCTCAAGATGATGTCCTTAAACATATATCTTAAGATGGTGTCTTAAACATATATCTCAATATGATGTCCTAAACATATATCTCAAGATGGTGTTTTAAACAAATATCTCAAGATGCTGTCCTTAAACATAAATCTCAAGATGGTGTCTTAAACATATATCTCAAGATGATGTCCTAAAATCAATATATCTCAAGATGATGTCCTAAAACATATATCTCAAGATGATGACATAAAACATATATCTCAAGATGGTGTCCTAAAACATATATCTCAAGATGGTGTTCTAAATATATATCTCAAGGTGATGTCCTTAAACAAATATCTCAAGATGATGTCCTTAAACATATATCTCAAGATGGTGTCTTAAACATATATCTCAAGATGGTGTCCTAAAATTAATATATCTCAAGATGATGTCCTCAACATATATCTCAAGATGGTGTCCTAAAACAATATCTCAAGATGGTGTCCTAAAACATATACCTCAAGATAATGTCCAAAACATTTATCTCAAGATGATGTCCTTAAACATATATCTCAAGATGATGTCCTAAAACAAATATATCTCAAGATGGTGTCCTAAACATATATCTCAAGATGGTGTCCTAAAACAAATATATCTCAAGATGATGTCCTTAACATATATCTCAAGATGGTGTCCTAAAACATATATCTCAAGATGGTGTCCTAAAACATATACCTCAAGATAATGTCCTAAACATATATCTTAAGATGATGACATAAAACATATATCTCAAGATGGTGTCCTAAAACATATATCTCAAGATGATGTTCTAAAACAAATATATCTCAAGATGGTGTCCTAAACATATATCTTAAGATGGTGTCCTAAAACAAATATCTCAAGATGGTGTTCTAAACATATATCTCAAGATGATGTCCTTAAACATATATCTCAAGATGGTGTCTTAAACATATATCTCAAGATGGTGTCCTAAACATATATCTCAAGATGGTGTCTTAAACATATATCTCAAGATTATGTCCTTAAACAAATATCTCAAGATGATGTCCTTAAACATATATCTCAAGATGGTGTCTTAAACATATATCTCAAGATGGTGTCCTTAAACATATATCTCAAGATGGTGTCCTAAACATATATCTCAAGATGGTGTCTTAAACATATATCTCAAGATGATGTCTTTAAACAAATATCTCAAGATGATGTCCTAAACATATATCTCAAGATGGTGTCTTAAACAAATATCTCAAGATGATGTCTTTAAACATATATCTCAAGATGGTGTCTTAAACATAAATTTCAAGATGGAGTCCTAAACATATATCTCAAGATGTGTTCTAAACATATATCTCAAGATGATGTCCTTAAACAAATATCTCAAGATGATGTCCTTAAACATATATCTCAAGATGGTGTCTTAAACATATATCTCAAGATGGTGTCTTAAACATATAAATCTCAAGATGGTGTCTTAAACATATATCTCAAGATGATGTCCTTAATCAAATATATCAAGACAATGTCCTTAAACATATATCTCAAGATGGTGTCCTTAAGCATATATATCTCAAGAGGATATCCTAAAACATTTATCTCATGATGATGTCCTAAAACATATATTTCAAGGGGTTGTCCTTACACAAATATCTCAAGAGGATGTCCTAAAACATTTATCTCAAGATGATGTCCTAAAGCATAAATATCTCAAGATGATATCCTAAAACATATATCTCAAGATGATGTCCTAAAACACATATCTCAAGATGATGTCCTATAACATATACCTCAATTTGTTGATTTCAAGATGACAGATATATTAAAACATTTGTTTAAGAATAGAAATAAAAACAAGAAATGTCACTAGTAAGTGTCTCATGCCCCTCAAATGGTCGTTGAAAAAAAACACAATAAAATATTGTTATAATAGGTAGCGATGTATCCATGAATATAAAGAGTAATGAACTGATGTTTCAGACTAGACTTGCAATTTTATGCTTTTTACATTAAAGTGTGACCTTGACCTTTGTGTAACCTTGACCTTGACATCTGATGTAATGGTCTGGGTATTTCAACAGTTAAATGCTGCTGAAACATCATCATGACACGCTGATCACTTGTGTCAAGCTATTTTAAAATCCCTAAATGTAAGACAAAGTTACAGATCAATTGTTGATAAATTGAGCCAAGTGTTTTTGAAATCTATCTATGTATGATAAAATTAAAGGACGGACTTGAAATCTCAAACAGATTCAAAGTGTTGTCATACATACTAAAAGTGTGACCTTGACCTTTGAGATATGGGTCTAGGTCTTTCTTATGATTCGTTGTCATGTCATCATGATAAATTGAGCCAAGTTAAAGGCAAAGTCACAGACCAGACACACAATATCAAACAAATTGAAAGTGTGACTTTGATCTTTGAGGAAAGGTTCTGGGTCTTACATTTAACACTTAATTATGTCATGTTGATCAACTGAGCCAAGTGTTTTTAAAATGTATCCATAGATGACGGACCGGACAAGAAATGTCAAAATGACTGAAAGTGTTGTCAAACAAAGTTAAATTGTGACCTTGACCTTTGAAGTGGGAGTTTGGGTATTAAGTGCAACACGTCGTCATGTTATGTTTATCATTAAAACAAGTATTTATAATCAAAGTACTAAAAGTACTGGTGGCCGGTGCATGTTTTTATAGGGAAATATTTATTGAAGGTTCACGAAGGAAGTATAATGAGAAAGAGTGTTTTTAATTTTTCCCTTTTTTACCCAATTATTGAATTTATTTCTCACAATACAGCAACAACAAATGGTTGAACAATTTGTTTTCTAGGCACAAACACTCTTTTTGTCTAACAACTTCAGTCTACAGTAATGACATCATTTCAGATTGTGATATCTCTACTACAGTGAAAGGTTTGTCACAATGAATTTAAATATCAGTTTCTCTGGCGACTCAAAAAACTGACCACAGAGGACATATCATGAGATGATACTTCACCCCAACTATCTTGACCATGTACTGACATCGGAGATTTTGAAATTAAAAAAAAACAAGAGGCCAAAGAGGGTCTGTGGACACTCTACTGGTAAAAAGTGGTTGTTGTTTCATGTAACAAATTCGCCTAATCAGTTTTTAAAATTTCACAAAATCACATCTTTTTGGGTCCCTCCGGCTCCTTATGGAATTTCAATCCTCCTTATGTAACAAAAAAAAATTTATAATTCTATAGTACACAATGGTTTAAATCTCAAATTCAAAATTGTTTTTACAAAAATGCTGGCGGAAATGAGAATTTTCTGTTCTCCCATAGTACTCCTGTATAAACCTTAAAGTCCCCATACAAAACCCCTATCCATTCCAGCCCCTTGATTTGTACAATCTTCAAACCCCCTACTCTTAAAATTGATGAAAAAAATGTGAATTTTCCGTTTTCCGATGGACTTCCTATTTAAAACTCAAAGTCCCCTAACAGGGCCCCTATAAATACTAGTCCCTTGATTTGTACAAACTACAAACCCCTATTTATAGGGATAATGTATATTAAATATGAACTAATTTGACTGACCAGTTGTAGAGAAGAAGATTGTTGAAAAATTTCTAATTGAAGCATTTCATGACCCTACCTGGCCCGTTATCGAAATTTAATCCTGCTTATTGAACCAAATCTTATTTGCTATGACTAGATGATGCTTCAGAACTCAAAACTGAATAATATTTTTGCACAAATCGATGAAAAAATGAGAATTTTTCGTTTTCCAATTGTATCCCTATGTGAAACTCCAAGTTCCCTCACAGAGCCCCTATAAATACTAGCTCCTTGATTCTTATCTTGATTCAAATCACTAATCATAGTGATAATTTATGCCAAATATGAACAAGTTTGACTGACTGATTCTTAAGAGAAAGATTTTTGAAATTCCCAAATTTTACCCTTTAGGGACCCCTCCTGACCCCTTCAGAGAGTGGAATCCAGTCATTTTAATAACTCTGAATCTCCTTGACCAAACAATGTTTCTGTGAAAATATAGACAATATCATTTTTTTTATTAATGCGTATAATAATCACGTGTCCCCTAATTGAGCCCTCGGGGCGGGGTCATTTTTAATCCTAGGGACACCATTTGAACAAATCTAATAGAACTATAGTTGGTGACCATTACAACATAAATATTTTCACAATCTGTTTGGCGGTTCATGAGAAGAAGATTTTTTAAGTTTTATACTATTTTAGTTACGGTGGCCATCTTGAATTTTAAATAATAATAATAATAATAAAATCTTCTGTATAATCTTCTATTCATGAGAAACATCCATGTAAAGTTGTAGTTTAACTGGCCTAGTGGTTTCAGAGAAAGTGCTGCTAACGGACGACAGACAACGCATAAGGCATTCTGGCATTTGGCCAGTAGAGCTAACATGAGGCCCATGGGCCTTAACGGTCACTTGATTATCCTTGATGACATAAAGCTATATGAATTTGTTCTTCGGGAAGCGGCAAAAACTCAAACATGGATTTTGAATGTCATATCTGCATCAACAAATCACATCATTTTCTCTTATATAGATTTAGAAGAGTAGTACCCATCCCAAGGGTCAAACCGTGAGACCCAGGGGCATGAAATTCACATTTTTTATGACAAACTCATAGGCCTCATTAATTATGCTTACAGTTTGTTTTCCCGTGCTTCCTACATAAAAGGAAGATTTTTAAAGTTTACCTTGGGGGTGGGGGTGTGGCACTCAATAAAACATAAGCATTAACCGTCATGTTAGCAACAACAAATCACACCAAAAACCATTCAAATGAGTATTCAGTCATAAGAAATGACCGTTTTTTGTCGTTTTCTCTTATATAGATTTAGTAAAGTAGGCCTCACCCACAGGGCCAAACCGTGAGACCCAGGGGCATGAAATTTACAATTTTTTATAAAGGACCCCATAGATGTCCATAATCATGCTCACAATTCGTTTCTGAGTTCTTCCTATAATATGAAGAAGATTTTTTAAGTTTACCTTGAATTTGACTGTTTTTGCCCCGCCCCTAAGACCTAATGGGGGTCAGGACCATGAAATTCACATAGGTATTAACTGTCATGTTAGCAACATCAAATAACACCAAAAACATTCAAAGAAGTCTATTCAGTCATTAAAAATAACAATTTTTGTCATTTTCTCTTATATAGATTTAGTAAAGTAGGCCTCACCCCTAGGGCCAAACCGTGAGACCCAGGGGCATGAAATTCACAATTTTTTATAAAGGACCCCATAGATGTCCATAATCATGCTCACAATTCGTTTCTGAGTTCTTCCTATAATATGAAGAAGATTTTTTAAGTTTACCTTCAATTTGACTGTTTTTGCCCCGCCCCTAAGACCTAATGGGGGTCAGGACCATGAAGTTCACATAGGTATTAACCGTCATGTAAGCAACATCAAATAACACCAAAAACATTCAAATAAGTCTATTCAGTCATTAAAAATAACAATTTTTGTCATTTTCTCTTATATAGATTTAGTAAAGTAGGCCTCACCCCCAGGGCCAAACCGTGAGACCCAGGGGCATGAAATTCACAATTTTTTATAAAGGACCCCATAGATGTTCATAATCATGCTCACAATTCATTTCTGAGTTCTTCCTATAATATGAAGAAGATTTTTTAAGTTTACCTTGAATTTGACTGTTTTTGCCCCGCCCCTAAGACCTAATGGGGGTCAGGACCATGAACTTCACATAGGTATTAACCGTCATGTTAGCAACATCAAATAACACCAAAAACATTCAAATAAGTCTATTCAGTTATTAAAAATAACAATTTTTGTCATTTTCTCTTATATAGATTTAGTAAAGTAGGCCTCACCACCCAGGGCTAAACCGTGAGACCCAGGGGCATGAAATTTACAATTTTTTATAAAGGACCCCATAGATGTCCATAGTCATGCTCACAATTCGTTTCTGAGTTCTTCCTATAATATGAAGAAGATTTTTTAAGTTTACCTTGAATTTGACTGTTTTTGCCCCGCCCCTAAGACCTAATGGGGGTCAGGACCATGAAATTCACATAGGTATTAACTGTCATGTTAGCAACATCAAATAACACCAAAAACATTCACATACGGTAAGTCTATTCAGTCATAAGAAGCATGAAATTCACATTTTTTATAAAGGACCCATAGGTGTCCATAATTATGCTCACAATTTGTTTCTGAGTGTTTACTATAATAATCCCGATTGGGTCCATAAACTAGGAATGGGATTTGAGCGCTTTGATTGGTCAGTTGAATGACGTCACAGTTTGGTAAGCGATGAATAGCTATGAATTGTGGGACAGGCATGGAATTCCCTGCCTTTTCATCGGGGGTTCATAAACCTGATTCAGGAGATATCAGGACTGAGATAGACTACCAAATAACCCACATATTTGCGAAAAAAATGTTTTTAAAAATTATTGCTGTGAGTATATGTAGATTAATTGACGAGGTTTATTATTTAATCTATGATTCAATTGATTCATAGCAAAATATGCTTAAATTCAATGCAATTTTCAAACATATTCGATAGAACTACTTTTTTATCGGTTGAGTAGATTGAATTCCTCTCAGTTGAGTTGTTAGGTTTATAGTAAAAGCGACGGGTGACTTCAAAATAACGGCTATAACCAGTGCTTATGCACCGGCCAAAAATCCATCTATGCATGACAAAGTTGCAGACCGGACACGAAATCTCACACAGACTCAAAGTGTTGTCAAACTCAAATTGTGACCTTCACCTTTGAGGTACGGGTGTGGGTCTTACTCGCGACACGTCGTCATGTTATGATGATCAATTGTACCAAGTATCAACAAAATCCATTTATGCATGACAAAGATACAGGCTGGAAACGAAATACCGGAAGGAAGGACGGATTTTTTTAGGGGGAGGGGAGGGGCATAAAAATACAGTAACAAAAGTAATATTAAATAACTCGCCTTGAAATATTACTGTTCTTTCATATGCTGCGGGTAGTCCTCGAGTCTGTCAAACTCTCCCTCCAGAATCTCTGTAATATCACCACACAGGATTAACTGGGAAACTGTCAACACAACCTAGTGAATCAAATAACATAACTGAAATTGTAACTGACAAAATTTATTATGTTGTTGATTTCAGTGGTATTGCAACGGTGTCTACTTGAGACAGTGCTGCCACACTACAGTAACTATCCTCTAAATGCTGAGCAGAGAGGAGGCTTCTAGTTTTCAAGTCTTTAATATGACCCAGCCAGTGATCGGACTCATGACATTCTGCATGCGAGGCAGGTGCTCTGCCCTCAGACCACACAGTAAATATTTATTACACGTTGTTTTAAGGATTGCTACATTAACATGAGACAAATCACTCCATCTAAATTATAATACTAAACTGACCTCACTGGGCCAAAATCATAGCAATAAAGGGACATCACTCCAAATAAATCATATAACAATTAAGGAACATCACTCCAAATGAATCAAAACAATTAAAAGACATCACTCTATTTGAATAATTATATCTGTAGTGTATGGATATATCTCTTTATTCAGCCACTTCAAATTGTAATTTTTTGGCAAAGTCTCTTTTTTTAAATGTTCAATAAAATGTTTCTGCTGATAGAAACCATTTACCTTACAAACAAAATATCACCAGTTATTCGTACATAATTTATAAAGGCCCCTCTACTTCTAAGCATATTTATAGGCAATGATTTTTAAAAATACATTTACAGATTTTTTTGTGATTTAAATGCAAAAATATCAAGACAGTGGAATATTGCAGGCATGACATGAGTCCCCTACCAGTTAACAGGAAGCAAGTTGCACCACAATTTGCTTTTATTAATTTTAATATTTTGTTTAAAATTTCAATTTTGTTCGGCTAAAAAAATAATAATGACCTGCATAATTTTATATTAATTGACCTCTATCCACATGCAAACATGCAAAGTTTCACAAACCTAGCTTAAACACTTTTTGAGTAATCTTTACGGATGGACAACACCAGAAGGTAAACCTAAAGTTTGTATTGAGTGACTAACATGCATTGTTATTTTTGAAAGCTCATCAGAGATCATATTGCAATGTTACAGTCCATATCGCCCCATTGGTGCAAAAAGGTACCAAGTACCTTCTTATTTCATATACATTTGGTACCTTATTGCACCAATGGGACGCTATACACTTATGAAAGTAATTTGTCCTCGCTGCCAAGTTGTCAGTTAACGGACATGTCATTGCTGCCAAATGGTCAATTAGCGGACATGTCCTCACTGCCAAGTTGTCAATTAACGGACATGTCCTCGCTGTCAAGTTGTCAATCAGCGGACATGTCCTCGCTGCCAAGTTATCAATTAGCAGACATATCCTCGATGCCAAGTTGTGAATTAACGGACATGTTCTCGCTGCCAAGTTGTCAATCAGCGGACATGCCCTCGCTGCCAAGTTATCAATTAGCGGACATATCCTCGATGCCAAGTTGTGAATTAACGGACATGTTCTCGCTGCCAAGTTGTCAATTAACAGACATGTCCCCGCTGCCAAGTTGTCAATCAGCGGACATACCTGTGAAGAGTGTGATACAACCCATTCCTTCCTAGGTTGCCTCTTGCAATCTGTAATAGCACTCTTGGTGAGCTTTCTCAAGTTGGCAAACATCCCCTCCTCCACTTTGCCCAGCCACTCCTCAACATTTCCTCTTGTCTTAAGTCCCTGTGGAGATTCAGTGGAAAGACATTTAGATTTTAAGCAAGAATACCCGTCATATACCTGGCTCATGTTTCACCTACATATAATTTGAGTTTATACTTAAATGTTAAAAAAAAAATAAAGAAAAGCATCCAGGGGATCATGACTTCAGATAAAATTTGGTTTCATTGATAAACAATATATCACATAATTAACGGTGCAGGAGTGTGATAAACCCATGACATATTTTTTATATTAACCTAGTGTAATATCACTTCCGAGTCGTTCCATGTATTTTGTATAACTCAGCTCTCGTATGTAAAATGCCAAATTTCTTTTCGACTGGCCCAAATCTATAAATAACATTGATTTTTCACGATAAAATGAAGTTAATTTGAGACATTATGTCATAAGACAAATGATTGAATCAAATTTTCTTGTTCTTTATAGATATGATATGTTAAATAAATGGCAAATGTATTATTTTTTTGAGTCGTGTAAATAATCTTACATTTGTGCTCATATATTATTTAATTTATTAAACTCATTGGCAAAAATGATATAACGCTCAACAGAGCCTTGCATAATATATTTTTGCCAACTTGTTTAATAAATTCAACAATAAATGAGCACTGCTGTAAGATCCTCTATTTATGTAACTATATTAAGGACATACATATGATATAAAAAATAATTGGAGAAACAGATGAGGCAACTATTCAAAAATCCATAATTTGGGATCACAAGAATTTATCCCTACTCTTTGCCTTATACTAGATGTTCATTTTTCTTGACTTGTTAGCATGTTTAACTGAAGCACATTTCAGTGTTTCTGGACAAAAATACATTATTTCTAAGAATACTTAAAAAACTATTGCAATATTACATTAATGTATTTATATCTGTGGAAACCATGTAGAAAACAATGCGTTGCAAAATTGGTGAGAGTTTCCTGATTTTTCTCTGAACAAAAGATGACGTGGTCAATGCCCCTTCAGTCTTCATGTACAAACTTGACCTAGTACATGACAGGTGCTGAGCCAGAGTGTAGGTTTATTTTAAGGAAGCAAAGTTCTGCCCTTACATTTTACATTGCCACATTTTGTCATTGCAAAGTTATTTTTTATTCATTAAGAAGGGTGTATAAAATTTCCATGTAAACAAACAACTGCTCAGTGATTGAATACTGATAAGTTCATTATACATTAATTTCTAGATTATCATCCAAATTTTTCTTAAAAAGGAGGAGGAGTGGGGGCAGGATTTTTATTTGATTTTTTTTTTATGAAAATAACAAGGGTCTGGGCAGCATAAAAATGAGGGGGCAAGCAGGGATGATAATATAGCAATTAATTTATCATGGCCTTCTAGACAGGTTGTGTTAAAGCAAGTGAGTGTCTCAATATGTTACAATATAAACAGATCAATAAAAAGTCACAGGTTAAATCAAATGCACTGTTAAATAACAATGAAAGGAAATTCAAAAGTAATGAAATTCATGTATAACAAAATAACACTTACTCTGCCGAGACTGACGTTTTCGTTTTCTGGAGAAATTGTAGCCAGGATGTCATTGCTGAACTGGATCTCCTGGAGTTCACCTGTAATGACAATACAATTATTCTGTAAATAGAACCACATGTTAATTGCCTTGGACTTCATGGGTATACATATTCAACTGTACATGTACATATACATATTATTTAACGCGGTTGTGTTTATTTGGGGATCATAACTGCGTCTCTCACTTTTCTTTGAAAAAACTTGAGACAAGGACTAGAACTTAGAAAAAGTACAATATGAATGATAATGGTAAATATCCAATTGACCTGTATTTTTTTTAAATTATACAGCTATGCAAAATAAAGTAATTAAATACATATACCCATACAAAAGTTATTGATCGGAAACCATTACATTGTTTTCATGGATGGTTTGAAAGTTTGTCACGACAAAAATGAGTAAACATAAGACAATGAATATCAAGGTTTATTTGACTGGGTTTCAATATTTTGGTTTCATACTGCGATATTCTATTAACGTTGCCATGTCTTCAGCAAAGAGAAAATGTCTAACATTAGAACAGCGGGTGAAAGCCCTATAAATGATGGAAACTTACATGCATTATACAAGACAAAAAAAAGACCAACAAAAAAACATTTTACCCCAATAAGAGATCACCTGCCTTAAGAGACCACTTTTCAGATTTCCTTTTAGTGGTCTCTTAAGACAGGTTTGACTGTACTTTATGGAAAATTAAGTTGAAAAGGAACTTCTCAACAAATTTAAACAATGTGTAAATATTAAACTTTGGTGTAACCAGACAACAACGTAATCCCTAAACTGTTTGTCATTTATTTTTTATTAATTTCCTACCATTGATGTAGATTTGCAATCAGAAGCTTGAATGTCAAACTCAAGTTTCGTAATTGCATCAAAGCATTTCCTCAAATGAGGCTGCATGGCCAAAGGATTTCTGGTATGGGCAAGAATCACCAGCAACTTATCATTGTATAAGAAACAGAACCTGTAAGTGGAAAAATGGAGACAGAAATCGTCACATCACCAAGAAAAAGCTTGTTTTTGATTGGTTAAACAGGTGATAATATGAATATTGTTGTTGTTCAGATTAATCTGTTAAATAGATTAAATGCTGATTGGACGAAAACTGAATCAAAATCTGAGCAGAACAACTGTGCTTCGGCAAGTAACTGGCAAAACTTTCATACAAAAATATTTTTTTGACCGAGCTCAAATACTAAATTAGAATGCTTGCCAATAAAGGGGGACAACTCTTACATACCATGGGAAGATAACTCTCTTAGACTCAAGGTAAGCCTTCAGACATTTCTGAATCTGATCCAACAGAGTGCTGTTGTTCTGGAAGGTCTTGAGTAATCCAGGCTGGGTACCCGCTCTGATTGCAGCTGAAACCCTGTTCACCTTCCTCATGATATCCTTGTACGACTTGCCTACCTGCATAAACATTCAAGCTTCTGCGGGAAGCTGGTGCTGAATGTCCGGTGTTAAGAAGATGCTCTCCAGGTACAACCACTACCTCTGACAGTCCAGCCACTCATCCTGAAATGTACAGCAAAGTAGATCAGTGTTTTGTTCAGGAATTCAGGAGTATTATGTCTATCTGAGAATGGGAATAATAATTAGAAATTAAATAATAGCTGTCTAAGAATTATTATAAGTGCACTCGGAATTTATAAGCTAGTCTCAAAATGGCATTTTTTATAAATAAAAAAAAAACAAACACCTAGAATGCTGGATGATGTAGCACTGGAGAATAATTTTAAACTTGTCTTCAAAATCATAGGGCACTTGTGGTTACTGAGATGAAAAATGTATTAAAAAAAGTATAAAAGGGGCAATTATTCTGCTTAAAACAAAAGTTATCGCACTTGTCCACTCGAGTGCCCTTAATGGTTCTTCTTTGAATGGCAGTGACACTGAATAAATGTTGGGCCTAAAGTCGGGGACAATAAGGAAGTATACCACATGTGAAGCAATGACATAATCTGAGTCTTACAAGAGTCTTGCCGAACAGGTCGGGCATTCTGAGCCAATCTTTAACACGCAGTTTGATTGGTCCGACGTGATGAGAGCTGGCAATGGTTGCTATGTTGATGTTACTGTCATCTAGCTGTTGCTGGATTTCATCAGTGCCACTTAGGATAAACACATCATTGGAATCCCTCTGAGGCAGTACAACAAACTCAGTAGCCTTCCAGGCATCGTCAACCTGTCACAGGAAATCAAAACATTATTATCATATAAAGAAGAGTAATAAATCCATGAAACTTTTTTGATATAACCTAGCACAAGATCAGTTTCGATTCACAGGCTCAGTGTTTTCTCTATGATCAGCTCTTGAAGAAGTTTCAGCATATATAAATCATGTTAACTTGTCATGGTAAAATATGTTATTTTGAGACGTTACATCATACAATGACTGACAGAAGCTAATGTACTCAATTTAGTTCATTCCTGGAGGTGATATGTTAAATAAATGGTAAATATACCATTTTCCTGCTTAATGTGGAAAATAAATCTTCCATTCATGCATAATTACCATTGAAATTATCGAAAAAAAATCATATAATAAATTCAATTATAAATGCATTAGCACCCATGGATGCAAGATCCATGCTATATATATATTTATATCCCTTAAATATATCCTCATTGCAACATTTTCCCAAAGAATGAACTTTAAAACCATGTTCAATACATTATAGGTTACACATGGCATCCAGTTTGTTTTGGTGGAGGAAGAACTCAGAATAAAGCCAAGAAGAACCACTGTCTTTCTGCAGTAACTGGCAAAGAGTATGAACAAGGCCGGGCAATTGCGGATAAAGTGTATTGCTTAAGGAAAACATACACAGCCTTGGTGGAGGATCAAACCCACGACCCCTTGACTATTAGTCTGATGCTCATCCACTGGACCATGCACTCTACACAAGGAATACTTGAGATCTTTTAGAAGAAAGATGCTAATACAATGAAGTGTTTTTGTATTAATTTCAGAACTCTACAGCTTTTTTTATATTTTCCAATTCCCCTCCACACCACTCTGCCCCTTTCCCCTTTGACTTCTTCCTGGTATGCTAACAGTTGAGATCAAATATAAATATTAAGATTCTTTTAAATAGAAGATGAGTGTATTTTAGCTTTTTTATTAAATAAATCACCTACTAGTACAGAGACAATACACCGATTGACAGTTCCGAAGTGCAATAATTGTAACCATTGGACACACCTTAAGTACTGTACCAAAGTCAAGGCTGTTAGTCGTGGTTCACAGTTTTTTGCCCCCACTGTGATCCAGCAACAAGTATATAACTATGCAGATACTGGTGACACTAACTGTTGTTTTGTTAAAAAAAAAGTTAAAATACAATGAAAATTTCCTCTTATGACATCCAAAATGACATTATTGTCAGTGTGTACGTAACCTACTATGACAGGAATATAGGTAAGCAGTTCGGTTAGCTCAGATGGTAGAGCATTCGCCCTGTAAGCTAAGGGTCCCGGGTTCGAGTGCCGGACTGGCTGCATATTTTTCTCGTCCTGTAACATTATTTACTTTATTTGTTGGAAATACCTATTTTTTTTTCTACCAAGTTACACACAAAATGTATTTGACTGAAGTTATCACCTTCCAGGACAATGTTTACAAGAGGATATCTTTCTAGAGGAGAGTTTTGTATATGCACCAGTAACTGGTACCAAAATAGCCGTAGATCTTTTTTGTGTACATGTTCAACCGGGCCAAATAACACATGATTGATGGAGTTTTTAGCTGTTTTAGTGGGTGTATGTTGTATTTGGAATGACAATCTATCAAATACAAAAAGGAAAGCAGATAAAAACGATTTTGTAACTTTTTTACACTTATTTTACGGTAAGCACACTGGTCATACGGTCAAGGAGCATATAAACACATTACCTTTGATGACCATAATGCAGTTTAACCATTTTTCTACTCAAAATTAGAGATATACATATAATAAGATACTATTAAGATACTTGAACTTTATTTTCTCCATATAGAAAAGGTATTTTTTGCATATGCCATAATAATGAGGTCATTTATATTTTGCAAATCTAGTTCCCTGTCCTATTATGGTACCCATTCAAAATTTCATAGTACGCAGAGGACCAGTCTACCGCTTTCTTGGACTCATGTATATTCATTACAAATAGCCTCTATGCCAATGTATATTCATGCGCCTTAAACTCAATCTATTGTAAAAATGCAAGTTTTTAACAGCAGACCTACAAGGAACAATTATTCGTATAGAGTATTAACCTCTGCATTGAATATTTGATAATATAGAATAGAGATTAATATAATGACTCCCGCCAAATAATCACGTAATGAAATAGTCGCTTGTCACGTGATAATTTAGCTTCAAATATATCTGTGCAATATTTGCAAATGCTGAAGTTCAGGTTTGCAAATGCTTCCTTTTATATATTTTGACCTGTCTAGATCTTTTTTCTTGCATTCCGTAAATGCATATGTGTAAAATGTGTCTGTGTATATATATGCAGGTGTTCGTATTTGTAAATCACATGACGAAAACATCCAGGGAGGGCCTGGCTCACTTCTTTCAGACTACTCACTTTTTATGGATTTTTAAGAGAAAAACATCGCCCAAAATGTAGGGCCAGTTCCTTTGTAAAACAAAAAGCATTTTTTTCGTGACATCTTTCCCTGTAACTGATCATGCACAGAGTAAAAGTCAAATTTATTATACATCACGTTCCTTTGCAACGGGCACAACCGTATGCGACATAAGCACCAGGTTAACTTTGATATAGTTATAAATATTAACTGGTTGAGTTATATAAATGCACGTGTAAAATATCTGTTAACATATTATTTTTTTAAAAAATGCACATTAAGTTACTACACAGATTTTTCGTAACTGTTATATTGGACATCTGTAACATGTTTGTTCTAAAATCAGATTTTCTTTCAATACAGAATATTTTATATGCGCTAGAAGGAACATTTTGGTAGGCAAAATCTTGTTTTAAATTAATGTTTGTTTACATACGTTTCCGAAAGTGATCGCCATTTTGTCAGTTCAACCGAAGTATTTTTAAAAACTTTGTTTTGATTGGTCAATACGGACATCTCTGAATCAATCGGAACATCGCTTTGCAATTTCCGCAAACCGTTCGAACGTTCTGATTGGGCCAAATTTGGCGCCATCTAGTCACAATTTTCACAAGGAACAAGACAAGATGGCAGATAAATTGAAACAGCAGAAAATTTTATGGTTTTGTATTATTTTGCAATTACACTGGACAATATTCGATGCATTTTCCTTTGAGAAGAAGATGGACATTCCGGCAACTGAGAGGAATTGCTTGGGAAACAAGGAGCCGCATACAAGTCGGTTCAACTGTTCCAGGTATGTTCAAGAAAATCTCGGTATGATTTTGTTACCGGTTTTCGACACTTAATAATCGCTCAATGATATATCATTGCTAATAGGATGTTGACACTAAATGCGTTTAAATAACTATTATATAACTATTATATAATATTTTTTTACCATTGCTCTCATCGTGTTGCGACGTCTCATTAGACTACCAGGAAATGTGTTCATTCACTTTGTTTAAATAAAAATAAATGTACATTAACGAGCACAGGGGTATGGAGCCTAGCAAGAATTAAAAAAACAAAACAAAAATACTCTTATATGCCCAATAATTAAAAACAAAACAATAATAATGATTGGCTAAAATGTCGGATACTCCCAAATTTTGTCGGGTCGGAAACAATGTCGTTCAGTCACACGACTGCATAGCACGACTTCCCATGCTGAAACAACCGTTCGACTGCATTGTGATTGATATGCGCTAAATAAACCATGTATTAAATATGTACCCACTGTTCAAAGTTAACTAAACATTTGAATTTGTCGGTCAGAAACAGATAAAATACACAGTAGCTATTTTCTAAGCTTCGATTGTTGTTACGAGGAAGGAGAGTAACTTGTAATGGCTCTTCTGATTGGTCGGGGGACAGTGTATAAATTTCAATTGACGGTTGATCACCCAGCAGCTAGCAAAATTGAGAGGTACCGAATGTCTAACAGCCTGACACTTGGAAGGATGGCTTTCGGGAAGAAACTACAGCATAAAGGTCTTATAAGGCCGGTGTTGAAAACTTTTTATTTTTGTACTTCCACCAAAATGGTGTCGCCAGATTTCGATCACATGACTGAAAGAAGATGTAATGTGGTAAACAATTTATTTTATCAGTATTTTAGCTTGATTGAAATATATATTTTGAATGTGGAGCACATGGTTTAGTGGTAGAGCACCAAACCAGAGCTATGTACTTGAACAAGACACTTTTCAGCATATACTTAGTACTGGTTCTAGCCATCTTGATTGGTCAAAAAACATGGCCGCCAGGGTGACGGAAGCAAGTTTAATTAGTAAAGACTTAAAAAATCTTCTTGTCTGATTTTAAAATAACTTCACAGAAATGTTCCTTGAGTGCCATCTTGATTGGTCAAAAAACATGGCCGCCAGGGAGACGGGAGCAAGTTTAATTAGTAAAGACTTGAAAAACTGCTGGTCTGATTTTAAAATAATTTCACATAAATGTTCCTTGAGTGACCCTCTACCAAGTTTGTTCAAGCCATCTTGATTCGTCAAAATAAATGGTGGCCAAGGGGTGGGTTTAGTTTACAATATAAGCTAAAGTAAAAACTTATAAAATCTTCTTGTCAGAAACAACTGGCTCGATTTTAAAATAATTTCACAGAAGTGTTTCTTGAGTGACCCTCTACCAAGTTGTTCAAGCCATCTTGATTCGTCAAAAAACATGGTGGCCAGGGGGTGGGGTTAACTATATAAGCTATAGTAAAAACTTAAAAATCTTCTTGTCAGAAACTTCTGGCTTGATTTTAAAATAAATTCACAGAAATGTTCCTTGGGTGACACTCTACCAAGTTTGTTCAAGCCATTTTGATTCGTCAGAAAACATGGTGGCCAGGGGATGGGGATTTCACAGAAATATTACTTGGAGGATCCTTCACCAAGTTTTTCAAATCGTAGTGATTCGTAATAAAACATGGCGGCCAGGGGGTGGGGTTAGTTTACTATATAGGCTTTAGTAAAAACTTAAGAAATCTTCTTGTCAGAAACCACCTGATAAATTTTAAAACAATTTCCCAGAAATGTTCCTTGGGTGACCCTTTACCAAGTTTGTTCAGGCCGTTGTGATTTGTTAAAAAAACATGACCGCCACAGTGAGGTGCTAGTTTACTTTATAGGCAGCTATAGTAAAAACTTCAGAAGCCTTCTTGTCAGAATCTGCTGACCTGATTTTGATGTTATTTCACCGACATTTATCATTGGTGAACCTCTACCAAGTTTGATCTTTTCTACTCTCCCATCTTGTTTTTCTGGAATTTTGAGTGTACATGTATTGTATTATTTAATATAATCTACTTAAACTGGGTGACTCAAGGTGAGACAGGTGAGCGATATTGGGCCATCTTGGCCCTTTTGTTGTTTATTGGATTATTGCACCTGTTTAATCAGCATGCAATTATAACATTGTGAAAGTTTGCTATATTCGCAGTATTTTGGAAGAGTATATAATATTTTCAGAAATCTATTGAGCTATTAAGTGTTACTAGCACATTTTTTTAAGAGTTTCCCTCTGGATAATATACACCAAGTCTATATGTATATTGCATAATGGTAATCTTCGTACTGAAATCATCAGAAGTTGTATGCTTGGGTAGTGGTACGCTTCATTCTGCAATCTTAGGTCCTACTCAAAAGTATATAGCAGGGCTCAAACTGGGTCTTAATTTTAAGGAGAAGTAAATTTCATCACGCGGTTACACGAAAACTTATTTTTATTAAAATTAATGCTATGTCATTATGTGTGTTTTTGTTTTATAATGTTTTATTTTGTTTTTGATTTATATCAAATGTGTTGGTTGACTGCCTTCTTGTCTTTTATCTGATGTTGTAATTAAGGAACTAGTTTTTGTGTGATATATTCTTAAAGAACGGAGTTTAACTTTCTGAATAAAGATACAGCTAAATGAACTTACAATCTACTTTTTCATCTGCTTCTCATGAACGGCCCAACAGATTTTCAAAATGTTTATGTAGAAATGATGAACAACTATAGTTTTGTTAGATTTGTTCAAATGGTGTCCCTAGGGTTAAATATGACCCCGCCCCGAGGGTTCAATTAGGGGACACGTGTCATTATAATATTTTTTTATTTTTTTTTAAATGGAAATGATTTTGCCTATATCTTCACAGAAGCATTGTTTGGTGAAGGAGGTTCAGATTTGTAAAAATGAATGGGTCCACTGTCTTAAGAGGTCAGGAGGGGCCCCAAAAGGGTACGAATTGGGAATTACTAAATTCATTTTTTTAAGAACCGGTATGTCAGATTTGTTCATATTTTGCATAAATTATCCCTATGTGAAGGGGTTTGATTACAGATAAGAATTTAGGGGCTAAAATTTATAGGGGCCCTGTAATGGGACTTAAAATTTTACATATGGATACTATGGGAAAACAGAAAATTCTCTTTTTCTTTCATCTGTTCTGAAACCACTAGGCCAGTTAAACTGAAACTTCACATGGGTGTTTCTATTGCATAGGAGACTATATGGAAGATTTTTTTTTTTCGATCTGAAATTCAAGATGGCGCCGTTACTAAAAATAGTCCAAAACTTAAAAAAATCTTCTCATGAACGGCCCAACAGATTTTCAAAATGTTTATGTAGTAATGATGACCAACTATAGTTTTGTTAGATTTGTTCAAATGGTGTCCCTAGAGTTAAAAATGACCCCGCCCCGATGTTTCTATTGCATAGTAGAATTTCAAAAAGTGATATGGCCACTATGAGTCAGTAGAGCGTCCTCAGGCCCTCTTGTTTAATTATCTTTTTTTATTTTTTGTTTTGTATTTAATCAAATACTCCTTTTTTTGTTAGTGATCCCAAGACCCTCACCCCTAACCCCCCAATTCCCACCTTTTTTATGCCCCCCTCTCTCCCCCCCCCCCCCCCCCCCCCCAAATTTTTAGGTGGCATACAGTAATGTAGTGTCCGTCTGTCCTTCCATCTGGTATTTTGTGTTCGGCCTGTAACATTGTCATGCATAGATAGATTTTGATGATACTTTGTTGCTACAATTGATCAGCATAACATGACGACGTGTCGCGAGTAAGACCCATACCTCAAAGGTCAAGGTCACACTTTGAGTTTGTTAGACAACTTGAGATTACGTGTCTGGCCTGTAACTTTGTCATGCAAAGATGGATTTTGTTAATAACAGTTACAAGTAATCAACATACATGATGATGTGTTGCGCATTATCCAATTTCAAAGGTCAAGGTCACAATTTAACTTTGATGACACTTTCAGTCTGATTGTGATTTCGAGTTTAAAAAGTGGGGTGCTTTAAGGCGCTTCCATGGATATAGCATTAAGGCATTGTATAGCACTAGCATGGAGGGATTAGCATGAGTGATTAGTAAGTGTTGTTGGGCCCTACTGTGGAGGAAAGTGATAGATGGATTTCAAAATAATTCGGCTCAATTGATAAACATGACAGGATGGTGTGCTGTGTGTAAGACCCAGACCCGTATCTTAAAGAAAAAAGATCACATGGAGAGCTATTGCGACGACCCTGTAGGCATCATCTGTAGACACCCAGGTTAAACTTTTGTGTTTAATTTTGAGATATCTATGCAACCACTCATTGGATGTGAATGAAACTCGCATGTGTGTTCACCATCAATGGAACACACAGAGACAAGAACCATAACTCTGAATTGCATTTTGGCACAGTTATGGCCCTTTTTGGACTCGGACACCAAGGTGCAAGTTTTGTTGTCTGCTGACAACTCTTGTAAGTTTGTTTGACAACCCTTCCGAGTCTGTTTAAGATTTTGTTTCCGGTCTGTAACTTTGTCATGCATGGATGGATTTCAAAAACAATTTGCTCAATTAACAACACAACATGACAATGTATTGCCCTAAGACCAAGAATTGTATCTCAAAGGCTAAGGTCACACTTCAATCTTTTTTAGATTATGAGTTTGGTCTGCTTCTTACATGGGGGAATGTAAAATAACTTGACAAAAGTGATCAACATGTCATGATGTGTTGAGTGGAATACTCGGCTCTACTTCAGGTGTCAAGTTCAATTTCATACAAACCAATTCCTTTGTTTAATATATGTTATTATAACTTTATAAAACTTTTGAAATGCTTCAACCTGAAATGATCTAATACAAGTGTTATTATTTTTGGATTTATATGGCATGTTATTAGCTTATATTCACTTGAATACGTGAATTCTGTAATATTGACTTGTATAAATGTATAATATTCAATTTGTGTCACTCTATATGATGTACTTACATGTTGGATTTTGGGCCAGAGGCCTATATTACTTAATAAAATATGTCTATGTCTATTAAAGACCACTTGGGGGTGAGGGCATGTGACAAGTTTACCAGTGACATTTCTTTTACTTATTTTAGAATAGTCCAGCACTGTCCTCTGGACAGGCCTTGTTTCAGGACATTTTTTGGGCATTACAATATTAGAAAATGTATTTAATACAATACATGATAATTCTTTCACATTAGTTTTCAGGGTCATGTTCACACAAAATTGACATTGTTTTTGTTTTTATTTTCAGGACAGGTTTTGCTCCCACAAGTCTTTTGGTTGCCACCATGCTTAATGCTTTAGGTAGGAATGTCTTCAACTTTTTTTTCTTAAATTTGGTGGAATATTCACTTATACCGACACGAAATAGCTGGATTCTCCACCAATAAAACTGGATATTTCATAATTATATAACCTAAAAATGGCATTAAACCATGTTAAAAAAATTATTTGAGTATTGTTTGTAAGAGTGTTGTTTTTTTATATTGAAATGTGCGAATTGTTGGTGAAAGTGTTGTTTTATATTTGGGACTGTGTATTGTTGTTAGGTGTTGTTTTGTGTTAGGGAATATGTGCATTGTATGTGGAAGATTTGTTTTACATTTGGGAACATGTGCATTGTTGGTGAGAGTTGTTTAGCATTTGTGTATTGTTGGTGAAAGTGTTGTTTTGTATTTGGTAATATATACATTGTTGGCGAGTGTTGTTTTATATTTACGAATGTGTATTGTTGGTGAGAGGGTTGTTTTGTATTTACGAATGTGTATTGTTGGTGAGAGGGTTGTTTTGTATTTCGGAATATGTACATTGCTAGTGAGTGTTGTTGTGTATTTGTGACTATGTGCATTGTGGTATGTGTTGTTTTGTATTTACGAATGTGTTTTGTTGGTGAGTGTTGTTTTTATATTTCGGACTATGTGCATTGTTGGTGAGAGTGTTGTTTTGTATTTGGAACTATGTGCATTGTTGGTGAGTGTTATTTTGTATTTGGGAATACGGAGATTGTTGGTGAGATTGTTGTTATGTATTTGGGAATATGTGCATTGTTGGTGAGTGTTGTTTTGTTTATGGGAATATGGACATTATTGATGAGAATGTTGCTTTTGGATTTGGGAATAATGTTCATTGTTGGTGATCAAACAGTTGTACAAGGTTGTACATTATACAAATCACTCTTGATCAACCCAGCTGTACAAGGATGTACATTATTCAAATCACTCTTGGTAAACCAGTTGTATAAGGACATCAGTGAACATGGAGGTCACACAGTGGACAACACGATGTATTATCTCTGAAGCACTTTCCACTTTGGTGGTCCTCATACAGCAGACATGATTCCACACTAGTGGTCATCATACAGCAGCCGGCAGGTTGTTTTGTATAATGGGAACAATTTCCACAACAGCAGACAGCATGATGTCTCGATCTCTTAAAACACATTCCAACCTGAATGTCATCACACAGTAGAGGACATGGTGTTTCACCTGGGGTTCACTCGCTTCACTGATGTATATGATGTGATATTGTAATACTGGGGATGGAGAAATGACATTATTTACTACAAAAATGTGATGTGTAACTACAACAAAAGGATAGACAAATTGACACTCTCTATCAGAGAAATATACCATGCGACTACACCATTGGAATAGGAAGATTGTCACCGACTACTTCTGAAACATAATGTGGAACTACAGCACTGATGCAGAAGGATTGTTGCACTGTGCACTAGAAGTATGATTTGAAAGCTCAACATTTGGACAGAAACATTGCCATTTTCTGACACAGAAATATGATGCGAGAATACAACACTTGGGCAGAAAGTTGACCAAACTTTAACACAGAAGTATTGGAGACAGTAGCAACTGGCCCATTGCTTTGCGTTTCATATAATTACTCTGTGGTAAAGATTGATCAACTTATTGTCCATGTGTTGCAGTCTCGCATCATGTTTCCATGTTAGAGAGAGGCAATATTACTGTCCTTGTGTTGAACTTCCAAATTATACTTCTAGTGCACAGTGCGACAATCCTTCTGTATCAGTGCTTTAGTTTCATATTATGGTTCTGAGACAGTGAGTAACAATCTTTTTGTTCCAATGGTGTAGTCTCCTGGCATACTTCTGTGATAGAAAGTGTCAATTTGTCTATCCTTTTGTTGAAGTCACCTATCATGTTTCTATTGTAGATAATGGTATTTCTACAGCACTACTGCTACAATATCACATTATATACACCAGTGAGGCAAGTTTATCTTAGATGAAACACCATATCCTCTGCTGTGTGATGACAAGCAGTATGTAATGTTGTTTTTGCTGATAAGTTCATCTGACGGGTTCCACCTTTCTTTCCGAGTCCCTGGCCCCATTTATGGATGCAAGGATTGATGTTGGCGATTCGTTGTTGCAGTAGCCAGTAGTGCAGCGATGAGGGAATTTGACAGGATTGGATTATTACATCAGCGAACATGGAGGTCACACAGTGGAAAACATGTCTTAACTACAAGAAAGGAATAGACAAATTGACAATATATGCATTGCTAGTGAGTGTTGTTTTGTATTTGTGATTATGTGCATTATGGTATGTGTTGTTTTGTATGTACGAATGTGTATTGTTGTTGAGTGTTGTTTTGTATTTCGGAACTATGTGCATTGTTGGTGAGTGTTTTGTATTTGCGAATATGCGCATTGTTGGTGAGAGTTTTGTATTTTGGAATATGTGTATTGTTGGTGAGTGTTGTTTTGTTTATGGGAACGTGGACATTTTTGGTGAGAATGTTGCTTTTGTATTTGGGAATATGTTCATTGTTGGTGATCAAACAGTTGTACAAGGTTGTACATTATACATATCACTCTTGATCAACCCAGCTGTACAAGGATTTACATTATTCAAATCACTCTTGGTAAACCAGTTGTATAAGGATGTACATTATTTCAATCACTCTTGGTAAACCAGTTGTACATGAATGTATTGTGAAGAAAAGGTTGCTTATTTTGTGGTGAGCTAGATATATGTGAGGTTGATGAGAGTGTTTGTTATTTTGTGTTGAAAAAAAATGTTTGGTGTTTGGGAAATGTTTGTTGTTGTTGTTTTTTTAGAGTAATATGTGTGATTTTGGGGAGAATGTTTGTACATTTTGCAAATCACTCTTGACCAGCCAGATGTACAAGAACATACATCATACAAATCACGTCTGATGCTGTACAATGATAAGCATTAAACAAATCACTCTTGGTCAACAGGAAGAAATGACTGGAAACTGTATGTATTGTTGAGAGTGTGTTTTATGTTTAGAGCACAAATTTATATGTTTTGAAATGTTTTACTTTGTTTTTGGAATGATATATATTTTATTTTTTGGGATGCTTCAGTGTTTTTCATTTAGAGAGATATATGTGATATCTGGGAGAGTGTTTGTTGTTTTATGTTGGGAGAAATTTACTGTGATGTTGGGGAGAAGGTTGGATAATTTTGTGCGGAGCAAATGATGTGATGTTGGGGAGAGTGTTTGTTGATTTTTGTTTGGAAAAAGTTATTGTGATGTTGGGGGGAAATGTTTGATAATTTTGTATTGATCTATATATATTTGATGTTGGTGAGCATTTGTAGTTTTTTGTTGAGTAAAATATGTATGGTGTTTGGGAAAATGTTTTTGTTTTTGTTTGGAGAGTACTGTGTGATTTGGGGAGAATGTATGTACGCTTTGCAAATTACTCTTGATCAACTGGCAGCACAAGGATGTACATTATGCAAATCACTCTTTGATCAACATGTACTGTTATCTACCAGTTTGTATATTGTTGAGACATTTCAAGGTGAGAGGATATGTTATTTTGTGTTGGAAATATATCTATAATGATATTGTGCAGCTTGGTTTGAATATATATGTATTGTGAGAAAGACAACTGCTTGAGTACTATGACAGTATAACATGACTACAATTCTGTGGAGTCCGGAACACTTTCAACACTTAAGGTTTCACGATGAGTAGTAACTATGAGGGAACTTGACTTGATTGGATTATTACATCAGTGAACATGGAGGTCACACAGTGGACAACATGATGTATTATCTCTTGAGCACTTTCCACTTTGGTGGTCCTCATACAGCAGACATGATTCCACACTAGTGGTCATCATACAGCAGCCGGCAGGTTGTTTTGTATAACGGGAACAATTTCCACAACAGCAGACAGCATGATGTCTCGATCTCTTAAAACACATTCCAACCTGAATGTCATCACACAGTAGAGGACATGGTGTTTCACCTGAGGTTCACTCGCTTCACTGATGTATATGATGTGATATTGTAATACTGGGGATGGAGAAATGACATTACTTACTACAAAAATGTGATGTGTAACTACAACAAAAGGATAGACAAATTGACACTCTCTATCAGAGAAATATACCACGCGACTACACCATTGGAATAGGAAGATTGTCACCGACTACTTCTGAAACATAATGTGGAACTACAGCACTGATGCAGAAGGATTGTTGCACTGTGCACTAGAAGTATGATTTGAAAGCTCAACATTTGGACAGAAACATCGCCATTTTCTGACACAGAAATATGATGCGAGACTACAACATTTGGGCAGAAAGTTGACCAAACTTTAACACAGAAGTATTGGAGACAGTAGCAACTGGCCCATTGCTTTGCGTTTCATATAAATACTCTGTGGTAAAGATTGATCAACTTATTGTCCATGTGTTGCAGTCTCGCATCATATTTCCATGTTGGAGAGAGGCAATATAACTATCCTTGTGTTGAACTTCCAAATTATACTTCTAGTGCACAGTGCGACAATCCTTCTGTATTAGTGCTTTAGTTTCATATTATGGTTCTGAGGCAGTGAGTAACAATCTTTTTGTTCCAATGGTGTAGTCTCCTGGCATACTTCTGTGATAGAAAGTGTCAATTTGTCTATCCTTTTGTTGAAGTCACCTATCATGTTTCTATTGTAGATAATGGCATTTCTACAGCACTACTGCTACAATATCACATTATATACACCAGTGAGGCAAGTTTATCTCAGATGAAACACCATATCCTCTGCTGTGTGATGACAAGCAGTATGTAATGTTGTTTTTGCTGATAAGTTCATCTGACGGGTTCCACCTTTCTTTCCGAGTCCCTGGCCCCATTTATGGACGCAAGGATTGATGTTGGCGATTCGTTGTTGCAGTAGCCAGTAGTGCAGCGATGAGGGAATTTGACAGGATTGGATTATTACATCAGCGAACATGGAGGTCACACAGTGGACAATATGTCTAACTACAACAAAAGGATAGACAAATTGACAATATATGCATTGCTAGTGAGTGTTGTTTTGTATTTGTGATTATGTGCATTATGGTATGTGTTGTTTTGTATGTACGAATGTGTATTGTTGGTGAGTGTTGTTTTGTATTTCGGAACTATGTGCATTGTTGGTGAGTGTTATGTATTTGCGAATATGCATATTGTTGGTGAGTGTTTTGTATTTTGGAATATGTGTATTGTTGGTGAGAGTGTTGTTTTGTATTTCGGAATTTGTGCATTGTTGGTGAGTGTTGTTTTGTTTATGGGAATGTGGACATTTTTGGTGAGAATGTTGCTTTTGTATTTGGGAATATGTTCATTGCTGGTGATCAAACAGTTGTACAAGGTTGTACATTATACAAATCATTCTTGATAAACCAGTTGTATAAGGATATACATTATGTCAATCACTCTTGGTAAACCAGTTGTACATGAATGTATTGTGAAGAAAAGGTTGCTTATTTTGTGATGAGCTAGATATATGTGAGGTTGGTGAGAGTGTTTGTTATTTTGTATTAAAAAAAATGTTTGGTGTTTGGGAAATGTTTGTTGTTGTTGTTTTTTTAGAATAATATGTGTGACCAATCACCCTATTTATCAGTTAATGTGGACACATATTTAAATAGAAAGCAAATATGTTTAACTTATATTAATTTAACTACAGAAAAAACTTTATCTGACAAAGCCACAGTACTGACTAACACTCTGAAACTGATAGAATTTACCTGAATTATTATAATATATGTAGGAACCATTCCCACCTTTGCCTGGGAATGGATTAAATAGCTTGTATTTAATTTAATTATTGTTGAAACGAGAGTGGTCAATTTGTTACATTTCAGGACAAGCAGACTAAGCCTGGGTAATGCTGACATCAACAATGCAGTGAGACAAAGATATTTTAAGAGTTCTGCTGCAGTGGAAATGGAATTATTCCTCACAGAAAGATCACAGGTACATTCAATGACAGTACTGCATGATCTACTACAAACTACCTTGATTATGGTACCGGCAGTTTGTTGTTAATTTACTTTAGCTTTATTGTAAAGTAATCTCAAATATGATACCTGGGAAGAACCATTTCCCTGTTATTTTTAGAGGCCCTTGGGTGGAGACTTGAATTGAACTCCCGATCTGTGATGTGAATTGGCAACACTATTCACTGCACTACCACCCACTTACGAAAGACTAACATGGGTAGCTTTCTCACCTGATGTTCAGGATTTGTGGGATAGTTATAGAAATGGTCAGCCCAGTGTTGTTAGTATAATGGTACAAAGTGGATTATCATTTATCTGTGACATGATACTTCCGTGTTAAGGTATGGAACATCATCTCGAGTAGATATATGAGGGTGTTTATTAGTAGAACTTCTGACCTAGGGTTGGTGTGAGCATGTTTATTGGTTGAACCTCTGACATATGATTGGTTAGTGTGAGGGTGTTTATTGGTTGAACCTCTGACCTAGGATTGGTATGAGGGTGTTTATTTGTGGAACCTTTGACCTACAAATTGTGTGAGGGTGTTAATTGGTAGTACCTGTGACCTAGAATTTGCATGAGGGTGTTTATTGGTAGAACCTCTGACCTACAATTGGTGCAAGGGTGTTTATTTGTAGAATCTGTGACCTAGGATTGGTGTGTGTGTTTATTGGAAGAACCTCTGACCTAGGATTGGTGTGTGTGTGTTTATTGGAAGAACCTCTGACCTAGGATTGGTGTGTGTGTTTATTGGAAGAACCTCTGACCTAGGATTGGTGTGTGTGTTTATTGGAAGAACCTCTGACCTAGGATTCGTGTGACTGTGTTTATTGGAAGAACCTCTGACCTAGGATTCGTGTGAGGTGTCTAGTGATAGAGCTAGAAAAATGGTATGCACAATTCGTAGAAGTTTGTAATCATTTACCCTCATTTGCTTTTACTGTGCACATGTAACTATTTTATGAATGTTTGTAATGTTGTATTAATTTGCAAATGCTTTTAAAGCTACAATATTTAACCAAGTTTGTAATTCATACATATAATTGTTTTATCAATGTTTGTTTTGCTATGTTATGCCAGTATATATATGTTACAATGGTATGTACAATGTGTTATGTAGGATTCATGCACAGTTCAGAGCTCAAACTAGAGGGCGACGTGGGCGACAAAGTCGCTTTTTTCTCCGTCACTTCGCGCTTTTTTTTTGGTCACGGCGAAGTTTTAAGTCGCCTTAAAATTAGCAACATCGTTTTTTCTGGATGCTAGCGAAGTGCAAATTACAACTATACTGAGCCAAAAAAGAAAGTACCCACTTTATATATCATTATAAAGAAAAGGAGTATCCATTCGGATTTAATTTTTTAATTGAAGTAAAGAACAATTTATTCTTGAAGTCCTGTGAAAATTTGAAGCAGCTGCAATGTCTTCCATTAAAAAAAAACTGACAGATATGACGTAGGGGTCGATTTTGGAAGTAACAATGGTTTTGATAAATCTGCACTTGTGATCCGGAAAGTTTAAAACTCAATTTTATGGGATTTTTCTGCAGTGAAAATGTGATGTGGGTTGCAGTAAAAGATTTAATATCTCATGTGTCCAGCGTGTTGCCCAATGCACGTCATGATCCGCTGTCTCTCACGTCCGTCAGCATGACTCAAATTGAATCGAGCTCGTCCGAAAACAATACTGATCTCCAATCAGCACGTCGGAAACGCTGGCGACGTCGGCACCAGTCAAGTCTCGCAGTCTCCCTTGTCTCCTTCGTGCAGCGGAACAGCTGGGATACTTTGACTACTGTAGAGCCAGCATTCAGCATCCCAATCTCGCCTGATTTATTTGGTAGTTATTTAGACTTGGCATTGCAATTTGACTTGATTTTATGTGATCTTTTTGTATTGTGCTTAATTTCTGGTCAATAAGTGCAGTCAGATACCACCACCGAATATCGACCATCGCTGTATGGGCCACACATGCAAAACAAGTTAATCGGGCCTCTCGGCTAAGTGCTTGGCTGATTATTGATAAAACCAACTTTGACAGGTACTCAAACAAATACATATACATTATTTATAGCTTATTTTGACAAATTATTAATATTGAGGAAATAATTCAAAAAATAAAAGTGGTTACTTTCTTTTTTGGCTCAGTATATAACCCAATATTTGGTATTTTCTCTAATCCATGCATAAGTGTCGCCACACATGTAGGAATGCAAATTGCAATATTCGGTTACTTCTGATCCAAATATCCCCAGGCAATTTTCGGCATATATGTTAACACCCCGTACCAACATCGTATAGGTTGCTACGCAACGCAATCGTTTGGCTGACCAAGATCAAGGTTTCCCTTGCATAGAGTTAAAACATCCAGCGTCTAATTGAAACCGATCTTTTTTTTTTCAACTGTCAATCAAAGTTTTCCATGAACAAAGTAACTTTCCACGTATGACGTAATCATCTTTTGTGTTTGCAAGATGCATAGTTGATTGAAAGAGTAATTCAATTCTGAATTAAACGTTTAAAATGAATAATTTGCGCATTTGATTTTTAGAAATTACCGATGATTAAAGAGGTATTGATAATTATGTTGCCGCTAACTGTTGTCTATAAATATGTTCGAGTCGAAATAAACAAATTGAACTGAATCGATTATAACAACTGTTAATTCGGTGTCTGTGAGTGATGTAAAGAATTCACATAAAAAAATTGTTTTGTTACTCAATTTGTTTGTTTAAATCAGCTGGTTTAATTACTTTAAATATTTGTGATCCGACCTGTAACTACAAAGTTTGACTTCCAAAAAGCCTTGAAATATTGGAAACAACAGAAAGTATGAAATATTTATAATTGAGAATTAAAAAGGTCAAGTAGGAAACAGTTAGTTTAAGCAGTGTGTAGACTGCAGTGGGGATAGCATGTAACACAGCATCTGAAATTTTAAAAAATGTGTGTTTAATGTATGTTTCATGAACTTATGATTATGTTTTACATTTTAATAAAAAAGTGTTTATTTGGTAAAAAATAAAAATGATATGCGAACAGAGAAATATCTTTTTGATTACTCTTTCGGAGATAAAGTTATAGATAAATAGCTATTATCTTCAGCTTTTACCAGGTACTAGTGTTCCATGTTCTTTGCCAAAAAAAATTTAAACAATAATGAGTGGCATGAAGAATACTCGTACCATGAAAAAGTAAATTGTAAGTTCATTTAGCTGTATCTTTATTCAGAAAGTTAAACTCCCTGTTCTTTAAGAATATATCGCACAAAAACTCAATCCTTAATTACAACATCAGATAAAAGACAAAAAGGCAGTCAACCAATACATTTGATATAAATCAAAGCAATATAAAACATTATAAAAACAATATAAAACAAAAACACACATAATGACATAGCATTAATTTTAATGAAACTAAGTTTTCGTGTAACCGCATGACGAAATATACCACTTCTCCCTATTTTTTCTCCACTTCTCCTTTTTTTTGGATGAAGGAGAAGTCACTTCTCCCTAAAATTCAGACCCAGTTTGAGCCCTGACAGTGATGGCAGTTGGAAGGGGAAGATTGGAAGGGCATTCCGGGAACTATCTTACCACCTTGTATGGATGGATAATCAGAATGTCATAGACTTGAGCTTTAGATAATTTCAGCTTGATTGCTTGGAAAGCTCAAAGCTCACTTGAACAGATCATGAGTTGCCTTCCAGGGTTGAACCAGTACTAAGTGTTGTGTTTTGAGAATCAACGTCTCGAGCATCGGATCAAACTCCCAATCTCTGGCATCAGCTGCCAACACCCTGTTCATTACACTACAGTCCTATCTGACTAACTTTACTGCTTATTTGAATACATGTATGTTAACAATTTCTTGGCCTCATAAAGGAAACATTTGTTCACCCAGAATTATGATTTTATGTTGACCTCAAATGAAAAATATGTTCACCTTGGAAAGGGTATACTCATATAAATTGGGGTATGGACATTTTTTATGGACATCTGGTTATGTCTTTAATATTATCTTTTTGTATTTCTAGAGCCCGTGTGGTTCTGACCAAGAATAGAATCACTGTCGATCTCTGCAGAGGGGTAGGAATCCTCCAAATGGGTGTCATGTTCATTTTATCATTTTTTTTGTCATGTTCACTATTGTGGTTAAATTATCAGCCCCTGTGTGGTTCCAGGGAGCCATATGAGCGATGGCAAGAATAGAATCACTGTGGCCTTTGCATGTCGTAAGAAGCGACAATTTGAGTAATACGATAGAATTTGCTGAAACTCTGCAGTTCTGCAGGTATCAAGGTTCTAGGTTCATTCTGCATATTCATTTGTTGATGTATTTTTTTTTTAATCTGTATGTTAACTTGTTGTTTTTTTACATGTACAGTGAACCTGAAATCTTCCTTCCTGTTGACGTCGAATAACCTATAATGTGTTGGTACGCCGTAAAACCCTATTCATTCATTCATTCATTCATTCATTGTATTTCTAGATGAGTTATTTCATATGTCGTCTGCAGCTTGAGGTTTGTTTACAACAAGAGCATACTGGGATGGGCAACACTACCAACCTTTAGGTACACATTATTTTACATCCATGTTGTGTTGACAATATTTCTAACAGGGTAAATATTGATATGTTTCACAGTTAATACTGCACCAAGCAGATAACTATATTGTCATCCAGCTTGTGTTTGAAATATATTAAGTCATGACATGTTTTATTTTAACCTATTGTAATATTCATTACTAGATGGTGTCGGCATTACAAGACTTGTAGTTAAAACTTACTTTTCTAATACCCAATGGCCGAAAAACCAAACGACCAAAATAACCAAAATTTAAATGATGGCGATAAATTATCATTTAATGATGTTTAAGCTTGGCAAAATGATATAATGCTTGGCAGAGACTTGCATAATATATTTTCAGTAAATTCAGTAGAAATGAATATTTATTGATATGTTTGTCATTATTGAATTTATGAAAATATTCTTTATTTTTTACATTTTACAACTGTTCTTGAACTCAGTGGTGATAAAGTGATGCTAGCTCAGTTGGTAATGTGTCTGACTGACAGTGCAGGTGTCAAATGTTTGAACTCCCAAACAGCCACATGATGATTTGCCTGAACTTTGTTCTATAGCCTGGAATCTTTAAACTCTGAATATATGGGGAAGTTGTCAGTGATTTGCAGAGATGTATGCCTAATATAGATTTACCAGCTAGCGGATCCCAGGAATGACACTTAGATGTGCTGACTGCCATTATATAACTGAAATAGCACAAAACAACATACAAACAAACAATCAGTGATGATACAAAACCTCTTCCCATAGTTGATGTAATCACTTTGAAAGGTTTTATGCTTTAGGAGCTAATATATATATATATATATATATATATATAGTAGTCATGAATCCTTAACTGGATCTTTAGCTCATATAAAGCTATCACTTAATGTATGTAAATGTATCCACCCAGTCCCGATGTGTTGCATGTAATTCCATAATATATAAGTCATGGTCGACACCAAATGTATTGGTTTGGCAGAGGCCTTGATATTGTATCTATGGTTTGCATTGTAGCTAGTCTGGTCTGTGCATTTATGTTTTGGTTATTCACAAATAATTATCTCCATATATATATCATGCATTGTGAATGAGCATCTGAAAAGATCCCAAAAATCGTAAATACCATTGTTTTGAATTTAATTGTCTCCCTTTATATATATGTGTGTGTGTGTGTGTTTTCAGAGTTTAACAAGACACTAGAGAGGGAGCAGGCAAAATGTATGGACAAACTCTGTGTGATGGGAGTACAGGTCATTTGTTCCCAGAAATCTACACATACTAGCCAGCAGGCCTTCTAAAATTCAAAAATGCAAATCGGTCCAGGTTTTTTTACTACCGTAAAAATTGCACTTATTTTTTAAAAAATCACTAAAATTGCCTTACATTATGCCATTTCATGTATGCATACCCCATCCACCATGTCAGCTGCATCGTGTATTTCTCCGTTTATTTATTAATAGGAAACGATTTCAAGTTTATTTGTGTATTATTTATAACATACTTTATCACAATGTGTACAATTTAATGACTGACATTATGTTTCCGCTTTACTGAATAATTTCCATTATATTAAAAATGTTCGATCAAACTTCCAGAAGTGATGCAAGTTCCGGAAGCTGCGTGAAATAATCAGCGTGGAAACCAATGTAATGGTTCAACCATCAAAATAAATCATTCAGAACCTGTCCCACATCAAAACAAAATCGGTCCGGGTTTTATCATTTTCATTAATTAATGTCATTAATTTTATAATAAAAGTTATTTTTTTTAAAAAAATGAAACAAACAAGTAACACTGCATGTTTTATCAAATATTTTAATGACGCAAACAATATTCGGTCAGACCGTCCCAGCTTTGGCTAGCGGTATATCAAAGAAATATACGAACACAAACACAGTCTTTTGATGAACCGACAACGCTATTGGTCACTGATCACACATCGAAGGCGTGCTACATAGCGATAGACTCTTCTGAAATACTCCCCTAATACTGTCAATGGTTTAGTTGAAATTGACATCATTTCGCACAGCAGGTGACAATTGGGTCAAATGATATTGCCGCAAGGCGTATTTCACAGGTCAGTATGGCATGGTAAGAGCAATTTATGAGATTTTATACGACCCACAGAAAATATCTGGACCAATTTTATATTAACTTTGAAAATATCTGGACCGATTTTTTATAAAACTTTGAAACGAAAACCGGTTTTGAACTTCAGAAATCGGTCCAAAAACCGGCAATTTTAGAAGGCCTGCTAGCCAGGTATACATATTGTCTTAAACTGGAAACACAGAAGGACCACCCCCTCTCCGTAACAATAATTAAATTTCAATTAAAATCTCAAATGGGATCTAGGGCCGTATTCATAAAGCTTCTAAGATTTATTTTCATCTATGATATTCAAAATTTTCTTAACTTTTCATCTTAAATCCATATTTTCATCTAAGATTAAAACTATTTCTTAAGTGTTATTCAGAAAGCATCTTAGCGAAAAAGTCGTCTAAGAATAGAACGTTTTCCTCTCAACTGTAAGATAGCTCTGAGGTGTATTAACTATTTAAGAAATTTCTTAAAACCTGTAACTTGGCTTAAAGAAATGATACTTGCACCAAAAGTATGTATTTGAGCACAATTTCAGCATACATGTGTCTTTAGACTTTATCAATTGCTTCTAAAGATATACATTTTGTATTAATTTACCTTTATTCATTATTTGTAGTTGACCTATTTATCCTTTATTTATACTTGACAGTTAAAGCGATTTGTCCGTCCGCCCGCCTGTCCGTCCGTCTATCTTTGTTCATTCGTTTGTTTGTTGTTTGAATATTTAGCAGCATGTTTTACACCCTCGAGGGCTAACAGGCGACCACTTTTTCCTTTGATCCTAGAAGATCAACCAGTACTCAAGCTTGCCTATCTCTGCAAGTAACTGATGATTTTCCCATTTAAATCAGCGGTGTGAGGCAAATGACAATAAGGCGCAATACCGTATATCAGTCAGTCATCACAGAGACTATGGCTTGGCCATGTGTAACGGAGGGTCAAATAAGAAATTCAAGTAAGAAAAACGAGTGTCGAGTGAGAAAGTCAAGTGTCGAGTGAGAAAGTCAAGTGTTGAGTAAGAAAATCCAGTATTGAGTAAGAAAATCAAGTGTCGAGTAAGTAAATGGTTTTTGTTTTTATACACCCAATTAAAAAATAGGACATTTTTGTGATGACGGCCATTATCGAAGGTCTATCATTTGTATGAGATTAATAGGAGATCAAGTCCATCATCAGTTTATCTATGTGGAATAGACAAATCACACCCTCTTGGTCAAAATTGCAGGGAACTTGGCAGAGTCTTGTCTCTGCATGTAAGTTTGACCAAAGTGTGAGTTTATTCTATCACACAAAATTCTAATGATAGATTTCTATATTCTTACTGGACACTCGACTTTCTTAATCACTATATTTTCTTACATGACACTCAGACATTTAAATTTCAACTCGACACTCAATTTTTTAACTCAACAGTTAGAACTTCTATTTAAATTCCAACTGAACATATTTAAAAATATTTGTTACACATACCTTACTATATTCTAAAAGTCTGCGATTTTCTCTGTCATTCAACACTGTTTTGTCGGTTCAAAATAAAGAAGAAACATTGATGGTTTTCAACTTAAAATTTATCTCATATATAACAATATTTAGTTTGTTTTTAAATTGATGCCATATAGATGAGAAACTGAATTATCACTTTGAATTATCTTGGGTTATACTAGTAGCAGAGAATTTGTTTTGTAAACAAACTCTGGCCATTTCAAGATACATTGATGCCTCTGTCTCACTATCTTTTGTTTTGACACCCAATTATGGATAAAACATTAATTGCTGATCAGTGTATCTTTTTATAAAATAGTTTTAAAAATCTACTGCTAAGTGTTTTATTTATAATAAAATAGTAGTTAAACTACCTTATTTTTTATATAAAACATTTAACTTGTTTATTCAAATATTTGACCTTTTCTTGAATAGTTTATTTTCACAATATCTTGTGATCATATTGATTTAAAAAAGCATTAGATCAATATGTTTTTTATATGTTAAAGTATTTCCACTTTCTTGCTTGACACTCGACTTTGTTACTCGACACTCGACTTTCTTACTCAAAATGTAATTTGTTTACTCGACACTCAACTTTTTTACTCTACCCTCAATATTTTCTTTCTTGACACTCGACTTTCTTACTTAACACTCGATTCTTTTACTTGATATTTGACTTCATAACTCGACACTTGATATCAGTTAGTTGCACAGATGAGTTAACTGATCATCCTAAAATGCATTTATTTCACTTTGATTGTGACACAAGTTATTATAACTTAGACAAGTCACGCCAGATGTATTCCTGGGTAGAACCAGTACTAAGCATATACGGATATAATGTCCGTTTCACACATAACCGTGGCGGAGGATCAAACCCATGACCCTCTGATCGTTTGTTAGCTCTCGATAGCATAACAATTGATCTACAATCAAATGGTAAGAAAAGAGTGAACAATTTTTGCGTTTTTCTAGGCAATCCAACAAATATTGGTGGAGAAATATAAGGGTTCAAATATCGACAAAATTGTGTCTGCCATTTTGAAAATAACAACATTTCTGAGATTGTACATTTGTCTTAAATTGGTAATTTGACCTGTCATACGTGTATATAACATATTAACATTGCAAGTGTATGGTTATGAAATAGATCTGAAAATATGATTGTAGATAAAAAGCACTGATTTGGATGTTATAATTGATGCTAACCTTTTTTGTGCGAAAATTTGTGATGGCTTAGTGGACTTTACAGCACTGTGTAAGGTTATGGGTTTGATCCCTTGTCAGGTCATACAAAATACTTGAAAAATAGAAACTACCTCTCTTGGCACTCAACATTTAGGGGATAGTTCTAGATCTGGTCGACCTGGTCTTGGTATAATGTTGCCTATATTGTGACTGGGTGGGGTATCGTACCATGTGTAGGTGTCTGGCATGATACTTTAATGTGGCTCAAAGTACTGTCAGAAACATTGTTGAAAGCAGATAGAGCCCATACAACATCAATCTTCCTGCAACAGTCTCATTGATGATTGAAGACATTACCTTTAATTTTCATTCGTCTGTCACCGCTGATTCAAGTGGGAATATTTTCTTGTTTGCAGAGAGATCAAATGCCATGAAAGAAATGTACATTACAATTTTTTTCTCCCCAGCAAGAGTTTCCTTAGCAAGTCATTTTAGTTAAATTACATCAACTGTAAAGAAATACACTTGCATTCATTTTACAGTTTGGACTTCCTTTATATATTTAGATAAAATAATAACATATGGGGAACATGGCAGTTTTGATAAACTTTCATTTAACTCCATAAATCTATTTGCTATTTGTAATACATACGTCATATTTTGTAAATACTAAGCGCATGCGGAAAAAGTGTCTTGTTCAAGGACACCACATATAGCCTTGGGGGAGGATCGAACTCACGACCCTCCGATAATGGGATTATATATGGTTCCTGGTGTTGAGTACATCTTTATTGTGTAATGTAGCACACTTTTCTACATGAAAAGAGATTCAGGTTCAAGTCCTGGTGAAGACCTCAACACTAACAACCACTGTACAAAACAAACACTTAATTCTGTCAGCCAGAACTATAACATGAACGATATTGTTTTATAATGCATACTTCAGACATTGAACTTACCTAATTATTTTCATTAATTGTCATGAAAACTCCAAATTGTTCTTATTCCTGAAAATTATGCCCCAACTTACTCTCAAAACATTTGTAATAATTCATAACAGATTTGCAACGTATATAGTAAGAAGCCTCCAACAGATATCCTTAGTTGGGATTGAACCAACATCTTCCATTTTAAAGATGGATGTACTTCATTGTACTATAAGGATGCATCTTGAAGCTATATTACAGCACTGCACACTAATCATAAATATAATCCTGTTTTCACTGACTGCTACAATCACATCATTTGTATCCAGGGGTCGTGAGTTCAAATTCCCCGCCCGGCAAGTCTCCGTGATGACTGATATACGACATTGTGTCTCATTATCATCCGTCTCTCACCACTGTTTCAAGTGGGAAAGTTATCAGTTACTTGCAGAGATGTGGTGTGTTCGAGTACTGGTTAATCCTAGGAAAAAGTGGTTAGGTTAACTGATCGTATGTTAGCCCTCGATGGCATAAAAATGACAATAAATATTCAATCAATCAATCAACATCATTTGTTGAGAAACATGTTTAAAAATAATTAAAAGACAATAACACTGCCAAAAGTCTATGGAACTAAATGCAACCCAAAAGAGGTTGCAAAAAGCCAGTTTCCACTCAAATTGCAGCATGCATATGTTACATTTATATACATCAATATATCAAAATGAAACTTTTTATCTGCTATTTTAAGGTATATCATGATTTACCAGTTGGAAGTGTAAAAAAAAGTTCAGGATCAAGGATCGTTTCACAAAAAAAAAAACATAGTAACAAACAAATATTTTATTACATATAAAATAGCATTTGCGTGTTTATAGCCATACAACAATTACCGTAAACATAAAACAATTATTCATTATATTGTTAATATTCATCCAAATGAACCCAGATACCTACCTATTACCACTAAGCTCAAAAAAAAAAATTATGCGAGATAGTTTGCCAGTAATTTGTGAAAGGATGGTCGTTCTTCTCAGATGAGGTTTTCTTCCACCAATAAAACTTGATATGCCATAATAATTTTAAAACTGGAAATGTGTTGAAAATGGTGTTAAAAAACAACTAAAAAAAAACTAAATGCTCAAGACGCTCACCTGAGTTCACCTGATTTCAGCTGTCACTTCTTTTCAAATGCTGAGAATGATCTGTTATCACATATTCTTCGTATGTAAAAATTCAAGTCCCCTTAGTGGACCCCAATGAACACTAGCTTTTTTATTTCAACAACCATGAAATACCTACTCATTGGGACCATTTGTCCCTTTACTCCATAGATACGCATTTTCCCGCACCAATCAGAGAAGGCCTTTGAAAACAGTTCTTGAGAAGATTTTTGAAATTAAAAAAAACAAAAAAACTGATAAGACCCAAGGGTTATGAATTGAACAAACTTGAGAGAGCTTCATGTAACAAAATTTCACACCAAATTTGTTGAAAATCTATCAAGTGTTTTCAGTTTCAGGTTGCAAGTTTGGTCCTCAGTGTAGCCATATGGCTCCTCATAATCAACACCCAGTACTGGATCTACACAGGACATGGACTCAACATTGATTCACAAAAGCTGTATGATTACTTGGCAATCAAGGGTTCATGCTGAACTAAAAACCATGTATAATTTAGACGGTTATATTTTTAAATTTACTTGCATGTCTTCATCCTGTTCCACAAATTATCACGCTATTGTAGACTTTACACAGTAAAACTTTAGGAAAATCGAACATGCTCATTTTCTCATTCATTTGTTTGAAAATAATGTTTAATTTGAGATCTGAACCATTGTGTTATGAAAATAAATTAGATTTGGTTCAATAAAGATGATTAAATTTCCATGAATGTCCAGAATTGGCCCCAAAAGAGTTAAATTTAGATTTTGAAAAAAACAAAATATGGAGGGATTTTAAAATAACACTAGCTCAACACTTAAAGTCACATATTAACTACTGAACCACTGCGACTCCTATTAAGCTGGGCATCGACTCCACAGCGGTAATGTAGTGGATAGAGTGTTGGTCACTCACACTGGACAGAGTTTGCAAGTTTTATCCTCAGCTTGACCTGATGCCTATAAAAAATAATATTCATACAACTATAACATTTCCCATAGGGCTCGATTGTAACATTTATGTCCAAAACACAGTGATAAAATAAAATCTGATGTGTGTTTCTGGGATCAAATTCTTCACTGGTTCAAGAATTGCAATTTTAAAGGAAAAGAAGCATGTATACCTTGACCATTTTTTTAAATTCAATCCTGCGTGTATCAATTTCCAGAGAAATAATATGCCAACGATTTGCCCCCAATGCGGTTGGAACCAACAAATCTGAAACGACACAGAATTACCCAAAAATATTGTATCAGCATAAAATTTTCAGTGGTGATTTCTACAATACTAACCCTTTAACACATGGTAGGACAAATTAAATCACTGCAATACAAAGCTCTGAAAAATGAAGAAAAAGAGAACTAAAGCTTACCTCCTTTATCTGTAGGTCCGGAGTACTCAAGGGATATAAAAGTGGTGGGAGTCCTACACCATGCACCAACCCAATCACACTTTACTTATTACGTGAACCGTTGTGCTAGATCAAGAAAAATATAATGAAAGGATAGACAGTTAGATGAGGTTGAATAGTTAAAAGATAGAAATAACAATAATGTGGGTCCTGCTAATTTTCATCTCTTCATCCCAGACCCCTCTGGTTACAGCAGCCACGACCAGAACAGCAATTGGAATCACAAGTGACTACTTGTTACTAGCCCCTAAAGGCCAGAATGAAAGTGGTGACAACCCCTGCTTGGAAGATACCAAATCAGATCAGGGTTAGATCAACAACATCAGCAGACAGATTTTCCAGCAACAGTTTGTGGAAAGGACACATTTCTGTAGAATGATGTGGATGAAGGTGGCTACCACCACTTTTCTATATAAACAAAACTTTGTGTATTTGTTTAATGCTTTTGGAAACTTTCTATTCCCCCACCCCACTCCCCTATTATTTTTGTTCATTCAATTTTTGTTATCATTGCTTGTCCTGCCTGTGTCTATTCATGGTCTGATACACCCACATCCAAATACATTAGACAAGGTAAACAATATAAAATCAAGGGTGGCAAAGGTTAACTCACCAGAAGGTTGGGAAGCGAACATAAATGGTGTTTTTGCAGCATTAATGAATTGCAATCAGCATTTTACAAGATGCAAAACATACAATTTTGTAAATATCCGATAAAAAATACCAAATAACATTCAGTTATTGCTGTTCAGTTAAGTAAAGTGTCATATAAATTCTACACACAAACTAAACGAAGAGCTGAAATATAATGTTTGTTAATTTCTGATTTAAGCTAAATCCGAGGTACTCCGAAAAGACGAGGCCGTCTCAGGCACACTCTACAGACTGGTTCACTTTACTTCCGGTTCCCAATAATAATAAAGCTGTCCATAAACGCTTTATAATATCAGGTTACAGCAATACCCTCTAGAGATGTTGTTGCTTCTTCAACACTGATATTGTGTTGATAGTTTGACATTTGAGAAAGACTGATTTGATAACAATGTCGATATGACTGATCCCATTCCCTTGGGGATGTCAATGTTTGCTCTTTAATATTGGTTCCAATTTATGAAATAAAGTGCAGCTTAATAGGTGACAATAATGTTTGAAATTAAATTTTACGGTATTAAATTGAAAGTCTGCTGTCACATACTGAATGTTTGTTACAAGATACGTGATAAGTATGATGTAAAATTGTCTCCCCTGAAAATGTTGCTTTTGTAGGCCCTCTTTCTTTATTTTTTCCCCAAAACTGACACACGTTTCAAATACAGTTTCACACGCTTACACTATTTTATTTACAATGCCAAACTGCCTATTAAGTGCAACCTAGCTCAAATTTCAAGATAGTTAATGCTTTTGTGTTGTGTGAATCAATTCTATGAAGCTCATGCACCCGAAAGGACGTCCGTTTTGAACGATAATATTGGGACAATTTCCTGATGTAAACATCAATAAAACCAAAGCACTACAAACATGTACAAACATAAAAACTTACATGGAGCACTTCCGGTATACGAAAATAAGCACATACATGTACATGAATATTCCATCAGCACATCAGTTGGTAAAAACACACATGAATAAAACATCAACATACATGTACAATAAACATAAATAAATGTTCATAAATTACACTTGTAAGATAACATGATACGAAACTAAATGTCATACAATGCGTGCGATTTACACGTACGTTATGTAATCACGTATATGTAATCAGGACAGAAGCAGCCGCCATGTTTGCGTACACGAAGTTTATGTTTTTTATCAGTAAATTATCACTCAGCCTTTAAGTAATCAAATGTTTATTAAAATGCGACTCCTAACAAACATTTATCTGCGCATTCGAAGGGACTTTACTCCATATGATCAGCAGGGCCTTTGTTCCTACGATTATTGCACCGGCGCACTGCAGGTGTGAAATACATGTACATCACTCCCGCGAGAAATTTTAAACAGGTAATCGATATTCGATACATAAATGGTTAATGATGTGTAAAAGGACTCTTTTGGGCCGTGAAAAAACTTCAATATACTGAAAAACTCGATATGTTTTACTTTGATATATTTGCGTTTTTTCCATATAGATTTAGAAAGAAAAAAGTTGAGACTTGAGAAAAAGTTCGATATACTGAGAAATTCGATATATTGAAGTTCGATATATGGAAGGTATACTGTGTACTGAATATACAATTCTACAAATCAATATTACCGGTAAAAAGTACTTTGTTGATCAAACCACTGTCAATGTTCTATGGAACTTCTTTTGCACTACCATTATGACCTCTGGTTTCTGGTCCAATACCACTGTATAATGTATGTACTAAATAGTTATGTACTGATATACAACAATGCTCCAAAACTGACATAGTCAGATAGCATCTAAACTCCACAAACATCTTTGTAGCCATATACTAATAATTATATGCTACTTATGCAAGAGATCTCAACATCTTCTCACTGAAGAATTACCTCCCTTACATGACGGTTGCAAGATTATTACGCCAAAGAATTTAGAGCTGTGTTAAGTGGTTAGGCAATTATTTTGTTAAAAATGCATGAAATATCATATTTCTTTGTGCATATTGAACATTGGAACATTTTCATGATTTCTGCAAAGTTTGGGTGACATTGGGAACTGTTTGATGATGCTATAACAGTTTAAAGATGCATAGTGATACACTGCAACAAATGGGCAGAATTGTCAAAAATGACGGGGTGCCATCAAATCATCGAAATTGTGAAAACGCAACCTGGTCAACCCCGTGTTTTTTTCTGCATATTTGGACCAACAAAGGACTATCTATGGGAATAAAGCACTTTTAGAACCATTGGTAATGTATCCAGTGTCCCAGAAGTGCATTGTCTCTATATGTAGAACAGTACAAAATTAATTGGTATGTGAGATGTTCAAATGACAACAGTGAATTGAATGGTTCTGAGTAAAATGATTAACGCTGATACATATTTGCCAAAGTTATCACTGGTAGCAGTCTACACTTTGTGTAATCTGAGAACCAGTTTTGATCTTTGTTTTATATTACAAAATCCTTCAACTAAAAACACATGCACATGTATAAAAAAAATGGAAGTTTATGTGTTTATCTATAAAAATTCATAAAAATTAAATTTCATCACTGTTAGTTTGCATGTAGCTCACTAACTTTCCAGGCCTGATTAGCTTAGTTTGTAGCACATCTGACTATCTATTCAGGGATTGTGAGTTCAAATCCCTGGGAGTGATGATTGATATAAGACATCGCGTCTCATTATCATTAGTCTCCTACTGCTGATTCAAGTGAGAAAGTTAACAGTTACTAGCAGAGATGGGGTGTGCTCAAGTACTGGTTAAGTTTCCAGGATCCCAGGAAACAGCGGTTAGGTTAACTGATTGTCAATTAGCTCTTGATAGTATAAAATGATGCTAAATATTCAATCCAGCAATCAATCACTTATTTCATTCTCTGCTGCAAATAATCCATAATAAAAAAGATACACATAGCATTAATAAATATATAAGAGTTAGTAAAATATTCCTTTTCATTTTAAAAAAACAAACTATTTGGTAAATTTCGCACTGGGAATATCCATTTCTTGCTAATTGATATCTTAAAGTGTCCACATTTTGATAAATCACCAACATGCCAAGTCTTTCTGACAAACTGTTTATAATGTAATGAAATAAACAACATTAAATATTGCCAAACAGTAGGTGTAATAACTTGCTGTCAAACTACTTTACCTTTACAGAAGCATGATCAGCTGGCTGAATATTACTTTTTGGTTTATTGTAAAACTGAAATCACATAAAAATTTTGCTACTACAATTAAAAGACCAGGTGTGGGTTTGCGTCTCTGCTGAGGTCACCTATTTTTCATTGTAATTACTACAACTGTGTAGAGAATCACTTTAGTACACTGTTCAACAAGCAATTCATGCGTTTCAAGGGAAGTAACCCATCTGTCTGTCCTTTTAAAATGAAAATGGTCAGCATCCAAAAATATTAGGGCTTGCAGAACATCTTCATTATGACTGTAGGGTCCTCAGTGGCCGAGTGGTCTAAGGCGCCGTCTCAGGACCACTTACCTCTCACCGTGTCCTCCGTGGCCGAGTGGTCTAAGGCGCCGTCTCAGGACCACTTACCTCTCACCGTGTCCTCCGTGGCCGAGTGGTCTAAGGCTCCATCTCAAGACAACTTACCTCTCGGCGCTAAGTTTGTAGGTTTGAGTCCCGCTCACTACAAAAACTTTATATGAGAAAGTTTCCAGTTACTTGCAGAAGGACAGTGGTTCTACTCAGTCTATGGTCTTCCTCAACCAGTAAAACTGGATATGCCATATATAACCTGGAATGAGTTGAAAATTGCGTAAAACCCCATTCAAAAACAATATATGACTGTAACACAGTATAAGCATGATAAACCTGTCAGATTTATGACCATAAGCCTCTGTTTAGCTCACAATACTTTGCTACCATGAAATATTTTGTGTAAAATATTTTATTTAATAATATATGTAGTATTGCAAAAAAATGTCATGCAGTATACAATTTACATGCATTCTCATGAAAGCAAATCACTAAACACACTTTAAGAAATGACATAAAGAAAAACACTCACAAGTAATGTACACTTGACAAGCAGCAAACTTTGAATGCACAACACCACTGTAGGGTCTCAAGAGAGAAGTGCTTCATGTATTGTAGATTGGCAACAAATTCTGATATACACTGCCATCACCTTGAGAGCAGAATCTACAATTAAACAGCGGATTGTAGTATTGTAAAAAAACTGAAAATTATGCCTCTTTGTCCTTTGCAAGTGTGCAAAGTTTAAAATTATTCCAGTTATGCTCTGTACAAGACAGCAAATGGAATGATGATAGTGTTGGTTGCTCGCCCCAGAGGTTGCATGTTCTATTGCCAGCTTGACCAGGCTCCTGTTTCACCAACATATACTTATATCAGTGCTCAATCTAGACCATGTCATAGCCTCATTTGCCCCTTTCAACACACAAGTTGTACACTTTTAACAACTCCCGGGCCAAATTGGCACAATACAAATGCAACTGATGTTAGGTTATTTCCTATTTTGTACAAAAATTATCAAATTATATCAGCATTTATTCTGACTGGAATGGAAATAAGTTTTCTCAAAGCAAATATTCGTATAAGGTGGTAATAAATATTATGCAGATAAAATAATAATCACTCCAATAAAATAGTGCAAGTTGATATAAACTTATGCATGTATACCAGCCTTTATCCGTACGCACACTCTTGTGTAACTGGAATAATTGTGATTAATAAATGAATGTCCTGAACAGCTTGAGAGAAGGCTCACTACTTGCACAAATTCATCAATATTAGGATTTGGGAAACTGAAAAAAACTTGTTCAATTGAGTTACAGTATAAGGCAGTACAGTTTCACTTTAAATAATCAGTTGTTTTGATGACTAAATAAATTTATATAACTATTTAAGACAATGAATATAAAACATGCTGTATAAACATTTTCAGCATAAAGTATTAGCCGACTATGACCATACCCAAACAAATTTATGACGAACCATGAAATCAGGTAATGTCTAATTGTTTTCCATATTGCTTCAAGATAGGATTTTGATTATTTCCCAAATACCCGGTAGTCAATTTGTTGTTCCTTGCAATATTATCTGGTTTATAACTTTTACACAAACTTTAAGCATAAGTCAAAACTTTAATATCCAGTCTAGCTGACTGGAGCTTTCGCTGCTAAGTATGGTGACCAGTGACTCTCTGTCAACAACAAAAATAGCCTTGAAACCATTTTATTACACTTCTATCTACAACTACAGTAGACATCGATAGTGAATGACACTTACAAACACCATTCCCACATTACTAGAGGTTATTTAATCTGCAAAGCATCTTGGTTTCTCCCTGTTATTGATATAAAACTGTTTACAACTGAAATTCTGTTCGAAATTATTCTGGAAGTTTATCCTGGTAAATATACCTTTAAAAACAATAAAATCATGAAACAACAGTGATTATTTATGACATGCAGACAGCAATATTTATTTTTTTCCAGTAAACATATTACTGCAAATTAGCCAATCAGAAAGCTAGAAATGGTGTCGTCAGGAAAATTACTGGTTTTAGACTTAAATTTCAACTAATTATTAAACAAGTCCTGTAGGTAAAATATAATTAAGCATTTTAAACAACATAAACAGTATGTTTGTATACTGAAGCATATTTATACCGATTTTAGTTTTTATACTGAACCCTCCCAGGAACATTTGCTGGTTGAAATGGTTTGACAGTTGCAGATACGCAATGTAAACAATTCCAGATGGAAGCAGAAGTTGTAGCTTTGCCCATGTGTAAGATATTGTTATTATATTGCATTCATGGTAATATGTATATCACTGTATTTGTTACCGGTATATAAGGCATAGTTTACTTTTTGATCCTACCGCAAACAAGAATATGTTTTCAGCCATGATTGTTAGAACTTGCCTTCTAATTCATCTGTCCTAGCCAAGTTTGTGTGTCAAGAGACACAGGACACATTTCTAGATTATTCACTGCTTAATCATTTCTTGATTTAGGCCTACTCCAGGCAATCAATTTTTATTATTATAGAGCTAGGAAACCTCTTTTTCAAGGAAGGTTAACAAGCATTTGAATCACTGATTAACATGAAAGTTCAGTGAGATCTTTTACACAAATTGGTTCAGACTCTCCCTGTACATGGGACTCCTGCCTTTACAGTAGTGCGAAATATTGCATGTATCCACAGATTTTGTATTTTGCGTCTCCTGAGACAGCATATCAGATAAAAGTTGCCCATCCCAGGCTCCTGAGACAGCTGAACAGATAAAAGTTGCCCATCCCAGGCTCCCGAGACAGCTGAACAGATGAAAGCTGTCCATCCTAGGCTCACGAAACAGCATATCAGATAAAAGCTGTTCATCCCAGGCTCCCGAGACAGCAGATCAGACAAAAGCTGTCCATCCCAGGCTCCCGAAACAGCAGATCAGACAAAAGCTGTCAATCCCAGGCTAAAGAGACAGTAGATCAGACAAAAGCTGTCCATCCCAGGCTCCAAAGACAGTAGATCAGACAAAAGCTGTCCATCCCAGGCTCAAGAGACAGTAGATCAGACAAAAGCTGTCCATCCGAATCTTCAGAGACAGTAGATCAGACAAAAGCTGTCCATCACAGGCTCCCATGACAGCAGATCAGACAAAAGCTGTCCATCACAGGCTCCCAAGACAGCAGATCAGATAAAGCTGTCCAGCAGATCAGATAAAAACTGTAAATCCAGGCTCCCGAGACAGCAAATCAGACAAAAGCTATCCATCACAGGCTCCCAAGACAGCAGATCAGATAAAGCCGTTCAGCAGATCAGATAAAAACTGTCCATCCCAGGCTCCCAAGACAGCAGATCAGACAAAAGCTGTCCATCACAGGCTCCCAAGACAGCAGATCAGACAAAAGCTGTCCATCACAGGCTCCCAAGACAGCAGATCAGACAAAAGCTGTCCATCCCAGGCTCCCAAGACAGCAGATCAAATAAAGCTGTCCAACAGATCAGATAAAAACTTATCATCCCTGGCTCCCGAGACAGCACATCAGACAAAAACTTTCCATCCCAGGTTCCCGAAAAGCATATTAGATAAAAGCTGTCAATCCAAGTCTCCCAAGACAGCAGATCAAATAAAAAACGTCAATCACAGGCTCCCGAGACAGCATATCAGATAAAAGCTGTCCATCACAGGCTCCCTAGACAGCACATCAGACAAAAACTGTCCATCCCAGGATACCAAGATAACAAATCAGATAAATGTTGTCCAGCATATCAGATAAAAGCTGTCCATCCCAGGCTCCAGAGACAGTAGATTAGACAAAAGCTGTCCATCCCAGGCTCTAAAACAGTAGATCAGACAAAAGCTGTCCATCCCAGGCTTCCGAGACAGCAGATCATATAAAAGCTGTCCATCCCAGGCTCCCAAAACAGCAGATCAGATAAAGCTGTCCATCACAGGCTCCCCGAGACAGCAAAACAGATGAAAGCTGTCCAGCCAAGGCTCCCGAGACAGCAAAACAGATGAAAACTGTCCAGCTATGGCTCCCCGAGACAGCAAAACAGATAAAAGCTGTCCATCCCAGGCAGCAAATTAGATAAAAGCTGTCCATCCCAGGCTAGCTTTCACACACAACACAAGAACTTGAAACTTTATTCATAGATCTATATAACCAAAAAGTTGTATATCTGGGCCAATACCAAAGACCTGCCTGACTGTTGGAGGTTTCGTCTACCTTAATATTGTGTTCAAGATACGTAGTGGTTTCGTAAACAATAATTTCGTATATTGTTACGTAACATACCGATTAACCAGGTGTGGTAATCCAATATACAGGTAATAGACCCCGACTCGAGAACCTGTTATGGTTTGTTCAATGAACCAAGGCTATAATTATATCTTGTTAATTTACCAATTAGCTAACCTATGGTCAGCCTATTAGTTTAAACAGTTATTTATAAGATAGTATTACAGTACATGCTATGTATCCATGTTCTCAGTATACCTACTAAAAAGAAAAGGCAAAATCAAATCATCTTCGCTGATAACAGTCTTAGTTCTTCATTGGTGTGAGGTGCATAGCCCAGTGGTAGAGTATCAGACATCTAACTACATTATGTCCCATAGGGCTCCAGTGTAACATGTTAGCCAACAACACTGTAAAATACAAAATCTGCAGCATGTGTCTGGGCTCAAATACGTCACTAGTCCAAGATCTGCAATCATAACAAAATATATACCTTGACAAGGTTGCTTTTTTTAAATTCAATGGTTTTGTATCACCTGTCAATTTCAAAAGTAATGATATGTCAACAATTCGCCAAGATTCCATCCAACTCATCATGTTTAAAATGACACAGAATTGTGTAGAAATCTGGTATCTGACAGTATCAAATTTTCAGTGGTGATTTCTAAAATATTTACCATTAAGTACATGGTAAGAATAAACAAATCACTGCAATGTAAAGTCCTGAAAAAAGAAGAAAAAGGTAACTATATTTTGATTCATGCATGTATCTGCTCCGGTTCTGAAGTAATTTTAGTTTAAGTAAAACATGGTATTGGTCCATACATGGTACGTCCACCTTGTAAATTTCACAGGAGGTGTTTTATCCTCCTTGTAAAATCTGCGTGAGGTGTTTTGTCCGCCTTGTAAAACTTGTAGGTGTTTTGTCTTCCTATACCAAAAATGAGGGTGAGGTGTTATGTCTGGAAGGTTTTTTGCCCTACACTCAACAAAATAATGGAGGCTGTATCTGGAGTCATTAAGAATCTGCAGCCTGTCAAAATCTCATTTGTCATCCACAGCAATGAAAACCAAGAGCTCACATTTAGGTGCGTAAATTGTTAACAAGATCTTTTTTATTATTGGTGATGAAATTCTTTTCAAAAAAGAAATACATGCTTTAAAAAAAAAACATTAACATTATCTCCCTTTAAAAAGATATATCAGCATCACTGTAGGCAGTTAATACATGTATGTGATTTGATAAAAAGTGATAAACTGATACAGAAATAGCAACAATATTGACATGTTATGAACATAAATTACATGTAAATAAATTATGACAATGAAATGACACATTTTAACAAACTATAGTATAAAATAAAAAAAAATATTTTTTATATAAAATCGCATTATTGTTCTATCGTGGTAACTGAGTAAACATAAGATTGTCATTTATGACAGAATTCAACTGCTAAGTTGGCATGATAAACAAGAGAACTCAATTTATCCAAGTCACTCAACTAAGTATTTGTTGACAAATTAAATTGGTACTGTTGTTGTATGGTTTTAATGTCCCTCTTTCAGTAATATCAGGACAGTGTCTTATTCAGTTGGCATACAGGAGTATAGTTTGGCAGACACAGGATACGGTACTCCATCTAATGACATTATACTTACACTGCCTGGGTCAACCAGACCCAGAACAACTCTCTGACCTATCACCAAGCAAGGAGGCTTCTAGCACCACTTTTTCAACTCTTTTAAAGTTTGGGTTAACCTATACACGAATTAATTGCATGACCTTCCACATGCGACACAGACACACATAACACTATACAATCACTACTTAAATTGATGCTTAATCTGTTTTTTTAGCTCTCCAACTCGCTAAACAGTATTGGGATAATGTTTAAACATATATGTATACATAAAATTCAATATAAAAGTGGAGCACGACTCAATGGTAAATAATTGGTTTCAAATTAACAAGTCGTGTGTTCGATCCTTAGCCATGGCTATGTGTTTTGCTTGGGGAAAACACTTATCAACATATGGTTAGTACTGGTTCTACCAAAGAATATTTTTACAGTGATTTGTGCAAGTTGTGAGAGCATGTTTCACAGTCAATGTAATATAAATAGTTAAGACTGAGTACAGGATATTTGTTTGAAAAAAACTGAATGCATGATTTTCTGAAATAAAAGTAAAGAAAAAGTTTTACGAAAATATTATGAGTTTTACCTATATGTCAATAAATTTCAAGTTCCCTGCCAGTACATCTGCTACCAGGCCCTCTACATCATAGACTGAACCCTTGTTATCATACAACACCTCATACACCGCATCTGGTTGTCCATCACGTCCAAATTTAACACCTAAAACTGTACCATGGTACCAGTGCAATGACCCATCTGGTGGTTCCCATTTGTGAGCTATTCTACGACCAAGCAGTTTAGGTTTTCTCTGCCGACGACACCTGAAGGAATATAGAGTAAAAACATATATACAATAAACATAGTATTATCAATTCATAAGAATGCCACTGATTGTGTAAAGAATGCTCTGAAAATTAGAAATAATAGTCATGGAGTTTCACATCTAGTAGCATGACCTGTGTACATCAACATGTTACCTGGTTAACCATGCACATGTATGGTGCAGAAAACAAATATTTTCCAGTACTTGTAAATAAAACAAATAGTCATGTCAATCATAAATGTAATCAATGACTTACAAGCATATGGCTGCATAATAATACTTATTAAAGGCCGAAGAATACAGAGAAAACAAGTATTTTGTATCTGCAATCATTGAATGTTTGAAAGGAAATTTGCATCATTACCTCTACTGTCATTGTTTCAAATTTAAAGTGACTGCATAAAAAACTAGTTTTGTTAAATAAAGAAGATATAAATAAACAATACCTGTACTGTGTTGAGCCGTCTTCGTCCTTTTCACTGCTACCAAATACAGAAGCTGGCCCACCATTAATTTCACATAGACGGTAATATTAGCACAGTAGACTGTCACACTTACAGTTGTGCTCCAAACTCCATGAGAATTTCTAGAATTCATATTCAATTCAAGCAGAACATAAAAAACAGTCAAAAACATGGGCATTAACTGCTTCCAATTTCACAATTTTGCTCAAAGCGAAAGTAGGTGTCCCTATTTCACATACAGGGGTCAAATCAGCCAAATTATGCAAAATTCTTACCGTCTAAGAAATAGTCCCATCTGTTTGTTATAGCTACCAGTCCGCTCAATTCTGCACCATTCTCTTGGAAAATATATTCCCTTCACAATTTCACATTGCAATAGTACCTGTCAAGTGCATTTTCACACTCACACCATCTTGAACGACCACTGTCAATTTTCTATGGAACTACTTTCAGGTACTACCATTTTGACCCCCTGGTTCCTGGTCTAAGTCCTATATGAAACTGTTCCATAAATTCTAACTTTTAAAAACATATGACTGTGCACTCCTACCTTAGGGCTAGTGGTAAAAGTAGATTCCATGGCTGTATCTCAAAAACTGTCATTCACATTCATGTGCCAGTTGAACCTATGATATTGCGTCAAATTCAGCGGAAAATCCAAAGATCTGGCAATCCGCACAAACTGAAAACAGTAATACAACTATTTTAGGCTAGATAACATACCACTACCTGCATATATTTATCCGTATACATTTACTCTGTCTGAAAATTATAAAATTAAGGAATGCCAAATGAAGATATAAACAAATTTTTTTTTAGTCGACTGTATAGAAATTGGCCCCATTTTTCAGAGATTTCTGATAAAAACAAATTCCCAGAAGAAAATCTGGATTTGAAAATTGTCAAATTAAAATGCACATTAATAAACCATATATTACTTATGTAACCATGGTAAAACATCTTGAAAAAAAGATAAGATTTTTTTTTTACAGCCTTTCAACTTTTGCTGGTATTTTGACAAATTGACCAAAATGGCCAAATTCTGGAACAATTCAGAAAATCTAAAAATTTAATAGCTTTTTTATTCATGATTCAAATTTGATGAAACTTGCTTGGTACTAAGTCAATAGTATTTATAATCTGAAAGTGAAACTAATTTCTGTCATACAAGTGAGAGAAAATTTATAAAAAAAAATTAGATGTCGGCTACCGACCAAAACATTGAAATTCTGACTAAATCTCTACATTTATTTTACATAATTATTTTTTTTTACTCTAAATAAAATGTATATTTTACTATTTATTTATTGTTCTAATGTTCTTAAATCATTTTGAATAAAATAAATTAATTTAAAAGTAACAGGCTTCCATTCCAGACAAGTTGCACATTAATTATCAAAGAAGGCATCCTGCTGTGCTAAATAGCAGGTCTGAAAACTACCATTTTGACCCCATGGTTCCTGGTTTAAGTCCAAATGATAGGCTATCAATGTTAATATGTGTTGCTGTGTATAACACAGAAGAAGTGGTTGGTACTGGCTTAAATTAGAAATTCAATTTTGTCTAAATATAAGGCCGACATTTGTTTTCATACAATTAATATATATATATATGTTACACAAAATGAAATACATAAATCATATAAATAAATGGAATACAAGGAAGTTGCTAACTGTAAATTTACTACTTGCAATTGTAGTTTCATGTATTTATGCAACTTACTGACACCGATTAAAACCAATTTTGATTGACGATGTTAAGGCTTACTAATTTCGTAAAAACTTAACTGATGCCAAGTAACACGGTTTGAATGATAACACTGTATGAACTAACATACAAAACTATACATAAAACACAAACCAATTTAAGTTTTCACAACTTTCTATAACAATTAATAATAACAGCTTCAGTATTCCCAGTTGCTAACACTGATATGAGGCTGTAAGTTTGGTAGTTATTTTACTTCTATAATATCCACAACACAATTCAAGTTTGTATTAAAAACAACATTTTAAACATACATCTTTTACTAAAAAAGAAGTGATATTAATAATTTGATATATATATGTTTGTCATGATATCTTTCTAATTAAGTAACATTTATATACTGACCCAAATTTCATAAATCGTGTCAAATGCAGTAAAGATTAGTGAAGTTTTAGTGTGTCTTTGTTTAATATGTAAAGACAAGTATCATATAGAGAAATTGAGAATTTTCAGTAGAGGAAAATCTCTGATTGAGATGTTTAGTAAAACCAACCAGTGGTAATAAATGTCATTTTACAACGAATATTTACCTGTGTCGAGGCTATAGAAGGTGTCAATTACGTTGCATCCAGAAGGCTTACTGGAAGTAAAGGTTGATCAGGGAAAGGGTTTGATGTGCAAGTGCTGGGAAAACTCTATCCATGTACCTGAAAAGTTAAGAGAAACAACTTTATGAGATGAAAACTTAAATTGAAATAAAAAATATAATATCTGAAAATACTTCAGACATGTACATATAATTTTTTTAATTTTCTATTCAATACAAACATTTCCAATGGATTTGTTATTTTTTTTAATATTGTCTTGCATTAGCTAAGGCAATAAATACACATTGATTACATTGACTTTTATTATTGTCATTAACAGAAATCCTTAATGAGAATTTAATTGAATGATTTTAAAAGAAATATGCATTGTTACGTTTCTAGCAAGAACTAGGAAAAAGTACTATGGAAAAGTACACAGATTATTGAGGATGACATATAATACATGAAAAAAATGTGTAACAAACCATTTGTTTACTATTTTAAGCCTAGCCCTATTAGCTCAGTCAGTTACACGTCTGACTATCAATCAAGGGGTCGTGAGTTCGAATCTCCCTCCAGGCAACAGTCTCCGTGATGATTGATATACGACAATGTGTCTCATTATCATTCATCTTTCACCACTGATTCAAGTGGGAAAATTATCAGTTACTTGTGGAGATGGGGTGTGCTCAAGTACTGGTTAATCCCAGGAAACAGTGGTGAGGTTAACTGATTGTCTGTTAGCCCTCAATGGCATAGAAATGATGCTAAATATTCAATCATTTTTTTTAGAAATAAACATGTGTTGAAATTTTTGGGCCACATACAGTTATGGTTTTAATAAACATTTACATTATTTCCATTGGTAGGCCTTCAATACCAAACTGCACAACCCAGTGGTCCACTTCAGCATGTTATTGAGAAGTATGTGTGTCACTACCGGTGTTTACATGTGTTTCCATCTTCCGTCTTCCTACACAAAGACGCCAGCATCATCTTCATACATTACAGTAATTCACCATTAGAGGTCTCTACATATTTTACATTAATGTATGCAATACTATTGTCTTCTTTACTGTGTGTAACGTAATACCTCATCCACTCTCACCAAATGAAGGATGTTCACCAACTGTCAATGTCCTTGTATCACCATGAAGATCCTTTATCGCTCGTTTCTGTTTGATACATCGGCTTGTGGGAGGAGAATACTGAAAATGTATAGATAAATAAGTGTTACTTAATATAACATATTTTCATCTATTTATAACTTATCAAACTTTATAATTGTGTCAATATTTTGATTTTATTTATAGATAAATGACAATTGGTATGCCTTGAAACTCTGAACAAGTCTGTACATTACACACAACAACCATTTTTTCTTCTTCAATAGGTTTTATGTTTTATTTTTTCTTACAAGTGCATTATAGAAATTTATCATAACTGCATAATATAAAACTATATTATTGCATGTTATCACAACTTAAAAAACACTTATGATATTTCAATTGTGCAACTCGTAGTAACCATATGCACATAAAATGTATTGGTGAAGGACAGCACACATAGCCATTGCACAGGATCAAACCTACAACCTCAAGATCCAGGGTCAGATGCTATACAACTGGACCAGTCACACCAAAAGACGTTATGAAATGCAATAATAGGTTTGATATATACATATATTGTAACCTGAGGTCAAAATATATTTTTTCAAATCATCTTTTTAATCATATGCTTGTTTCAATTTTATGTAGCATAGTACATGATACATAATTATAATGTAATTTAAATGTATCAATACCCTTCTTACCCAAGATATGACAGGTTTCCGTACTCCAGATGCATACTTGTATCTTAGTACAGCCAGTGCTGGCAGTATATGTGTGAGATAAAAGGCAGTCAGTTTTATTCCATGACTCACTGTCCTTATATATTCTTTCAATAGATATATCATACAGGTTGGTTCAAACAACAGAATCACACCAAGGATTATTTAATGTTCAACTGGCCTTAAACTTGATAATAGTACTTATGATTTCTTTTTAATACTATCTTTTTATTTTTCTGTACTTTTAAACAAAAAGCACTGTTAGTTTTAGCAGCCTCCTTGATCATTGTTGTTTTATTTTGTAGAATGTTCTTAATCTCTAGGAGATCCTCACTGTCTTCTTTCTCCAATACAAGTCCATCACTTCTGGCTCCTAAACAAGGATGTTCCTTTTAAATAGCCAATCCCATTAGTAATACATGAGTATTCTCAAGGCCAGGATCTTTTATTTTTATATTTACATACTGTGAAATCATTAATTTTCGTTGGGTACTAATTTTCGTGGATTTCGTGGGGAGCCTAGACAACGAAATCAAATACTTATGAACTTAGTTTACGCCATGTGATGTTGTCAACATATAAATTACCTCTGTGTTCATATGCCTACGTGCATGCATTGTGGTAAACAATCCATCCTTTATTTTATATATTTTCTTTCGTCATATCGCATCACTATTTACATTGATACTTTTGTCAACAGTGCAAGATTTTTTATACTCATATCATCTTTAATTCTACGTCCATCCACTGATAGACGTGTGTGTGTGTGTGTGTGTAGCGAGGTGTGTTGTAATTTACCCCACTGCGCGTGTATACTTCAGTCAAATATCAGAGGTACTAAAAATAGACCGTCACCTTGTAACTAATTGCTATCGAGTTGAAACATTTTCAAACAATGTGAAGTTTATTTTGTTTCTCTTTATGACCATTTTTAATAAAACAAACAAATCTCTTAAAAGTCGTAGCACATTCATTTACTGTTTATTATCACAGTCACGTGATGTGGCATGTACTGTTGTTATTTACTGCAGGCCTGACTTCTGAAACCCTTTCTGGATTAGATCTCGTACTTCTCCTTTCCTCTCCTCTGGTTTGCATATCAATTAGTTCAATATCGTACTTGTATATTAGGGTACTAACTGGCATGTGTCATCTCTTATTGGCACAGCGGGATGCGATAAACCCTGACGAGCGATGTGTGCATTACAGCAGAGGTTAATTACTGGAACATTATTTTTTTTACTTTTTTTTTTTTTTTGAAATTTGATTTCAACAAATTTAAGACCCCACGAATATGTCTTTGAAATGGAAACCACAAAATTTAATACCCACGAAAATAAATGATTTAACAGTATTCTTTAAGAGTAAATGATTCCTGCTGTAGGCATTTACTCGTGAACCTGTTTCCTCTGAAAGTGTTGTATATAAGAGCAGGATTGTTGTTTTTATGTGATCTTGATATAACTTCACCAAATGTAGAGCTAGTTATTCTCAGTTTCCTCTGCTCAATCCACTTTTCATTTTTGCTTTGATCTTTTGTTACATTATCAATGTATTGAATGTCTTTTTCCATTAAAGCTACATTTTTTTTGTAGAATATCTCACATGCTGATTTTAACAATGACTCTGAAATATCAGGAGATTCATCTAGTACTTGTTTACCATAATGAAGCAAAGTTTTTTTAGATTTACATGCTGACTGACTTTCCTGTTTTCTTCTTCTTTTCCTGTCTTTTTTATTTTGGGCTTTCATGCTCTTCACAAATCGTTTTGTTCGCTGTCAATATGTATTTAGAAATGCTTTTCCAGACCTCTTACCAGTTGAAGATGCATACATGATGGCTGACCATGCTGGTCCCTTTATTGATCAAAATGCAATGCCATAGCACCTGCCATAAAAAGACCCTCGAAAGCATTTATTGGTCATCTTTCCACCATCAAACTTGCAGCAAACATGCATCCATGATTCTGCTAAGTTTGAGGTGAAATTTCCCAACAATCTATCTGCTTTCAGAGCAAATCGATTTAGAAAGAAATATATATCTTTCATCATCTCTTCATTCCCTTCGATATAACTTTCTTTTCCACCTCTCCTGAGGTCCATGGTATCCTCTGAACTTAAATCTGTTACACTTTCTTTCAAATACTGGAATTGTTGAATAACTGGATCTACTTCATCAATTGTTTCTTCAACCATATCTCTTTCCTCATGATCACCTTATCAACTACATGTTTGCAGAAGTCAGTGGAACAATGGTCATGCAATCCCAAAACATGCCTTTCACATAACATCCCCATACTGGCACGTTTTCTTGAATAACAGAATAACCCTTTACTTCATATAGACACCTTTGGACACCTCTAATATAGACGCCTTTGGACACCTCTAATATAGACGCCTTTTGATACCTAATATAGAAGGCTTTTGAATTATTGGATGAATTATGTTTATATTTACTGACAGAGTGGAAAACAGTGCAGGAAATGTTTAAATTAATGAAGAGTGAAAATTCATCTGCTTTTTGTCAAACTTAATTTTATATCTGTACGAGTTATCCAGCATTGGATCTGAATGAAACACGGCCATAAACATACCATAAAAACATAAATCATGTGGAATATGTTGATATATTTCCGTTTTTATAACTCAACATACCTGTTTTTACACTTTTAGTGCGTAATAAACGTAATGTTCCATGAAATCCTCTTGATTTTCTTAGACCGGAAACAAAATATAAAACAAGGGAGATAATTTTGTTTGGTACCCAGCATAATATATTTGTCATCATATGAAACTGGCCCACAATAGACTGTTACACTTACAGTTGTACTCCAAACTCATTGAGAATTTCCTGAATTTATATTCAATTCAAGCAGAACACAAAAAACAGTTAAAAACATGGGCATTGTCTGCTTCCAATTTCACAATTTTGCTCAAAGCGAAAGTAGGGGTGTTTCACATACAGAAGTCAAATCAGCCAAATTATTCAAAATTCTTACTGCCTAAAAAATAGTCCCATCTGTGTGTGATAGCTACCAGTCCACTCAATTTTGCACCATTCTCTGGGAAATATATTCCCTTCACAAGTTCACATTGCAATAGTACCTGTCAAGTGCATTTTCACACTTACACCATCTTGAACGACCACTGTCAATTTTCTATGGAACTATCTAGGAACCATTTTGACCCCCCTGGTTCCTGGTCTAAGTCCATATTCTTCGAGTACCATTATCACTACATAGCCTTATTACACAAATTATTATGGGCTAAATAATGTACATGTATTGAAAAACAAAACTTATATAATTATATTTTTAACTTAAATAAATCTGCAGGAAAATAGTGATATATATATTAAATGAAATACGATACAAATCTGTTGGTAAACAAAAATAAATACCTATCTTTTGGGAATTAATCGGGATGGCATATTAATATTGTCAAAAGTTGATAGTGAATCGCCTGTTGTAGAATGATAAAATGTTAACATTGACAACGTAAAACTTGATGCATTGAAATATATAAATCATTGATCATAATCAAAAGATCAGATGATTGGTATGTAATTTGTATATTTCTATGTATGCTATACAAATTCAAATCGATTGATTGTTTATAAATGATGATTTAAACATCTACATTTAATTTAATAATTGTGATCACACGGTGTTCCATGCAAAAATGCCAAAATGACCGTTCATACCTCATGGTGTGTGTATAAAATAGATAATATACAGAGCTACAGATAAAGTTTTGGTCAATTGGGTAATTACCCCCTGTTTTTGAAACAATTGGGTATTTCTGATTTCAATTGGGTAATGAAAAAACCATCACCCCCTTAAATAAAATTAATTGGGTATTTTGTCCCAAAAACATAAATTGAACCAGGTAGTTTAGTTGCATTTAATTAAATTGTTCCTTACTTGAACTGAAACTGCATATTGGTAATGTACATGGTCATCACAACAAAGGTATCTTCCTTTCACAACACTAAACTATTTATACAGTCTGCCTGACTCAAATAACCAAGAACGAAAGGTTAACTGTTTTGAACTAAAACACTGTAAACATTCAACTAAGGTAAATTTTGTCTTTTTACATAGTTTAATGTCACTGATATTAATATAGTTTGGGTTTTTTGGCAGTTCTGGGTTAAAAACCAGTGCACAACCTTGCCTTCCTTCTCCTTTTTTGTCTGAGCCAATGTTGTACAGCTGGTGTTGCATCATACACCGACAAACTTGGCCAAGCATACTGATGGTCATCAATGTGTTTAATGTTTCAGTTCCTAGTGATGCTCTAAACTTACTTTTAAGTCTATTTTGTGTACTAAATGTACGTTCACATTCAACACTTGTGGGCTGAAGACACAGGGCAATTGTTGCAAGTTTTGATACATTTGGCATAATGTCACCATGAAGAGCTATGATTCTTTTACACAGTCTATTAACACTCAAGTTTGCATATGAGGCATTGGCCATCCCTTCATACCTGGGCCATTCTTTTTCTAACTGTTTTGCATCAAGGAGCGGTTGTACTGTTCTGACTGTTTCCTGTGTTCCTTCAATCAAGTTCCCTTCAGTAAATTTCACAGACTTTTCATAGCTGTACAATGCAGATAGAGACTCAAATGCAGTTTTACACTCCTCCTTAGATGAACACTGAAGTTGTGAGGACTCGAACAAACAACTGAAATCATCATAGATTGCACTGTCCTCTTTTCTGAATCTACAGCCAATGTTTTTCTTCATCCTCTTGATATAGTCTGTTCTAACATTGCCAAACTCACTATCCATATTTGCATGATAAGCTAACTTTTCTCCCTCATACTCCACACCATCATCATTTTTTTTTAATGCTAACCTCATCTCAGCTAAGCATTCTCCATCATTTGTCTCAAAATATGTGAGCTTAGAAATTGTCCCATCTATCAAGGGTTTTATTTCACTGAAGAGAATATTGTTTTTTTGCAGACTACAACTCAGTACAGCTAACTCATTGTGTATATCCAGAACAAAAGCTATGACTAATGCTACTTTGTAGGAGTTAAAGTACTTGCTGAGACCCTTTGCCACTGCATTTTTCTCACCAGCAAATTTGGATAATGTCACTAAGACTGATGCAAAACACTCATATACAGCCTTGACTGCATTTCTGAGTCCAAGCCAGCGAATAGAGTAAGGCTCTTTAACTGTTACTTCTGGCTCTTCAAGAATTTTCTGGATATTTTTCAATGCCTGTGTCCTGTTACTGGAAGCGCTTATAAACAAGTAGAGTGAATTGAATTTCTCTTGAAATTTCAACATGAATTCATTTTTTTTTATAGAGTCTGTGCATGCTAAATTAAGCCGGTGCGCCATGCAGTGTGTTTGCACACAATAAGGTGCATATTTACTAATCAATTGTTTTCCTACACCTGTTTTTTTGCCTAACATAACTGCAGCTCCATCTGTGGCCAGTGATGTGCAGTTTGCAAGATCTATCCCACATTTTTCAAACTGTTCAGCTATACAGTTCACAATAGTATGTGCACAACCATCATCAAGATGCACATTACACAACATTTTGGTCTGAGCTTCACCTCCTTTTACAAACCTGACACACACACACTAAGTCTCTTGTCTACAGTTACATCTGTGCTCTCATCTAACATTAAAGCAAACACATCAGAGGCTTTGATATCATTCACTAATTCCAACTGAAGAACATGAGCAATAGATGTTTGCATGTCTTTAAGTGTGTCCCAGCTAAGATTGGTATACTTCATGTTCAAACCATTTTTCGTCTGTAATTCTAGCAACTGATTTATTGTGTTGGTTGGAATTTCAGACTTTGCTGCCATGTAAACAGTGTTAAAAACCAGTATATCACTATTGTCAAATGACACTGGGGTATCACTATCTAACTCAGTGTCAATAGAACTATGTGTAGCCATACTCTTAATTTTCTGCTTTTCATATGCAGCATATGCAAACTTGTGTTCTGCACTTTGACCATGTCTAACAATCCCAGATAACTGAAAGTTAGGGGACCCTTCTGTGGCCCATACATTTGTGAGTTTTAATTGCTGCTGCATGTTTGTGCAGATTTTACATTTCATACGATCCGTAGCAGACCCAGTAACAGTAACATCTAACCACGAATACTTCAATTTCCATTCGGCTACCGTTTTTGTACTCACAGCGTCAGAAGAGTGCTTTTTTGGCTTCACTATCCGTGTCAACAAATCGTCTAATATTTCACTCGCAAGCTCATTTGGGTCTACAATTACACTGGTCAGGAGATCTTCAATAATCTGTCGGCACATTTCGTCACTTTGTACTTCCGACGATGTAAAATAACCGCGCAAAGTATTACTTTGGATCGGCAAGGTTTGTTTTTTCCTGCCTCGCGACGACATGATTGCGAAAGAGGAAATGAAAGCATTCAATCGCTGTTTACCGGCTATTCCTATATTAACTGCGCAGTAGTGATCACGCGCGGGGAACCAGACAAGGCACCCTAAGGATTTAAATGATCGAAAGAAACAGAAAAAAAAAACTCTTTTTTTTTATTTCCCAATTATTGTAGACGATTGTCTCATTAAACTAAGAAAAGATGCATACTATGGTTTAAACTATTGAAATGGTTAGATCGTAATTCGACATCCATCGCATTTACATCCTATACATATTTAATATTTTAAATGGGGCGCCATAATATTCGATGTCCTTTGTTTATGCAAAATAGTCTACAGGATACATTTTGATTGGACAATACGTTCTACGACGCTGTGTGTTACAATTCTTAAATATATATACACTCTCAGTTGTCAAATTACTGATTACGCAACAGTATATATATATCGAGAACTGTATAAAATGATACGACACAGCGCGTGCCCTTGGCCATTTACACGGTCCGATGGAAGGATAAAGTGTCGGCAAAGTCAATATCGCTTTGACCTAAACGACTAGACTGGCATTTTGTTACTAGTGCTTTTTTTAGTCACTCGCTTTTCTAAATTTCCACTCGATTTAAGTGAGTATGCGTGTCTAAATTTGAACCCTGAGAACTACCGAAAAGAATGTATACCGTACCGAGACGATTTTACGTCGATTACGCGCATGTTTTTGAACATTTGCGTATTGGGGTTTTCTGAATGGGTTTTTGTACGCATGTTTTTTAATTTAATTGCGTTTTTGATAAAATCAATTGCGTTTTTACGCAAATACGCAACCTATCTGTAGCTCTGTAATATAGTTTAAAAACCAACACGTCATCATTTTTTGTGCTCCACTGTCTTTTTCTGTGCTATTTTTCTATTCAAAAAAATATGTGTTGCAAGTAATCAATAAAGGACCACTTGCCTGGACATTTATGTTTACATAGCCTGTATGAGTTAATTGAAAAATTATGAACTTTAGTATCAAATATGGCAAATGGTAGTTTGGAATTACCTTAACGTGAATGGACATGTGTTATGGTAGAAAATATTGATTTATAGAATCTAGTTGTTTAAACGTTGAATGCCAACATCCTTTTTTGCATTGAAACATTAATGGGCATTTCTTAAGTGATCGCAAACCGGCAACATCATCATAATGCTGTAAAACATGACAAGCATCTGATCAACTCTTTTGAGTTCAAGCGGTCTCCAACGCCTCGTTACTAAAGTGGACGATGTGCATCTGCTGTTCTTACACACAATAATGGACCAGAACCTGTTCTATATAGGAATGCTTATTTATCCAAGATGTATACCTAATACCGCGATATACCTATTATCCCGAATGCCCATATAAAAACAATCTTGGAAGACATGCGCAAAGCTCCAACTTCCGTTAGCATCGGCATTTGTTTGCATTTCGTATCAGCAACTGTTTATTACTCAGGATACTTGAGTAACCTTATTACTTTTTATTATTGACGCCTTTCTTTACATAGCTGAAAAAAATTAGACTCGCGGTATTAGGTATGACCAGTATATATTTATCCATTTGATAAGCAAAAAGTAGATCTAGTCTAGAGAATTTCATTCAAGACGATTCACACAATTTTATACAAAAACAAGCTCCATCATCTATCAAATCATTATAATCAATCATCCTCTTCATCAAACGAAAAATGGAGCGCGTGGTCCAGTGGTAGAGCACCGAACCCATGATCGGAGGGTTGTGTGTTCGATCATCCGCCACGGCTATGTGTGGTGTCCTTGAGCAAGACACTTTTTCCGCATATGCTTTGTACTGGTTTTACCCAGGAAGACTTTGAGCGTGATTTGTCTAAGTTGTAAGAACTTGTTTCACAATCGAAGTAAAATAAATAAGTTTAAACTAAACGAAAAATGCCGCGGACGAACCGGTCGGTTGGCGAAACCACTGTAATTCGTCCTGCCTTGCCCAAATATAAGGCAATGTTGGATCCGATGTACGTGATATTTTACATAGACAGTTGTATAGAACTTACCTACAACAGCCATAGACCGTTACTCGAATGTCAGACGATACTGTCATCGTAAAAACATGCCGTTGCTTTATTTTTGCGAAAAGCAAAACACGCACGTAACAGACGAAATTTGTAGCAACATGGGAAATTTTATGAAGGACATCATGACGTCAAGCGCATGCGCAATACGCTGTTCAAAACTTGTAGAATGGAATAGAATAGAATATTTTATTCAGAAAAAAAAACAATTCCGAAGTTTTTAGTAAATCCTGACTCACCCGTTTGGGCATTTAACGATCTGTACTTTAACTTCAATACACTTGAACCATGATGGGAGACGAGATGATCAACACAGTCTTGAAGACGGTTTGTTGAAAACCCGCAGTAATAGCACTAACTATCCGTAGTATTTTCTGGAGAAAGAAAACAACATACTGATAATTTACGACCTTATATATTCCATTTTTTTCCATTGTATACCAAAAAAATGCACAACACACCTACAAATATGACAAACACGTATCTGTTATGTGTTCATAAAATCGCTTGATTTTATTTTTCAATATAATGCTATCACTATGGCATGAGTTCAAAAACTACATGTAGATAAATATGTAATACTGATCAATTACTTAATATTAGGCAAATAATCTGTGTATATCTGATAAGTAATGCTGTAAAGTTGAATTAATAGTTTCAGATTACCAAATGTATAAACTAAGAAAAACGTGTCTGCACCGTATCCTTTTCTTCGATAAAGGCTATGCCGTATCCAAATATTGGGCTTATTTTCCGGAAAGTACATGCCGTTTCACGGTGTCTATGCCGTGTACTACACAAAATAGAAAATAACGAATTTTGAATACATAGAGTAAATTTATCGAGTCTGCACTTTACAGGGAGACAGTAAGGTATTTTCTTTTCATTTTATTCGGGTTTATATTTAAAAAGAAATCGTGTTGGATAGATCAAATGACCTAAATCAGGTGGTTCTCTCGATCAAAAAAATACCGCCATCATAGAGACACATTTATCGCTTATTTTCTATTTTATTCAAAGGAACCAAAAGCTGTACCATATGCAATCAACAATATAGCTAGTTCCCTTCAGTAAACAGCCATACAAAGTGTTATTACTTCGTTGGTAAAAGCAAAATACAGATTGAAAATGAGACGTACCTTTTTTTTGTTATCGCTGTCGCCATCTTGGTTGTCTATGCCGGAACACGGAAAAGCTATGCCGCATCACGATCACGACAGTGAACAAGGCAATGTTGTATTTGCAGTCCTATTATATTTTGCCTGTTCATAAATGATCTTGTAAGTTACTTAAAAATACTTTTAGTCAATGAATATATGTAACAGAGGACATGTGCGACCTCTACGCTCTTTTTTTACGCTGATGGTTTTTCTAATTTTAGTGAAACAGCTATCTAACTACAACGGCAAATCAACTGTATATCTAATTTTTGTAATTCATTCCACATGAACATCAATTTAGATAAAACAAAAATATAGTCTTTAGAAATGGGGGGTGCTTTAAGAAACCACGAAAAAGGGTATTTCAAACAAAAGCTTATTGAGGTTGTTTCTATGTATATGATATACGCATGCGCAAGATATATGGCGGTGAAAAATTTAGCTGAAGAAATTTAAAGTGAAAATGGATTTTAAACTGTATTTAAGTTGACTATATTAAGTAAAATGTATCTAAAATGTACATTTGTGTGTGTTATTATGATGGACTTAATTTTAAAGGATAGTTGTGAGTACTTCTTATTTAATTAACTGAAACTTTTCGTGGATTGACGGCTTTGTGTTGAATGTTGAGTAAACATGGCGTCGAATTATATAAACAGTGACAATCGGTTCTCAGTATTTTGCGAAGACGTTGGGCGTGAACCAGATCAGAATGATGACACATACAGTTATACCGATATAGTAGGGAAAAGACGGCGTCGAAATACTAGCGGTAAATCATCGCCACACGCTGACACAGAAGTTGAGTGCAAGCTTGCTTTCATTGTTGATGAATTAAAATGCATTAAAAATAATCAAGCTAATACCCAGAACATTGTAACTGCAACATACGAGTTTATGAGAAACTCTTGCAAAACATTGGATCAAGTAGTAGAAGTCACCAACAAACATACACACTTATTGAAGACATTAGCCTACAAATCAATTGATCTTGAAGCTAGAAGCCGACGAAATAATCTGATATTCTGGGGATTTCATGAAATACAATATGAAAACAGTGCTGACATTATAAAAGATTTTATTGAACATCGTCTGGGCATCGATTCTTACGATATATACATTACACGTGCGCACCGGCTTGGAGCTCCACGTAATGGCACACTCAAACGACCTATCATTGTCAACTTCCGAGATTTTGGTGACGTTGAAATGATAATCAGAAATGCGTACAAGCTTAGGGGTTCGCAATACTCGGTTGACAGAGATCTACCAAAGGAGATCACCGAAGCACGTAAAAAGTTATGGCCAAAATTAAAATCTCTTAAAGAAACCAACCCTAGCACAAAGGTACAGATTGTATACCCTGCAAAGTTATTGTGTGGCCGAACAATTATAAAAGATGAGTTCCCGGACTGGAATATGCATATTTCACAATCAAGGGTATGTGAATTTATGGATATACCGATACAAAACGAGCTAAAAACCAGTGATTGCGCAATTACGGAACAGTCAGTGATACAGCCAGTAAACACTGTACACAATGTCAGAGGTCAAGGGTCGAAGTTGCCAGCTACTGACACACACGTCAATATGGACATAGCGACTACGAGCGCACCTGCACCAATAACTCGACCATGTGAATCGAGTATGCCTATCAATATTACGGTGGCAAAAAAATGTACCAATACAAAAAATTCGGAGAGCAGTGGCAGTACACCGGTACATAACAATAATAAAAACAAAACAGGTGGACATGTGTCGAGGCCAGTCAGCCGTAAAGTAGATGTCCGGCATAGAGCGCAGTCAGCCGCGGCAAAGTTTCGTGAACGAATTTCACATTCTCGGGACAGACGAACCAGCCTATTTGATAACAATAGACAGCCATCAGATTCTCTCAACCGAAATGGCGTACAACAGCATGGTGATTCACGGGTATCACGTGACTAGGACGTTCTGGAGGAGGTGAAACTTCGTGTTGCTTTATTAAATGTTCAAGGCTTAGTGTCAAAGCGAACAAATAAACTGAACTCTGAAGAAATTACTTCATTATTCAATAACAATGACATTGTACTATTTACTGAAACTTGGTCAAACGAGCTAATCGATTATCAGGTTAAAAATTTTGATTGCTTCCCTTTACATAGAAAAAAGAAAAATATCAATAGTAAACGTGACTCTGGTGGTATTATGATATATATTCGTAACAATTTTGTAACGGATGAGACTCTATTTTTTCAAAGTGAAGATGATATTTTATGGATTAAAATCAAAGGCGACACATTATGTTTGCAGTACGATGTATTTGTAGGTTTATGCTACGTTTTGCCAGAGGGCAGTGGCAGACAAGCTTTTGTGGAAAATAGTGTTTTTGATAGATTATTATTTTCGATAATGGATATTCAAAATAAAACTAATGGCCAATGTCACATTCTTTTAAATGGTGATTTTAATAGTAGGTCATCCGACAATGCTGATTACGTTACGCATGATACCGTTACACATATAAATATTTTGCCTGATGACTATGTTGCTGATATGTTTTCTCCGAGATTCTCGCAGGATAAAGGGCATATAAATAACAATGGCAACTTGTTATTAGATTTATGTAAACAGACTGGGTTAAGAATTTTAAATGGTAGAGTGGGTTCTGATAAGGGAGTAGGGAAATACACGTTTGTGGGTAATAGAGGGAGTAGTTTGGTAGACTATGTATTAGCATCGGAATCTATTTTTGACTACGTCTCTTACTTTAATGTTGATGAACCAAATATATTGTCAGATCATTGTACAATTAATTTTATATTAAAAAATACAACTGACAATATAGCTATTAAAATAGATACTAAAGATGAAATTATAGAGAACTGTAGGTATATCGATAGTAAATATGTATGGAATAATGATTTAACGGAACGTTTTGTGAGTGCATTAAATTCAGAAAATATTAAAACGGAAATGAATGTTTTAAAAAACGACATAGATGACATAGAATGTAATAGTGATATCGAAAATACGGTCCAACACTTATGCAATATACTTGATAACATTGCAGATCCATTATTTAAAAAGCAGGCAACACGCAAACAAAATATATATGGAAGTGATAATAAAGATTGTAATCCATGGTTTAATGAAGAATGCGCAGAAAGAAGAAATTGTTTTACTGTAAAGCTGAATAAATATAGAGATAACAAAAATGATGAAAATAGAAAAGAGTTGGTTAAATCAAGATCAAATTACAAGGCTACTATAAGGAAACACAAATTTCAGTTTGACAATGACCAAACACGCAAATTAGAATATAATCGTTATAAAAATGCTAAAGTCTATTGGAATATGCTGAAAAGTATCGCAGGTTTAAAAACGTCCACTGTAAACATATCAATATTCGAAACATATTTTAACAGTATAAATAATCCGAATGACCCATTTTTTCAGCCGGATGAAGACGTTGTATATTTTAATGAAATGTATATGGAAAATGAATTACAAATCATGTTTGATGAGCTTAATTATGAGCTTACCGACGCCCATATCTACACTGCTATATGCCAATTAAAGAATGGAAAATCGGGTGGACCTGATAAATTATTAAATGAATTTTTTATACATGGTAAACATACTCTGACTCCAATCTTAAAATTAATATTTAATAAAATATTTCAATCTGGACATTTCCCTGACACGTGGTCTGAGGGTTATATCATTCCGTTACATAAGAAAGGTAATCTTAACGATCCTGGAAACTATCGTGGCATTACTTTACTGAGTTCGTTAGGTAAGCTATTCACACGTGTGCTAAATAACAGATTAAATGACTGGGCTGAAGCTTATAATGTATACATTGAGGCTCAGGCTGGCTTTCGTAAACACATGAGTACGGTTGACAATATTTTTGTACTTCACGGAGTTATAACTCATATGATTAACACTGGTAAACAATTGTATTGCGGGTTTGTTGACTTCACGAAAGCATTTGACTACATCGTGCGAGAAAATCTATGGTTTAAGCTTATCAAGTTAGGTGTTAGGGGCAAAATACTTGACATTATCAGATCAATGTATAACTCAATAAAATATAATAACTGTTTAAGTGATGAATTTACATGTGCGTTAGGCGTTCGTCAAGGGGAGTGTTTATCGCCGTTTTTATTTTCAATGTTCTTAAATGATTTAGAAGAAGATTTTGTAAAGAATGGCTTTGAAGGAATTGATATTAGCACTATGAAAATGTTTATTTTATTGTATGCGGACGACATAGTGATATTTTCTGAAACGCCAAATGGATTACAAAAAGGTTTAGATATTTTAGCCAATTACTGCAAACGTTGGAAATTAAAAGTAAATACTACAAAAACAAAAATAATGGTTTTTAGGAAAGCAGGGTTACTACCTAGGAATTTAACATTTTTGTACGAAGGAAATGAAATTGAAATAGTTAAATCGTTTTGTTATCTTGGGATTGTATTCACTCAAGGGGGGTCATTCAATGAAACACAAATTACTTTGGCAGGCCAAGCGTTGAAAGCTATTTTTAAATTAAATAAATATATATATAGATTCACAAATATTTCGGTCAAACACAAACTTGATTTATTTGATAAACTTGTAAGCCCGATACTTAACTATGGATCTGAAGTTTGGGGTTTTACTACGGCTTTAAATATCGAAAGAGTACATACAATGTTTTGTAAAAAAGTGCTAAATGTAAAAAGGAGTACACAAAATGATTTCATTTATGGAGAATTAGGAAGAACAAATCTTGTCACACAAAGGCATTATAACATTGTCAAATATTGGTTAAAAATAATTTGCTCTGGCGAAAATAAATTTGTAAAACTCGTATATAACATGATGAGAAGTGATGCTGATCTGCATCCAAATAAAAAGAACTGGGTAACGTTATTAAAACAATTATTATCTGCTCTTGGTTTTTATGACGCTTGGTTATTCCAAGGTGTTGGAGATAACACTTTGTTTTTGTATAATGTAAAACAAAGATTACAAGATAATTTCATTCAAAATTTACATTCTCGTCTTCGAATCTCAAGTAGAGCGAATACCTACACTTTAATTTTTGATAATTTTGCTTTAAAATCTTACTTGTATATGGTTAATATAGAAAAATACAGAATTGCGTTATCTAGGTTAAGACTCTCATCTCACAATTTACAAATAGAGGCTGGAAGATGGCACAAACCTCATAGTATACCTTTAAATGAACGTAAATGTACCACATGTGATACATTAGAAGACGAATATCATTTTGTAATTGAATGCAGATTGTATAATCAAATAAGAAACACATATATAAAGAAATATTATTGGAAAAGGCCAAGTATGTTTAAATTTTTAGCACTTATGCAAAGTCAAAACGAAAAAACTATTAGATGTCTTAGTGTTTTCGTGTTTAAAGCTTTTGAAATAAAGAAAAATGAAATATTCAGTTAACCCAACTTACACTGCTATGTTACAAGTTTACATAACTTATATGAAATATAAAAACAATAACATAGAAAACATTTTTGAATACAATTGCATCTAAATTCAAATATTGTATTAACAGTTTATATGTTTGGAATATTGTCATCAGTAATACTAAATTATGATTGAAATATGTCACCTTCTCCGCACAAATAAGACGAAAATTACGAAACAGTGTTATGACACTGAAATGAAGAAAACAAGAACACAATAAGTGTGTTTATGTGCGTGCCTGTTCATGTGCAAATATGTGCGCGCGCGTGTGTGAGTGTGTGTGTGTGTGTGTGTGTGTGTGAGTGTGTGTGAGTACGTCTGCGCGTTGTATTTAGTTGTACACATTTCACATGCAATTACTGCACCATTTGTTGTATCAATTGTAAATATGCATTGTATGTTGTATCCTCATGGGTCTTATGGCCTATTGGAATTTCTGAATAAACGATATTATATATATGTATAAATATTTAGGCATTCATATGACATCAAAACTTGTGTGGACTAAGACACATGAATATGCATCGAAACAAGCCCTAAAATCTATTGCATGTATATTTAGATATTAGCATAATTTTGGACAGTTTAGCCAGAAGGATATTTTCAAATTATTTTATAGCATGGTCAAGCTCATTTTATGCTACGGTGCATAAATATGGGGGTATCAGTTTATCGATAAGTTGGAGAAAGTTCATTTAAAATTTTGCAGACAATACTGTTCTTTACCTCAACAGACAGCTAGTTGTTTTGTTTTTGGCGAATGTGGCCGTCTACCACTTTGCACTACATATATGCCACAGTGTATTAAATACTGGCACAAAACATTACATATGGATCGGAAGAGATATCCATATCAATTTTTATCGCTTTTTAAAGGATCCCTTTTTCGAAGTACAACAATCTTAATTTTAGCAGTAGTTTGTAGATCTGTCGGGTTTTTACCTAATATCACCATATCATCAGCAAAAAGCATTAAAATGAATGTAATATCATCCAGGTTCATTACTCTTAACTTTATTGATGATTTAGGTATAATAAAATGTTAAATTGTGTAAAGCATTATAAGTAAAAGATGAACTCAGTTTGGAATCAGGATAATTTATTAATCATAAGAAAAAGCAAGCTATTGTTTAAATCAGTGTAATGTTTATCTTAATTATTTTAAATGTGTATTGTATGTGTAATATTTGTGATAAATTGTTACTCTGTCTATATTATATGTAATGTTATATGTATTTTCAGTGATAAAAATGCGACAAATAAAATTGTTTAATGAAGAAAGTGTGTAAAAAGTTGTAAATCAAATAACAAGAGTTGTAAGAAAACATAGTCTTAAAAATAGTGTCTACGTCAATAGATATGCTCAAATTATCCATATTATCTATTAATTTTCTTAATTTCTGTCATTATACTATGTTTTTAAAATTGTTTATCAATCGGATAAAGGCTGTACGTACACCATTTGTAATTCATACAACATATATGTGCTCCATAGCAATCACTTCAAAATCTACGCCTTAGAACACACGTTGAACAATAGTTATTCGAATATTTAAAACAGGAAAACATTTAACTTTTGAAACAAATATTAAACTCGAACCTGAACATCTACATGTACAGTAACGAATGTATCGAATCATGGCTGTTGTCACATAGTTGAAACTTTACATTATGAAGACCATCCGACAAGTAACACTCGTTCAAATCTATTAGTTGATCGTTCTCAACACCTATCTAGTCTTTTGCGCACTAGAATAAACTCCAAACAGACGAATTTAACTGTAAATAAGCACGTTTGTCTTTGGTAACGTATGTATCATTAATAAACATGTTTAGCAGCAGATTCTTAACTTGTTCAGTTCATCGTTTAACTGTTGATAAAGTCGTTGGAAACAGAGACGTTATCTCGCATAGAAGTTGTGTACTATCACTCTAACGTCGATCTACGCATTGTGGCCATTTATACAGTCGTTTTGCACGGAACATAAAATTATTTTCAAATCACCTTCACTAATTTAGTATCCTTGACCTATATGACCTATGTATCATATACCATCGTACACAGCTGCAACAAGAGTATCAATAGTAGTATTTTTGAAATCCTTGATCATTTTTTCTACATATGTCGCTACAGGTGTAAGCCTACAATATTTTAGTTTTCTTTATTCTATAGCAAATAATAAAAGTTTGAAGGCCTGTCATTAGTTTAAACTTATTTATTTTACTTCGATTGTGAAACAAGTGAAACTTACATTTAACTGTTTGTCAACCTCTGCACTACCAAAATATGATGAGAAAAGTAGGGATCATGTGTCATATAAGATATTTTTTTCTGCTCAGTGTGTACACTGTTCACAAAGTGAAAACAGACTTCCAAAATTATAATTATATCCACGCTCCAATTTCCAAGTATTTTTTTTTTCTTCAAAATTCACAATTCAAACATGACAATGCTTTCAAAATGTTCAAAATACATTAATAATGCCATTCAAATAAAAAAAATGAGCATTAAAATATGGAAAATGCATTTTTTAAAGAAGAAGAAACAAGGGTTATTTATAACTGCCATTACGCGACTATCCCACGGATGCACTTCCTTTTCCAATGGTGATACTATGCCTACAGATGTCTACACCTTAGGACTAGACTCGGCCGTATCCGTTTCAGGTGTCTCAGATACTGACGTACGACTGGACTCAATACTTGTCACTGCAAGCAAGAAGGACTGTACTTTCCAACTATCACAAAAGTCCCTGCTAATGCAAAACCCCACAATAGCACGATGTTTCTTTAGACATAAGTTTGGTAGTATCGCTTGTCATGCATGTAGTTTCATTGTTTCCTTCATCGGTTTGGGTTTGGTACTTTATTTATTGTCTCTTGTTTCAAACATGTCTCACATTTTGGTACATAGATGAACTGTATACCTTTCGTGCTTGATTTATTTGCCCATCCATAAAACTCGGATAAAATTAAGTCATTTGCTGACTGTTCAACAACTAGTTAATTAAAAGTTATAATGAACAATTTGCACAACATAACATATTATCGAACCGATAACTATGGAATTGATACTGTGACAAAATCACAGGCAGCTGTTGCGTAAATGAAAGTCAGGTTATCAGATTATATTATCCGGTTACTACTCTAGTTCATGTTTCGATTAATGATGGTTTATTCTCTAAATAAAGAATGATTAAAACGTGACTTAACACTTCTTGTTGAAAATGTGATACATACGTTACCGACGGAAACGTTATAAGTATCACGTTTTGCTAATGCTAATTGGTTGGGTGTCTTCAACATACTGGTTTACTTTTGCGGTTAAAATTGTCTTATCGTCAGTAGAGAGAGAGAGAGAGATTCCTTCGATTATAGAATCGTTTTTTTATGGCACACGCCATTGCTTCAGCTTGAAGTATGTATAAAATAGGCGCTACTGGACACCCTTGTTTTATAGATCTTGAATTATCAAAATTTTCAGATATAAAACCATTATTTTGAATCGCTGTTTTTTGAAAATTTAAGCATCATGTAGCTCTAGTTAATGAAAATTGTTTCAAACCCATAGTGTTCTAAACATTTTTAATCCGATCCCATTCTACCCTGTCAAAAGCTTTTGTTTGGTCAAGAAAAAACTAATACTCAAATCTTGTATAAGCCTCTTTGCCTCGCTAATGAATCGACTATTTACGTAACCTTTTTGATTAGAGTTTATGAGGTTCGGCAATAAATCTTTAAGTCGTTCAGCAAAACATTTTGCTATGATTTTGCAATCAACGTTAAGAAGCGTTAAAGGGCACCACTTTTTTTTAGATATTCTCTTTCTCCATTTTTATTTATTAGAGAAAGAACACCTTTATATTGAGAATCTGATAACATATTAACATCCTGAATTTCATCGATAACCTGCATGAATCATCTTTTATCAATAGCCAGAACATCTGGTACCATTCGGCCACTATGCCGTCTTCACCTGGTGATTTTGATAATTTGAATTTGAAAATGGAATTCTTTACCTCGACATCTGTTCATTTAGAATCAAGTTTTCTGCAGTCTTCTGTGCTTATGAATTTATCTATATTAGAAAAACGAACTCGGGCAGAAATTTAATCAGTTCCCTCAGATTTAAAGAGGCATTTTTATATATAAAATCTTGTTTGTTCATTTAATGTTGAATTTATGTCTGTCTTTATATTCCCGGGATCACATTTTATTTTGGGCCATAGCTTCTAAAAAAAAATGGTTTGCCTTTGAACTAAGTTATGCAGCATTTGGCAGCATTTCATAGAAATTGAAAATTATTTTAAATAGAGAATAAGATAAGTCTGTGTTTTGAGTGCCATTGTTTTGCTTTAAAAGTTGGATTTTGTTTTCTAGACTAAGCCTGGATTTTCTATATCTTTGCGCTTGTTGTTTACAGTAGTCAATTGAAATATGCTTTATTTTGTGTTTTGTCATATCCCACCAATTCCGTTTTGTGTTAAATTTGTGTTTTTCATTTTTCCAAAATTTCCAAATGTTTCAATAATTTCTTTGTATTCAAGTTGTGAATGAATACTGGTATTCATTTTCCATAGTCCCGGTCCGCGTTCTGTGAATTCGGTATTAAGCCTCATTGATACCGGGTCGTGATCTGAATATAAAAAATGGCGTATTTTCACGATATCAATTTTATTGTCAATTGATTTGCTGCATAATAAAAAAAAACAATTCGCAATTTCGATATGCTGTGAGAAAAAATGTGAACTTAATTGCGTTTGGGTGACGTCTGTGCCAGACGTCCTTGATATCGATTTCAGCTATCTGTGAGTTCCGTTAAGCCCTCGTCACTCTTGTAATTACTGGCTCGTGTTTTCCTGTCCAGTTTACTGTTAATGGCACAATTGAAGTCACCTCCAATTTTGATGACATTTGACATTTTATAAATACTATGTTGTGTCCAATGACAACAAAGAAAATAGAAAACATATTGCTATTTCTTACCAATTGATAGGAGACGCACGTTTTCGTTTCAGTACCATTCAGACGTGCTTAAAATGCGTGTAACGTATGTATCATTTATTTTCAAACCTCCCGGGCAACAGCGAATATAAATTATCATGTCTTCACGGAGAAACACGAAATGATACTTCTATTTTTATGTTTTATATCAAACATGACATAAAGATGTATTTAAAGTTTTTAAAATATAAATTTATAAACAATAGTTGCAGCACACTAAGCATCATTTTAAGTAGTAACGATTACGTATCATGGATTTGGAGACATGTATTTTCATCAACCTACAAGCTATAAGAATGAACCATTAACATGGTGGTGTAGAGCGAGTATCAATCTACCAAAATAACTGCATTTTCTTCATGTTAGTGAGTATTTTAATCTGAGCACTCGTATATAAAGACACAGTTAGTAACCTATGTATCAATTTGCGTCAATACATGGTGTCATACAAAAATATTAATCGGTATGTATGAAAAATTTGAATTGCGCCAATTTAGGTAACATTTTCCGGATGTATTAGTATCAAAAAATACAAAAAAAATTTAAAAGGGAAGTCACGACTGTAAGGAACCCCTGTTTGCGCCCCATTGATGAATTTGGGTGATTAGGCTGGGGAAGTAGGGTTCCTAGTTTCCAGGGGCGGGGCCTAAAACTGAGTATCGTATTTAAGTTAAGTCAGGTGTGCTGTAAGTGGGCGGATAGTAGCTTCTAACCTACGTAGAATAACTAAGTTTAAATATAATGTCGGTGTAGATGTATATAGGCCGACAAACATGCATGTTTTTTTTCTGAATAAAAATATTCTATTCTATTCCATTCTACAAATTTTGAACAGCGCATTGCGCATGCGCTTGACGTCATGATGTCCTTCGTAAAATTTCCCATGTTGCTGCAAATTTCGTCTGTTACGTGTGTGTGTTGGTTTTAACAAAAATAAAGCAACGGCATGTTTTTACAATGACAGTATCGTCTGACATTCAAGTAACGGCCTATGGCTGTTGTAGGTAAGTTCTATACAACTGTCTATGTAAAATATCACGTACATCGGATCCAACATTGCCTTATAATTGGGCAATGCAATGCAGGACAAGTGCTGAAGACATTAGACTGGGACACATTGCAATCCCGACGCCAGCATACCAGGCTTGTAATGATGTACAGGGTAGTGTAACATCTCATCGCTGTCCCTGCAGACATTTACTTAGTTCCCATGACAGCAACCTACACATACTTCAAGATTAACGATCCCAGTCGAATGTTAATTGTAATCTACATTCCTTCTTCCCGAGTACCAGACTCTGGAATAGCCTTCCTGCTGGACTGATAGCAACGCCCAACCTACCATCCTTCAAGATGGGGTTGCCGAATGCCATGAAGTAATCATCCTAGAACCCAGTTTTTAACCTGTATATAATGTTATTTTAACTAAGTGCACTTGGTCATCAACGCCTCATGTTCATGCACTCAATTCGAGAATACTCAGTTCCTGATGGATGAATTACTTGGAAGCAGAAGAAGAATTACAGTGGTTTCATCAATCGACCTGTTCGTCTGCATTATTTTTAGTTTGATGATGATGACGATTGATTATGATGATATGATAGATGGTGGCATTGATGATGATGGAGCTTGTTTTTGCATAAAATTGTGTGAATTGTTTTGATAAAAACACTTAAATAAAATTCTCTAGACAAAATCTACTTTTTGCTTATCAATGGTGGATAAATATATGACTTGGATAAATAAGCATTCCTATACAGAACAGATCTGGTCCATTATTGTGTGTAAGAACAGTAGATGCACATCGTCCACTTTAGTAACAAGGCGTTGGGAGACCGCTTGAGCTCAAAAAGGTTGATCAGAGGCTTGTCATGTTTTATGGCATTATGATGATGTTGCAGGTTTGCGATCACTTACGAAACGTCCTTTAATGTTTCAATGCAAAAAAACTGTTGGCATTAAATGCTTGTGTATAACGTTTAAACAACTAGATTCTATAAATCAATAATTTTCTACCATAACACATGTCCATTCACGTTAAACTAATTCCAATCTTCCATTTGCCATATTTGATACTGAAGTTCATAATTTTTTAATTACCTCCTACAGGCTGTGTAAACATAAATGACTTATTCCCAGATGAAATAGTAGTTAAAAGATACATAAAACTAGTGTGTATATGTAAAAAAAAAAAATTCAGAGACTTGTAAATTACATAATCAATGCCAAATTCTTATTGTATTTTTTGTGTCACTCCACGCAAGTGGTCCATTATTGTTTACTTGCAACACATATTTTTTTTAATAGAGAAATAGCACAGAAAAAGACAGTGGAGCACAAAAATGATGACAAGTGTTAGTTTTTAAACTATATTATCTATTTTATACATATAAATGGAAGGCCATTTTGGCATTTTTCGCATGGAACACCGTGTGATCACAATTATTAAAATAAATGTAGATGTTTAAGTCATAATATATAAACAATCAATTGCATTTGAATTTGTATAGCATAGATAGAAATATATAGATTACATACCAATCATCTGATCTTTTGATTTATATATTTCAATGCATCAAGTTTTACGTTACAAGTCAGTGTTTACATTTTATCTTTTTACAACAGGCGATTCACTGTCAACTTTTAACAATATTAATATGCCATCCCGATTAATTCCCAAAAGATTGGTATTTATTTTTTATTTACCAACAGATTTGTATCGTATTATATTTAATATATATATATATAACTACTTTCCTGCAGATTTACATAAGTTAAAAATATAATTATAAGTTTAGTTTTTCAATACATGTACGTTATTTAGAACATGAATAATTTGTGTGATAAGGCTATGTAGTGATAATGGTACTCGAAGAATATGAACTTAGATCAGGAACCAGGTGGTCAAAATGGTTCCGAAAGTAGTTCCATAGAAAATTGACAGTGGTCGTTCAAGATGGTGTAAGTGTGCAAAATGAACTTGACAGGTACTTTTGCAATGTGAACTTGTGATGGGAATTTATTTTCCCAGAGAATGGTGCAAAATTGAGTGGACTGGTAGCTATAACACACTGATGGGACTATTTCTTAGACGGTAAGAATTTTGAATAATTTGGCTGATTTGAACTATGTATGTAAAAAAGGCAAAAATTGTGAAATTGGAAGCAGTTAATGCCCTTGTTTTTAACTGTTTTTTGTGTTCTGCTTGAATTGAATATGAATTCTGAAATTCTCATTGAGTTTGGAGTACAACTGTAAGTGTGACCGTCTATTGTGCTAATATTACGGTCTATGTGAAATTAGTGGTGGACAAGCTTCATATGATGACAAATATATTATGCTGGGTACCAAACAAAATTATCTCCCTTGTTTTATATTTTGATTCCGGTCTAAGAAAATGGAGAGGATTTCATGGAGCATGACAATTATTATGTACAAAAAGGGTAAAACAGGTATGTTGAGTTATCAAAACGGAAATATATCAACATATTTCACATGATTTATGTTTTTATGGTATGTTTATGGCCGTGTTTCATTCCGATCCGTGCTGGATTACTCGTACAGATATAAAATTAACTTTGACAAAAAGCAGATGATTTTTCACTCTTCATAAATTAAAACACTTCCTGCACTGTTTTCCACTCTGTCAGTTAATATAAACATAATTCACCCAATAATTCAAAGGCCTTCTATATTAGGTATCAAAAGGCGTCTATATTAGAGGTGTCCAGAGGTGTCCAAAGGCCTCTATATGAAGTGAAGGGTTGTTCTGCTATTCAAGAAAAGGTGCCAGTATGGGGATGTTATGTGAAGAAACTCGAGTGTGCTAACCATGCATGCAAATGTCTCAGAGGCAGTTTGGAAAATCTTCTCAATGAAAAGCCTTATTACAAGGGAAAAGGGAAGTTAACTAAAAGGAATGTTATTAGAATAGTTTGTGGGGTAATAAGTGCAATTATTATGCGAAGCAAAGAAAATGACAAGAAATCTGCTTTAAAACAATTAAAACAGGACATTCGCAACAGTGGAAGGCATCTTTTGGGATTGCATGACCAGTGTTCAACTGATTTCTGCAAACATGTAGTTGATAAAGTAATCATGAGGAAAGAGAAACAATTGATGAAGAAGATCCAGTTATTCAACAATTCCAGTATTGGAAAGAAAGTGTAACAGATTTAAGTTCAGAGGATACCATGGACCTCAGGAGAGGTGGAAAAGAAAGTAATAGGGAATGAAGAGATGATGAAAGATATATATTTCTTTCTAAATCGACTTGCCCTGAAAGCAGATAGATTGTTGGGAAATTTCACCACAAACTAAGCAGAATCATGGATGCATGTTCGCTGCAAGTTTGATGGTGGAAAGATGACCACTAAATGCTTTCGAGGGTCTTTTTATGGCAGGTGCAATAGCAGTGCATTACAATCAATAAAGGAACCAGCATGGTCACCCTTGGTGTATGCGACTTCAACCGGTAAGAGGTCTGGAAAGGCATTTCTAAATACATATATCGACAGCAAACAAAACAATTTGTGAAGAGCATGAAAGCCCAAAATAAATCTTCAAACAAAGACAGGAAAAGAAGAAGAAAACAGGAAAATCAGTCAGCATGTAACTCTAAAAAAGCTTTTCTTCATTATGGTAAACAAGTACTAGATGACTCTCCTGATATTTCAGAGTCATTGTTAAAATCAGCATGTGAGGTATTCTACAAAAAAATGTAGCTTTAATAGAAAAAGATATTGAATACATTGAAAATGTAACAAAGAATCAAAAAAAAAATGAAAAATGGATCGAGCAGAGGAAACAGAATGGCTAGCTCTACATTTTGTGAAGTTATGTCAAGATCACATAATAACAACAATCCTGCTCTTATATACAACTCTTTCAGAGGAAACAGGTTCACGAGTAAAGGCCTACAGCAGGAATCATTTACTCTTAAAGAATATGTAAATATTAAAATAAAAGATCCTGGCCCTGAGAATACTCATGTATTACTAATGGGATTGGCTATTTCAAAGGAACATCCTTGTTTAGGAGCAAGCAGTGATGGACTTGTATTGGAGAAAGAAGACAGTGAGGGTCACATAGAGATTAAGAATCTTCTACAAAATAAAACAACAATGATCAAGGAGGCTGCTAAAACTAACAGTGCTTTTTGTTTAAAAGTACAGAAAAATGAAAAGATAGTATTAAAAAAGAAATCATAAGTACTATTATCAAGTTCAAGGCCAGTTGAACATATTAAATAAACCTTGGTGTGATTTTGTTGTCAGGCGAACCAACCAGTATGATATATTTATTGAAAGAATATATAAGGACAGTGAGTTATGGAATAATATGGACTTGTCCAGTTGTATAGCATCTGACCCTGGATCTTAAGGTTGTAGGTTTGATCCTGTGCAATGGCTATGTGTGCTGTCCTTCACCAATACATTTTATGTGCATATGCAGGGCTCGAATTTAAGCACTCGCCACTCGCAAAATGCGAGCTGTATTTTGAAAATGAGAGTTGAAATTACTTAAGCTGGCATTTTTTTGCGAGTGGATTTCGAATTGAGAAAATTACTTATTATATTCATTTTATTGATTTTTGAAAATAAACAAGTATTATCCTGGTAAAAATAACAAATTCTTGTCAATTTTACCCAATTTCTTCTGCTTCTCGCGCCAAATTACCCCCTAGCAGCACGATTATCAATGCCATATATAAATAGTTAAATATGAGAAGGCTGCGTCCAATTGTTTTTGATCTCGAGTTCATTTACAAAAATGAAGTCAAGTTAAAAGCCGTCAACAACATAATGAGTAGACTGCGTCTAGTTTGATCTATCGCGCACTCGCTCTATAAAATAAATGTAAAGTTGAAACCCGTCAAATTTATTGTTTACATATTTTGTCAGCTGTTAAAATGGCTGATAAAATAACATCTTTTTCTCCATTGAATCGATATCACAATATCACACAGGGCTTTACACTTGACAATGACAAAATGGTGTGTCAGTTGTAGAAACCACACGATCGGTAAGTATGTTTTCACAACATTTACACATGTTAAACAATCATCCTTAGCTAGATCTAGATCTAATTTTAAAATGAACGGCCATTGGCTATATTAATTCTATACATGTATATAGAAATGTGTGTATGTCTCAATCTCAGTTTCTATATACTTGTTATTGTTGAATCCATGTTTCTTTTTTTTTGTTTATTTATGATATATCATTGTATGCATTTATTTATGGTAGTATAGTAAGTAACAAAGACAACTTTATTTTTTAAGTACTGCTTTGAAATTGAAATACTTTAACATATATAATAACCTTGATACCATTGTCTATAAAATAGATACAAGCTAATATTGCATATTAAATAACACACAGGCTTTGAAACAATTAATTTTGGGTTTATTTAGACATTTAGGACTACAAGTTTCTGCGAAAATTGGTTTGGCTAGTTGGTTTCAAATTTGGCCAGTGGAAATTTTAGGCACTGGCCAAAATTGCCAGTGCACAAAAAAGTTAAATTCTAGCCCAGCATATGGTTATTATAAGTTGCAAAATTGAAATATCATAAGTGTTTTTAGCCAAAGGCCAGAAGTGCTTATGCAATGGTGCGTTGGCTGTCGCCCGTCGTCTGTCGTCTGTTAGTAGCAATTTCTCTGAAACCATAAGCCAATTAAACTGAAACTTCACATGGGTGTTTCTATTGCATAGGAGACTATACAGAAGATTTTTTTTTTTTTTTATCTGAAATTCAAGATGGCAGCCGTTACTAAAAATAGTCCAAAACTTAAAAAATCTTCTTCTCATGAACGGCCCAACAGATTTTCAGAATGTTTATGTAGTAATGATGACCAACTATAGTTCTGTTAGATTTGTTCAAATGGTGTCCCTAGGGTTAAAAATGACCCTGCCCCGAGAGTTCAATTTGGGGGGACACATGTCGATATAATATATATTTTTTTTTTTAAATGGAAATAATTTTGCCTATATCTTCACTAAAGCATTGTTAGCTAAAGGAGGTTAAGATTTGTAAACATGACTGGGTTCCTATGTCTTAATGGGTTCCGAGGGGCCCCAAAAGGGTATAAATTGGGAATTAATAAAATTGTTTTCTTAAGAACCGGTATGTCAGATTTGTACATATTTTATATAAATTATCCCTAAGTGTAAGGGCTTGATTGCAGATAAAAATTCAGGGGCTAAAGTATATAGGAGCCATGTAAGGGGACTTAGAATTTTACATAGGGATACTGTGGGAAAACAGAAAATTCTCTTTTTTATCTCATTTATTCTGAAACCACTAGGCTAATTAAACTGAAACTTCACAGGGATGTTTCTATTGCATAGGAGACTATACAAAAGATTTATTTTTTCTATCAAAAATTCAAGATGGCCACCATTACTAAAAATAGTCCAAAACTTAAAAAATCTTCTTCTCATGAACGGCCCAACATATTTTCAAAATGTTTATGTAGTAATGATGACCAACTATAGTTTTGTTAGATTTGTTCAAATGGTGTCCCTAGAGTTAAAAATGACCCCACCCCGATGTTTCTATTGCATAGTAGAATTTCAAAAAGTGCTATGGCCACTATGAGTCAGTAGAGCGTCCTCAGGCCTTCTTGGGCCTCTTGTTTAAGTTGTGATAACATGCAATTATATAGTTTTATATTATGCAGTTATGATAAATTTCTATAATGCACTTGACGTAAGAAAAAATAAAACATAAAACCTATTGAAGAAGAAAAAAATGGTTGTGTGTAATGTACAGACTAGTTCCGAGTTTAAATGCATACCAATTGTCATTTAGCTATAAATAGAATCAAAATATTGACACAATTAGAAAGTTTGATAAGTTATAAATAGATGAAAATATGTTATATTAAGTAACACTTATTTATCTATACATTTTCAGTTTTCTCCTCCCACAAGCCGATGTATCAAACAGAAACGAGCGATAAAGGATCTTCACGGTGATACAAGGACATTGACAGTTGGTGAAAATCCTTCATTTGGCGACAGAGTGGATGAGGTATTACATTACACACAGTAAACAGAGATGCCAACTCCTCCGATTTTGGCGGAGTGAATCCGATTTTTGTACGAAAAATCAGCTCTCCGATTTTCCATGAATTGCCTCCGATTTTTAAAAAAAAAAATGGTCCGGGATAAATTTCACGGGTGAAACAAATAATCAGCACCGTTTACACTGACACCGGTTTTGATGTTCGGACATTTCCGTACGCGCTACGTCACTTCTAGAAGCGCTATTAATTAGGTTATCCGGAAAATACCCGAGTATTTACGAAAACAATATCGGATGATCCGGAAAGGCCGATCAACAACCTGCAAAATCCAATATGGCGGATGCAACACCGCCAAAGAAAAAAAAGTACGAATATAAACAAACATTAATTAAAAGTTACACCGATGCATATCCTTGCTTTTCGACATCGAAGATAGGGGTGCATTTTTGCATTCTGCAAGGTCTGCAATGCAGAAATTATGTTATCTCACGGTGGGATGGGTGATTTGAAAAAAAACATTGCTACAAAACAGCACATCACCCGCTCAACTTGTCAGTCGTCGTCAAGGAAAATATCGACAATGGTTGCGACAACTCAACTAATGGATGAGTCGGTAATCAAATCCCAATAAAGCTTAATTTGAATGTTCAATAAAGCCTCGCTTTTCATCAGTTTGTCAGCTTTTTTAATTTATTCTATAAAACTCGATCACTCAATTCTCTTTTTCACCAGGTATTATGAAATATTTTTTAATAAATACATGACTTTAAATCACTGAAAAGTGCTGAAATGCCATCTCCGAGCATCTACAACTTCCCAGACCCCCCACAAAACCATCGCTTTCGACCACACTCCTATTTTCAGTAATTAAGGGTTGGCATCTCTGAGTAAAGAAGACAATAGTATTGCATAAATTAATGTAAAATATGTAGAGACCCCTAATGGTCAATTACTGTAATGTATGAAGAAGTTGCTGGCGTCTTTGTGTAGGAAGATGACCGATAATGATGGAAACACATGTAAATACCTGTAGTGACATAATTCTCAATAACATGCTGAAGTGGACCACTGGGTTGTTCAGTTTGTAATTGAGGGCCTACCAATGGAAATAATGTAAATGTTTATTAAAACCATAATTGTATGTGGCCCAATATGTAAAACTTCAACACGTTTACTTCTAAAAAATAATTGATTGATTGAATATTTAGCGTCATTTTTATGCCATTGAGGGCTAACAGACGATCAGTTAACCTAACCACTGTTTCCTGGGATTAACCAGTACTCGAGCACACCCCATCTCCACAAGTAACTTTCCCACTTGAACCAGGGGTGAGAGACGAATGATAATGAGACACAATGTCGTATATCAATCATCACAGATACTGTTGCCTGGGGGGTGATTCTAACTTACGACCCCTGGATTGATAGTCAGCCGTGTAATCGACTGAGCTAATTGGGCCCGGCTTAAAAAAGTAAACAATGGTTTGTTACACAATGTTTTTTTTTTCAAGTATTATATGTTATCCTCAATAATCTGTGTAATTTTCCAAAGTACTTTTTCCTAGTTCTTGCTAGATATGTAACAATGAATATTTCTTTTAAAATCACCCATTAAAGATGTTTCTGCGGGTTGTTACTGCGCATCACTACGCGCATAGTTTCTTTCTCTTACTTTCAGTTTCGAGGTCTAATTTCGCCGTTTGGTTAATTAAAAGTCGAGTCGCATTAGGATTTTACAAAATGAAATATTTTCATTTCGAGATGTCAGAAATGTAAATTAGACAGGTTTTTGTCAAGGAAGCGATCGGCAAGCATGGAAGAGTATATTGTTTCTAAACTACCAGAAGTGCTATATATATGGAAGTCGAAGAAACAACTACGAAAATATAATCAATACTCGTAGCGGATATGAATCATTCGTGAATTTGCTCGAATTGATTTGAAACAATATTATTCATACCAGGATGCAGACAAGGAAGAATAAATCTTGAATTTTGACATTTAGCTGATCTGATGCAAGTAAAAGCTTGGTATTGAAGGACATTATGGAAGACAATTATATGGGTCAATGTTATACATAAAATGTATATGTGGAAGTAGAAAAACAGTGGAAACAAACAAGACACATCGATTAAACAGGAAAAGTCCAATATCATTTGACAGCAATACATAGCAATTGAGAATAAGGTAAGTTGATGCTTTATCATAACTCACTGATCAATAATATCAATGTATCACATAAAATGATAACTTACTTTATGATTTCTAGAGATGACCAACTATAAAAAGTGATTGATTGATTGAATATTAAGCATCTTTTTCATGCCATTGAGGGCTTACAGACGATCACCTAACCATTGTTCCCTGGGATTAACCAGTATTCGAGCACACCCCATCTCCGCGAGTAACTGATAACTTTCCCACTTGAATCAGCAGTGAGGGACAATTGATAAAGAGGCATAATGTCATATATCTATCATCCTGGAGATTGTTGCCGGGCGGGGATTCGAACAGTATTCTTACATTGAGTAAATGTTAAAAATAAATTTATACTCTGTCACGTTTTGTAATTTAATTTCCTGTTAAATAAAAAAATTGTTACATGAATTATGAAAATAAGAAACTATTCAACACATTTCAGGAATGCTAAACAGAGGCTCAGGTTACAGATGGATTGTGATGTTGGTGCTTGAAATACCTGTAGAGGTTTCATAAACTATGAAGAGACATGAAAATGAAGTTTCAAGAAGGCCAATCAATATCGTGACATAGACAATGTGTACAGAACCATTAAATGAAGGAATGACAATCATCAAAAGGCCAATGATATTATAATTAATGTAGTTTAACCTTTAATTGTTTTTAATTCTTGCCTTCTCTTCTTCATGTCAGCTATATTTTCTTCCTTTATTAGAGTGCACACTTTTGTTGCACATTTTTGCATTCCTGAAACAGATGGAGCTGGGATATTAGCACTCAACAGCATTTTAATAGCACTTGATGAGGCAACTGGAGATTGTGTCATGCCAATGTTAAATCCCACATTGGCAGTGCTGATTTTCTTCCTGGTTTGCCTGTTTTGATTTCTTCGTAGAGTTTAAATTTATCTGATTGGTATTGACAGACATCACAAACAGCTCATTCACGCCAGACGAGACCATGCTTTTCTTCATTGGCTCAAAGCTCAAATTGCCTGTACAGTTTTGTGATCTTGTGGCATGTTCTTTGGTGACTGCATTGATCATTTCCCATAATTTTCCAGTACTTATTTGCATTTAAGAAATCAATTTCTTATTTTTTCCAATTTTTTTTAAAGCCATTTTTTAAGAAAATAACAAGTTTAGGACAGTTGTATGTTTTCTTAGAATTTTATTACCTCCCTTTATTTATCAGGATAAATTCAATATACCTTCTCTCTTACATAAAAGAGGGCCTCAAAATGTTTGATATAAACCTTTTTATTAACTCATTAAAACTCACATGGATAAGACGCCTTTTAAACTCAAATAAAAAATATCTAGATATATTTAATTCAATGTACCCATTCATGTCAAATGTTGGCGCATATGGCCCAGATTTTATTAGTAGACACATAAACAGAATACATAATCCCTTCTGGAAAGATATTTTTAGAAGTTATCAAACATATTCAAACCTACTAAGGCCTACAAATTGGTACACATTTCAAAAAATTCCAATTTGGTTTAACCCAAACATAAAGGTCAGTGGCACAAGTATATTTTATAACCATTGGTTCCCTAAGGGTGTTTTATTGATAAATGATGTCATGAACACAAATGGTAATTTTTACTCAATGATTGATTTTATTAATAGGTACAACATAAATACAAACTTCATAGAATATGAAGGATTGCTAGCATCTGTTAGAAGGTACTTATTTAAACTTTTAATTGTTCATTTAGCTAGTAATAGAGGGGCACCTACATGCCCTTTATCAATATCAATAATTATGAAAGATACAAAAGGATGTAGGGCAATTTATCAGTCTTGTATACAAGAAAATATAATCCCTCAATCCGCTGCTAAATGGGAAAATGGTTTGGATATATGAACCAATTTAGTTGAAACAAAATTTTACTGCTTTCCATTTAACATAACAAATGACACAAACTTACAATGGTTTCAGTACAGAATAAACCACCAAATATTAGGAACCAATTCTCTTCTTAAAAAAATGAAATAAAGGATTCTGATATTTGCAGTTTATGCAACAGAGAAATAGAAACAATTAAAAATATTTTTATCGAATGTGACATTTCTAAACATTTTATCTCCTGTTTGATGAGCCATATTCGCGAAAAATGTATAGCATTAATTTAAATTGGACAAATACAGACATTATGTTCGGAAATAAATTTTTTGACAAAGTTTTGAATAAAATAATATTAATTGCAAAGAAATTTATTTACACCCAGAAACTTAAAACAGTTGAACCTTTACTTGACAACTTTAAAAAACATATTATAAATCTGTATAATACAGAACGGTATCTTGTAACAATAAATTGTAAAATACACACTTTTGATATTATTTGGAAGGATTATAAGCCACTAATATCTTGATACAAATCTGAAACATTTTCATGTTACTCTTTCAGTTTTTATTTAAGACACATTTGTTTGATTACAAATACATAATATATATATTGTACTTCTTAATTTGTTAGAATAGGATGTTTTTATCATGAAAAAAAACAACAAAAAACATATTGGTCATTTTGGCTATTTAACGTAGCAAATTGCACTAGTGGTAAATCTATGGAAATGCAAATGAATTCAGTGCGAGACTGGGGGTCATGAACTTTAGTAAACCGAAAGTAGTTAAAAGTGGTACTTTTGACCTATTTTTTTTTTTTTTTTATGTATCTAGGTTAATACTTGAATGCAAGGTAGGTCATTTTCATGAACAAATGTTTTTAAAATAGGTTAAGCACAAACACTATAATTCAAGTCTATGGGAAATGTAATGGTGGTAACTGACCTAAACATAGGGAATTGTCACATGTGTTCTGAGATGTCATTTCAAATCTTTAGGTTTGTTTTTGTTATTTTTACCTGAAATTAGCAGACGACAACACTGTCAAAAGCATAAAATGGCTAATAATCTAAAGTTTTGGGAAAAACTTTATAAAACTTTTAAAAAACATGTTGTCAGTGGGGCAGATAGCTGTGATTGTATGAAGTAGGTGGGGTGCAAAGACAGAGATGGGTATGGTATTAAACGTGTAACTTGGCCTAGTTGATCTGTTTATTTAGAACGTTGTCACCGTATTGCCTATATGCTGGCACACAGTTTAATGCATGATGAACTGCCTAGGCATACTAATGATAGACTACAGCTTGAAGTCAGCCACAGGTGTCACAATAGGGCCTGTGTGAACCCAGAACATCTTGTTTTAGAGAGCCATCAATACAATATTTCCAGAAGCTACTGTGTCAATGCAGGATTTTGTGCAGGGCAGCATGTTCCAGTTTGTCTTTTTCGCACGGATTGATTCTGTGATGGATTTCTTGTGTAAGCCTGATCGTTTGATGTGCTCGGACAGTTTTTGTTGACCAGGCTGGAGCCCACAATCTCAGCAGTGAGATTATATAAATGGTAACAATGATGAGACCAATTACCTGGCAAACACTGTTGACCAGGCTCCAGCCCACAATCTCAGCAGTGAGAGTTATATAAATGGTAACAATGATGAGACCAATTACCTGGCAAACACTGTTGACCAGGCTGGAGCCCACAACCTCAGCAGTGAGAGTTATATAAATGGTAACAATGATGAGACCAATTACCTGGCAAACACTGTTGACCAGGCTCCAGCCCACAATCTCAGCAGTGACAGTTATATAAATGGTAACAATGATGAGACCAATTACCTGGCAAACACTGTTGACCAGGCTCCAGCCCACAATCTCAGCAGTGAGAGTTATATAAATGGTAACAATGATGAGACCAATTACCTGGCAAACACTGTTGACCAGGCTGGAGCCCACAATCTCAGCAGTGAGAGTAATATAAATGGTAACAATGATGAGACCAATTACTTGGCAAACATTTTTGACCAGGCTGAAGCCCACAATCTCAGCAGTGAGAGTTATATATATGGTAACAATGATGAGACCAATTACTTGGCAAACACTGTTGACCAGGCTGGAGCCCACAATCTCAGCAGTGAGAGTTATATAAATGGTAACAATGATGAGACCAATCACTTGGCAAATATTTTTGACCAGGCTGGAGCCCACAATCTCGGCAGTGAAAGTTATATATATGGTAACAATGATGAGACCAATTACCTGGCAAACACTGTTGACCAAGCTGGAGCCCACAATCTCGGCAGTGAGAGTTATATATATGGTAACAATGATGAGACCAATTACCTGGCAAACACTGTTGACCAGGCTGGAGCCCACAACCTCAGCAGTGAGAGTTATATAAATGGTAACAATGATGAGACCAATTACCTGGCAAACACTGTTGACCAGGCTGGAGCCCACAATCTCAGCAGTGAGATTATATAAATGGTAACAATGATGAGACCAATTGCCTGGCAAACACTGTTGACCAGGCTGGAGCCCACAATCTCGGCAGTAAGAGTTATATAAATGGTTACAATGATGAGACCAATTACCTGGCAAACACTGTTGACCAGGCTGGAGCCCACAATCTCAGCAGTGAGAGTAATATAAATGGTAACAATGATGAGACCAATTACTTGGCAAACATTTTTGACCAGGCTGGAGCCCACAACCTCAGCAGTGAGAGTTATATAAATGGTAACAATGATGAGACCAATTACCTGGCAAACACTGTTGACCAGGCTCCAGCCCACAATCTCAGCAGTGACAGTTATATAAATGGTTACAATGATGAGACCAATTACCTGGCAAACACTGTTGACCAGGCTCCAGCCCACAATCTCAGCAGTGAGAGTTATATAAATGGTAACAATGATGAGACCAATTACCTGGCAAACACTGTTGACCAGGCTCCAGCCCACAATCTCAGCAGTGACAGTTATATAAATGGTTACAATGATGAGACCAATTACCTGGCAAACACTGTTGACCAGGCTCCAGCCCACAATCTCAGCAGTGAGATTATATAAATGGTAACAATGATGAGACCAATTACCTGGCAAACACTGTTGACCAGGCTCCAGCCCACAATCTCAGCAGTGAGAGTTATATAAATGGTAACAATGATGAGACCAATTACCTGGCAAACACTGTTGACCAGGCTCCAGCCCACAATCTCAGCAGTGACAGTTATATAAATGGTTACAATGATGAGACCAATTACCTGGCAAACACTGTTGACCAGGCTCCAGCCCACAATCTCAGCAGTGAGATTATATAAATGGTAACAATGATGAGACCAATTACCTGGCAAACACTGTTGACCAGGCTCCAGCCCACAATCTCAGCAGTGAGATTATATAAATGGTAACAATGATGAGACCAATTACCTGGCAAACACTGTTGACCAGGCTCCAGCCCACAATCTCAGCAGTGAGAGTTATATAAATGGTAACAATGATGAGACCAATTACCTGGCAAACACTGTTGACCAGGCTCCAGCCCACAACCTCAGCAGTGACAGTTATATAAATAGTTACAATGATGAGACCAATTACCTGGCAAACACTGTTGACCAGGCTCCAGCCCACAATCTCAGCAGTGACAGTTATATAAATGGTTACAATGATGAGACCAATTACCTGGCAAACACTGTTGACCAGGCTCCAGCCCACAATCTCAGCAGTGAGATTATATAAATGGTAACAATGATGAGACCAATTACCTGGCAAACACTGTTGACCAGGCTGGAGCCCACAATCTCAGCAGTGAGAGTAATATAAATGGTAACAATGATGAGACCAATTACTTGGCAAACATTTTTGACCAGGCTGAAGCCCACAATCTCAGCAGTGAGAGTTATATATATGGTAACAATGATGAGACCAATTACTTGGCAAACACTGTTGACCAGGCTGGAGCCCACAATCTCAGCAGTGAGAGTTATATAAATGGTAACAATGATGAGACCAATCACTTGGCAAATATTTTTGACCAGGCTGGAGCCCACAATCTCGGCAGTGAAAGTTATATATATGGTAACAATGATGAGACCAATTACCTGGCAAACACTGTTGACCAAGCTGGAGCCCACAATCTCGGCAGTGAGAGTTATATATATGGTAACAATGATGAGACCAATTACCTGGCAAACACTGTTGACCAGGCTGGAGCCCACAACCTCAGCAGTGAGAGTTATATAAATGGTAACAATGATGAGACCAATTACCTGGCAAACACTGTTGACCAGGCTGGAGCCCACAATCTCAGCAGTGAGATTATATAAATGGTAACAATGATGAGACCAATTGCCTGGCAAACACTGTTGACCAGGCTGGAGCCCACAATCTCGGCAGTAAGAGTTATATATATGGTAACAATGATGAGACCAATTACCTGGCAAACACTGTTGACCAGGCTGGAGCCCACAACCTCAGCAGTGAGAGTTATATATATGGTAACAATGATGAGACCAATTACCTGGCAAACACTGTTGACCAGGCTGGAGCCCACAATCTCAGCAGTGAGATTATATAAATGGTAACAATGATGAGACCAATTACCTGGCAAACACTGTTGACCAGGCACCAGTCCACAATCTCATCAGTGAGAATTATATATATGGTAACAATGATGAGACCAATTACCTGGCAAACACTGTTGACCAGGCTGGAGCCCACAATCTCAGCAGTGAGAGTTATATAAATGGTAACAATGATGAGACCAATTGCCTGGCAAACACTGTTGACCAGGCACCAGTCCACAATCTCATCAGTGAGAATTATATATACAGTATAACTTCCATATATCGAACTTCAATATATCGAATTTCTCGGTATATCGAACTTTTTCTCAAGTCCCAACTTTTTTCCTTCTTAATCTATATGGAAAAACCGCAAATATATCGAAGTTATACATATCGAATTTTTCAGTATATCGAAGTTTTTGCACAACCCCAAAGAGTCCTTTTACATATCATTAACCATTTATGTATCGAATATCGATTACCTGTTCAAAATTTCTCGCGGGAGTGATGTACATGTATTTCACACCTGCGGTGCACCATTGCGATAATCATAGGAACAAAGGCCCCGCTGATCATATAGCGTAAAGTCCCTTCGAGTGCTCAGATAAATGTTTGTTAGGAGTCACACTTTAATAAACATTTGATTACTTAAAGGCAGAATGGTGATAATTTACTGATAAAAACAATAACTTCGTGTACGCAAACATGGCGGCTGCGTCTGTCATGATTACAAATATGTGATATGTGATTACATAACGTACGTGTAAATCGCACGCATTGTATGACGTTTAGTTTCGAATCATTTATTTATGTTTATTGTACATGTATGTTGATGTTTTATTCATGTGTGTTTGTACCAACTGATGTGCTGATGAAATATTCATGTACATGTATGTGCTTATTTTCGTATACCGGAAGTGCTCCATGTAAGTTTTTATGTTTGTACATGTTTGTAGTGCTATAGTTATATTGATTTTTAAATGACATGCAGGAATTCAATCAATAATAAACTCGATTTAATTCAGTTTTTTTTTCAACTTACCCTTACTAGTAAACGTATGACAGGTAGATCTACGGTCATTTACATGTTGCGATCTCATTAACAATCGAACTTTTACCATTACCATCGAGTGATCCAGACATGCACATATATCGAAGTCCCGGTATATCGAACTTTTCATGACGGTCCCCTGAACTTCGATATATGGAAGTTATACTGTATGGTAACAATGATGAGACCAATTGCCTGGCAAACACTGTTGACCAGGCTGGAGCCCACAATCTCAGCAGTGAGAGTTATATAAATGGTAACAATGATGAGACCAATTGCCTGGCAAACACTGTTGACCAGGCACCAGTCCACAATCTCATCAGTGAGAATTATATATATGGTAACAATGATGAGACCAATTACCTGGCAAACACTGTTGACCAGGCTGGAGCCCACAACCTCAGCAGTGGGAGTTATATAAATGATAACAATGATGAGACCAATTACCTGACAAACACTGTTGACCAGGCTGGAGCCCACAATCTCAGCAGTGAGATTATATAAATTGTAACAATGATGAGACCAATTGCCTGGCAAACACTGTTGACCAGGCACCAGTCCACAATCTCATCAGTGAGAATTATATATATGGTAACAATGATGAGACCAATTACCTGGCAAACACTGTTGACCAGGCTGGAGCCCACAATCTCAGCAGTGAGATTATATAAATGATAACAATGATGAGACCAATTACCTGGCAAACACTGTTGACCAGGCCGGAGCCCACAATCTCAGCAGTGAGATTATATAAATGGTAACAATGATGAGACCAATTGCCTGGCAAACACTGTTGACCAGGCACCAGTCCACAATCTCATCAGTGAGAATTATATATATGGTAACAATGATGAGACCAATTACCTGGCAAATACTGTTGACCAGGCTGGAGCCCACAATCTCAGCAGTGAGAGTTATATAAATGGTAACAATGATGAGACCAATTACTTGGCAAACATTTTTGACCAGGCTGGAGCCCACAATCTCAGCAGTGAGAGTTATATAAATGGTAACAATGATGAGACCAATTACTTGGCAAACATTTTTGACCAGGCTGGAGCCCACAATCTCGGCAGTGAGAGTTATATATATGGTAACAATGATGAGACCAATTACCTGGCAAACACTGTTGACCAGGCTGGAGCCCACAATCTCAGCAGTGAGAGTTATATAAATGGTAACAATGATGAGACCAATTACCTGGCAAACACTGTTGACCAGGCTGGAGCCCACAACCTCAGCAGTGAGAGTTATATAAATGGTAACAATGATGAGACCAATTACCTGGCAAACACTGTTGACCAGGCTCCAGTCCACAATCTCATCAGTGAGAATTATATATATGGTAACAATGATGAGACCAATTACCTTGCAAACACTGTTGACCAGGCTGGAGCCAACAATCTCAGCAGTGAGAGTTATATAAATGGTAACAATGATGAGACCAATTACCTGGCAAACACTGTTGACCAGGCTGGAGCCCACAATCTCAGCAGTGAGATTATATAAATGGTAACAATGATGAGACCAATTGCCTGGCAAACACTGTTGACCTGGCACCAGTCCACAATCTCATCAGTGAGAATTATATATATGGTAACAATGATGAGACCAATTACCTGGCAAACACTGTTGACCAGGCTGGGCCCACAATCTTAGCAGTGAGAGTTATATAAATGGTAACAATGATGAGACCAATTATCTGGCAAACACTGTTGACCAGGCTCCAGCCCACAATCTCAGCAATGAGAGTTATATAAATGGTAACAATGATGAGACCATTCAGCATCAGAGGCTCAAAACATTTCCTACTGCTCATTGGAGTAGAAAAAGGAAATACAGAACATCTATCTTTGGAACAAATCCTGCGGCTTCCATTTGTTACGTAATGAATTAAAAGAAGGGTGATTCGTCGTCAACATAACGTTAAATGTGCCGATGTGTTGAGCATTGTTTGTTGATTGACTAAATGTTGTAGACGTTGATGAAGTTGAAGACACTAAATAAATTTATTACGGTTTATTGAAGGTCACAGACAGTAAATATGATGACATATCAATTTCCATCAGTTTTAATTTAATTTCAAGTCACACAGTTTTTAAGTAAATAGTTTCAGAGATAATAAATATAATAATCAAATTCACAGTATTGTGTCTAGTAAGTTAAATGGAATGTGATTCACTAAAATCACCTTTTAAAAGCAGTGTCCATAACATAGACTATTTAAGAATAAACTTAGATAGAAACACTGTCAAAATATCAAATAATATCTAAATATATATTAAGTCCACAACGTTAAATTAGATTCCTGACAGTGTTCCAATCTGATGTAAATTTTCCAGACAGCAACTATGTCCTAAACTATAGTAGGATCTATTTACTTTTTTCCTTAATTGCTAAAATTGTTCTGTTTGCACAATACATGACTATGGCATGGTTTAGATACTTAATCATCAAAAGAAAACATAAAAGCAAACAAGATATACTGGACAATACACGGTAAAAATGTTATGTACACCAAAATCAATCAGTTTTCACACCTTCAATTGCTATAATCAATTAAGCTTCAATAGTATATATCATATCATATTGTATGTAATATGTAGGCTAAAAGCATATTGTATTTGCTTAATGCTGAATAAAAAAGCATATTGTATTTGCTTAATGCTGAATAAAAAAGCATATGAATAAAAAAGCATATTGTATTTGCTTAATGCTGAATAAAAAAGCATATTGTATTTGCTTAATGCTGAATAAAATTTGTTCTTGCATATACATATAAGGAAAGTGAAATATTTTCAAATCATACTTGATTACTAATCTGTTTGAGCTAATAAGTTTTTACAATAGTAATAAAGATATTAAGAACTTGGATTTGAGCAATACATGTGAAATCAGGTTTTCCAAGAATTGACATGTTGCATTTGAAGATAAACTATAATAAAAAATTCATAAATAAACTATAAAAGTTTCAACAGACTGATATTTTTATAAAAATCACTCCAAAATAAATACATTCCCTGACAGCCAGTTAACAACTTTCATGACATTGTAAACCACACAACACAATTAGATGCATTCACCTTCATGACATTGTAAACATGACATTGTAAACCACACAACACAATTAGATGCATTCACCTTTGAGGCTTCTCATGTACAATAGACAATATAACTGAATCAAGAAGGGTACAAAAGAGACAGATCATGTGTTTGCGTAATGAATTTATATGGGTCCAATGTAAATGTGCTCTTGAACATTGCGGGCAGTTGACAGATGGTAGCAATCAATCACTTAGTACTAAATCAACAAGTGGAAAACAAACAGATGCCAAATAAGTAAAAGATCATTCAATTTATAATAAAGAATATTAAAATCTGGAATATGACATATGATTTGCATAATGGTTTAGATGAATAATTCAAACCTTGATTTAAAAAATCAAGAAACTGAACAAAAAGCCAATATATAATATCTACAATCATATATTGTAAATAATATTGAAAATAATAATGGCAGACAGGGTATTGTTGCTACTTGAGTATTGTAAGGACTGCTGTATTGAAGATTCTTGTGTCACACACGTGGCATGATGTACAATACCTAGTCATACCTAGTCAAAGGCACAACATTTAAGACTTATAGCAATGTACTAATTTATTTTAACCTTTCCGAAAAGAAAGCTCAGAATTTAAACGATTCATTCTCAAGTCCCTTTTCTGTGTAGAACCTGCAGTAAAGAGTTTTATTTTTATTTTACAACAGGGTTAAACATGTGACCTGTTCCACAGTGACCGAATCTCTCTCTCTATATATATATCCACTGCACTGTCACCTCCCATACCTTGCTGTCATGTCTGAGATTCATCCCTGAAACACTTCATGATTGCCAAACACGGAAGCTGCCTGCAGTCCTAACAATGACCTGATGGGATCCCAAAATGGTGAAAATTGACTCAGCACTACTCATTAAGTAACATTAAAAACATTGCTTAATACAATTTCAAAATGTACAAGGTATAAAGATTTCTTTGAAAGTAATAAAATTTCTAGGTCTGATGTGGTTACAGGTCAGTGAAGTCATCATCATGTTAACATCAAAGACTTGTATACAAGGATAGGAGACTACTAAATGTTGATAAAATAGCACATAAATGATTAATTATTTGATAAAATAGTCAGTCATTATAGTTCACAGGTTTCTTGTACATAAACTGTAAGTTGTATGTAATCTTACATATTCAAACATGTTTTGATCACACAAAATGATCTTGAATTAAACATATTGAGGTTTGAAGGAAGAAATTTTTTTGTAATTTGTTTTTATTTTAGCTGCACTATAAACATTTTGTAACCACAAGTACTTCAACAATTTTAAACACATATTTCTGGGAATGGTATTGTTTTGATGAGAATTTCATTCTGCAGTGTAAGAATTTCGATTTGTATTCCTGAGATGAATGGAAGTTAAAATAATTGAAAATGAGATATTGCGAGATTTTGCGTGAATACGCGAGCGTTCACAAAATCTCAGTCTGATGAGTTGTCTTTCCAGGTTCTCTATATAATTCCTTGTTTAACAGACTCTCATAGTAACCTGGTAGCTTTCAATATTGATATTCAATACAAAACTCAACAACTAAAAGAGTTTGATACCATTATTTAAAAAATTAGAAATGAAACACAGCAGGGGTCTTCAGAAACAATTACCCGATAGTTGATCCAGCCATATCAGAATTTAAGGGACAGATTTGTAGCTTTCCAACTAAGTTGTTTATCCTTCTTGTATTAACTGATTAATTGTAACATCTGAGAAGTCAATATAATGTATACACACTGGCAGTTGTCTCACATACCAATTAATTTTGTTCTGTTCTACATATAGAGACATGCACTTCTGGAACACTGGATACATTACCAATGGTTCTAAAAGTCCCTTATTCCCATAGATAGTCCTCTGTTGGTCCAAATATGCAGAAAAAAACATGAGGTTGACCAGGTTGCTTTGTCACAGTTTCGATGGTTTGATGACACCCCTTCATTTTTGGCATTTCTGCCTATTTGTTGCAGTGTATCACTATGCATCTTTAAACTGTTATAGCATCATTTTGACCTTAGTCAAACCATGGTTATCTATGAATAATCATGGTTTAGTCATGGTTGACCATGGTCTGGCAGTGATTCAAAGGACAGGGGTAGCATGCACACAAGTCCTAATTACGTATTATTTGATGATTCAAGAGCACTTTCAATGTCTAAATTATCCAATTTTCCTTGTTCAAGATCTAAAGGTGATTGTAGACTATAATTCAAAATATATACATACACCCAGGGTCTGCTTCCACCAAACCCAGGGTCTGCTTCCACCAAACCTAGGGTCTGCCTCCACCAACAAAACTTGACGGCAAATATTAAATATAACCTGCAATCTTGTAACATGTTGAAAATACCATTTTATCAAATCTTTTTTTTTCTTCTTTTAAATGGAGTTTAACACCATTTTCAACACATTTCAGGTTATAATCCAGTTTTACTGGTGGAGGAAGACTTAAGACTGACTAGAACCACCGTCCTGCAAATAACAGGAAACTTTCTCACATAAAGGTTTTGGAGCAAGCAGGACTTGAACCTACAACCTTAGGTAAGTGATCCTGAGATGACACCTTAGACCACTTGGCCACCGAGGACCACTTATCAAATCTGGAGATACTTTTGGGTTTCCACAACAGAATGATGTGTGAAAGTCAAGGTCATTACAATAACATGTGTGGAACAGGCCAGAATCAGTGAATTTATTGCATAGAATTATTTTAATTGTTTTACAAAAGATGACAGTATTGTGATCAGAAAAGTGGTTTTAAAATTTGCTAACAGTGAATAAGCAATTGAGGAAAGTAGGAAAGAGGAGTTGACCTTAATATTTTGAAACAGATTGCTGAAGCTGTTTGGTATACTTAGAAATTGTGTATTGTGTTTTTTTTCCAGAATGGGAAAAATGTGCTAACTCACGGAAATGGTGAAAAAATAGACTTGTGAACTTTATATAATAAAGATTACAAGCGGGAAACACTAGCAAAATGCCAGCACGGCCAAAATCAGTCTTAATTCAAGAAATGGTCGACATCACAGAGGAAATCCCTGTTCAATCAGTTTACTTCATTCAAAAATTATTTCTCTTTTTTCCCGGAGTAGTGTGAAATTATTTTACATTTACATCGATATTATCTAAAACCCTCAGATTTTCATGTTCGAAAGTCGAAAAATGTATCAGTAGACTGTAGGGGGTAGGCTGAGAGTACAGAAGAGCTGTAGTTTGTTTTCTATGATAAAATTGATTAACGTAGGGAAGGAAAGAAGATTTTCAAGTGCATATGATCCCGCATGATTATATCTATATAAATTTTATCAATTGATTTTTTGGTAAATATTTCCAGATGAAATTGTGTTGAAGATGAACTGCAAATATTTGTTTACACTAAATATGAGAGATTTGTAGAATATATTATACAAAAGATCAAAGGTGGTCTCAATACACTATATATAAACTGTTCAATTTATAAAAATAGGATAGAAAAACTGGCTTATTACCGCTCCAAATCCCCATATGTAATACAGTGGAACATATCTAATTTGACTTTTATCTATCTAAATGTCTTTCTTTTTAAAATGCATATAATATACCTTATCAACAAGTAATAAAACACAAAAGCTCCCCTCTGACTGTAAGAACTAAATAAAGAAATTTAATATCATATATATGAAAAGATTTTAAAAATGTAACAAAAATCCCGAATGAAATGATCAATCTAATAGATCCATGTACTTTGATATAATATTAAAAGTTCATTATGCCAATACATCAGCGCTTAAATAGGAGAAGAAAACGGCTTTGTGTTTTTATAAAACATTATAACTATTTACACAAGAGGGCCAAGAAGACCCCAATTTGCTCACCTGAAGTATGTGGGTGCAAAATGTGTACACAGCAATAATTAAATATTAAAGAAACCTTAACACTGCTGGTAAAAGACTTATCAAAGCAGGTGAAATCTTTTTGTTATTGTGATGTCTAGAATTTAATTACAATCCAATAAAAGAGATTAGATATTGTGTAATTTCAAAGAAGACAAGATTTTGATATAATTATGCATTATTGCATCCTAACCCTAAACCCATACACATTTATATGTAGAATATAAATAAAATGGACATTTAATAATTATTTGTATGTATGGATCTTAAATTTCCATTTGTGTGCATAAATCTTAAATTTCCATTTGTGTGCATAGGTGTTAAATGTCTGTTAGTGTATATAGATGTTAAATGTCTGTTATATAGATGTTAAATGTCTGTTATATAGACGTTAAATGTCTGTTAGTGTATATAGATGTTAAATGTCTGTTATATAGACGTTAAATGTATGTTAGTGTATATAGATGTTAAATGTCTGTTAGTGTATATAGATGTTAAATGTCTGTTAGTGTATATAGATGTTAAATGTCTTTTGGGTATATAGATGTTAAATGTCTGTAAGTGTATATAGATGTTAAATGTCTGTTAGTGTATATAGATGTTAAATGTCTGTTAGTTTATATAGATGTTAAATGTATGTTTGTGTATATAAATGTTAAATGTCTGTTTGTGTATATAGATGTTAAATATCTGTCAGTGTATATAGATGTTCAATGTCTGTTAGTGTATATAGATGTTAAATGTCTGTTATATAGACGTTAAATGTATGTTAGTGTATATAGATGTTAAATGTCTGTTAGTGTATATAGATGTTAAATGTCTGTTAGTGTATATAGATGTTAAATGTCTTTTGGGTATATAGATGTTAAATGTCTGTAAGTGTATATAGATGTTAAATGTCTGTTAGTGTATATAGATGTTAAATGTCTGTTATATAGACGTTAAATGTATGTTAGTGTATATAGATGTTAAATGTCTGTTAGTGTATATAGATGTTAAATGTCTGTTAGTGTATATAGATGTTAAATGTCTTTTGGGTATATAGATGTTAAATGTCTGTAAGTGTATATAGATGTTAATTGTCTGTTAGTGTATATAGATGTTAAATGTCTGTTAGTTTATATAGATGTTAAATGTATGTTTGTGTATATAAATGTTAAATGTCTGTTTGTGTATATAGATGTTAAATATCTGTCAATGTATATAGATGTTCAATGTCTGTTAGTGTATATAGATGTTAAATGTCTGTTTGTGTATATAGATAGCAGAAACATTGTTATTCAGGACACGGGACAATCACACTTCTAAGACTCTGACTCAGGCGAGCTATGAAAAATAGGCGAGGTTGAAAACAAATTAACGTTTGATAGCTCCGTTGTAATAAAATAAAACTGTTCTTTATTGGGGAAGATAGAGAAATGAAATAAAATAATAATTGGAACATTTGAATACAAAATTGGGGTTCTGAAGACTGCTACAATAAAAACTTGACAACTGTTATTGTTGTTTGCAGTAGTTAGAGAACTTTTTATCTAAAAATCAATCTAGTTTGTTATGGAGAATTCTGCTACAATGTAACTTTCTGCGGGTGGTTGAACTTAAAAATGTATGTTATATTCATATCAAGTACATTTTGATGACTTTCTACAATACTTGTACACAATTAATGAATTTAATAAAGTTTGAAGACCAAAATTTGTATTAAAACATTCACGCTAAATGTTGCTAATAGGATATAAGAACATTTCAGGCTCGGTTTTCAATTAAAGATGATTATATTAGGTATATCATGAATTATTTTTCATTTTAAAATTTGTCTATTTTTAATTATGTAATATTCAAATTATTATATAGACCTAGCTAACTCTCTAACATAGAGGTTTTGGACCGAGACCAGGGCTTGAATCTTGAGACAGCAACAATTAGAAAACTAAGACTAAGCCCACAGAGGACCCTTAAATAAATAAATTTAATATTTTATTATCTAGTAATTTTCAGATAGATATGCCTTCAGTCTGTAACCTAGACTCAAAACTGGAAGACTCACTTACTGGGGTAAATGCATGTACAGTATATCTCAGAATAACCCCTCTCTCCAATTATAAAGGACCCCCACCCATTTCTATGGAAAATAAAAACGACTGACCAGTAAACCTCTGGGAGTTAGTCCTTAATCAAAATAAACAAAGTCTAAAGTTTAAACATTTTAAAGTTGAATAAAATTTAGATGCCTCATTATTGTCTTTTATTGTATTTTATGGCATTTCTAAATTAAAATATCTCGGATTACCTCCTTCCAACCCCAATCCCATATTTTGCAAAAATCATATTGCCCACAGTGGTGTTTATTCAGGAAATGCAGTATTTTACTTGCAATGTATAGTTTAGTTTAAACTAATTTATTTTACATTGATTGTGAAGCAAATGTCAAATCTGCTGTACTGTGACAGACACTATAATTAGTATTATGACCTAAGCCTGCATTTCACATCAATGGTACCATTCTGCAAACAATGTAAAGCCAAGAAGCCTATCAGTAACTCACACCTGGTCTACATAGTGTGACTCTCTGTCAGTAACTACCTATACATACACACCGGGGTGGTAGTGCAGTGGATAGTGTTGGCTTCTCTAGTTAGACAAGTTCAGAAGACACTGAACGATGAAACGAAAGAGTTATTATGCTCTAGGTTAATATCAAAAATATATCATGGTCAGATTTACAATACGCCATAAATTACGTGATAAAACTGAATATGCCATGATAACCCAAAATGTGTTGAAAATGGCATTTTTAAAGCCCTATTCAAATGCAAAAAGCAAAAAAAGAAGACAAGAAACACACTTTACTAAGGGAAACTTAACACAGTGAAACTTAAAAGGTTGCACACGATAAGCAAACCTTCTTTTGAAAAAAATGTATTACAAGTAGTGTTGAATCAATTCCCAGCATTTCATACATCGATTTTGATCTTAACTCTGATATATAAGTTGGCCGCCCATTATTTTCAGCGGGACATTAACTCCGCTGTGGGTACATATTAATGATCATCTATGAATGGGCAAAATAAGCCAAGTGGAAGAATTCCTTTCACTTTCAATTTCTTGACAAATGGCTAGAGTTGTAGATTACGCGCTTAAACACAGTAGCACTTCAGTCAGTTTGAAATCGGATGACGAAACATTTGTGAGGGGAATATATATTTTTTTTTTTCACACAGGAAAAATCCAAGGACAGCATTAAACTTACTTATTATACTCTGATTGTGAAACACATTATAACAAAAATCTTCCTGGGTAGGACCACTAAATATAATATTATGCAGAAAAAGGGCCTTGAATCACACGTAACTGTGGCGGAGGATCAACTCCATGGTCGGACTTATGCTTTACCACTGGGCTACATGCTCCACAATTACAACGAACACCATTATTAGTTTATTAGTAGTAGACACTCCTTATTTATCTCTGCAAGTTACTTACTACCTCCCCACAGAGGTGGGAGACTCCTGTCCAATATTAGAACAAAGGTTCATGACCAATCATCACTGAAACTGTTGCTGAGCAGTATTCAAACACATGACCCCTGGACTGACAGCCAAACACAGGGTTTAATGCCACTTTCGACACAAGTTACAGGTTATGCAATAACATATTGCAACCTCCCTCATGAACATGAACCTGCCCAGAACCACCTTCCAAATTAATAAAACTGGCAGACTTTAAGTTTTGTTGGACCATTAGCTGGAATTAAACCTGAGGACTTCCGGTGTGAGAAAAAGTACTTTTCTTGCATTAACCAATGTGTTGTTTTTGTTCCATGACAACCATACTCTGGTCAGTACCAGTAAACTGCCTCACAGGTACCCTAAATTTATTATTTAATGTATGCTAATTTGAGATTAAGACAGTCTCGGCAAAAATGAGCGACTTCTTTTTAATGCAGCCCATGTCAAAATTACTGCTTAATCTGATTATATTAAGAAGAAAAGGACAGCTAATTTTATTATTCAAACATATCATGTGCTATCGATTACACTGTTTTGAGAGACAGAAAATAAACAAACAGCAATTAGGCTCCTTGGAGATGCGCAATATTGTTGCAAGAAATTACTAGTATAACTGATTTCAAACCAAGATAAGTTTATTTATTCCAATATTTGTCTCATAATTACTTTTATAAAACATATACCAGTACAACAGGTGTAAACAGGTGTGACTTATTAAAACTAACAGTATTACAGACTAGACAATGGTAATAGCATGTACTAGTTTACAAACTGCCACAGGTGTTACTGGTATTTCATAAAAAATATAAAGTCTGCTTTTACTTTCTTAAAATTAACTTCATGCTACTTCACGGTCCAAGTTTAACGATGTCTGGGTCACATTCAGTTTTAAGTATTATAGCTCTAAAGGGTGACAACTCAGAACAAACTGAATGTAAATAACAATACTGGGTACAGTCCCTTGATTTATGTTTTGTGATAAATAATACCTTTGCTGTCTGGCACCCTGATATCATTATTTAGATGTTGTCCTAGTTTCTCAGCCAATATAATCACTCAGATTTCAATATAGAACATTCCATTTTACACAGAATGTCACGACCCTCAGTAGTTGTTGACCTACTTCCTCAGCCCATAATCGAAACTGCTCCAAGAACGAGAAAGTAGATCAACATTTAAGTCTGTTACGGAGGATTGCTATAGTTTTTCATGCACTCCAGTTCTGTGCACAAAGGGAAACTTTGTCGGGTTCAGCCAGTGTCACAACATACTAACTATACTACAACTGACCCTATTTCGAATGCAGTGCTCATTACAAATACACCTGAAATTGGTCTCTTATATCATGTTCAATATATGAAATATACATACTGGTATAAAATAATTCTTTATAGCAATTTAACCTAAATATAAAATATAATAGAAATCTTAATATCCATACAAATAAGCCCATTTAGTATAAAAACATTAATTTTGCAACTGCAGTTTATTTAATGATGGCATACTTTGGGAGCTATTTTTTTCTGAAATTACGCAGTATCATGTATTTTTTAAATTGATTGTCATTAAAATAGGTATCAGAGAGTATTTTGTGAGGTTCTAAGAAAATTTTATCCATACACTAAATCAAAATATAAAAAAAAACGCTCATGCTTGATGGTTCAGAAAAATCACTTGTAAACACACTTCAAACACTCAAATTCTATGCTGAAATCTCCGGCCTTAATATCAATGTTGATAAAACAAAGGCAGTGTGGATAGGTTCAAGGAAAAAAATTAATATTAAGTTATGTGAACAATATAATCTTTTTTGGGACAATGAATTTACTGTCCTTGGTATTCGATTTTCAGTAGATTCAGACAAAATGATTAATGTAAACTTTGATGGTCAAAACGAATATTAACACCAATTGGTAAAATAAGTCTTAAAAAGTTTAGCGATATCAAAAATTTATCATCTTATCTTAGCTCTACCAAACCCTTACTCTGATAAAAATAAAGAGATTAAAAGTTTATTTTTTAAATTTATTTGGAATAATATACCTGATAAGGTGAAAAGAACTACAATTTGCAACTCCTGAGTGATGTTTATGAAATAGGACAATGAAATGTGTATGAAAACACAATATTATAAGATAATTTAGTGTTTATATGTATGAAAGGACACTTTTTACATTAAAATAGGCTCCAAATTGATAAAATTTATGAATTATTAAAAAAAAAAAATAATAATTTTTTTTTTATTTATTTATGTTTTTTTTAATGATAAATGCTTTATAGGTGTAACCCCACCATTGATTTTTGTTCTTTATTCTATAGTAAATAATAAAAGTTAATTTCAAAGAAGAAGAATTGAGGATTATTTATAACCGCCATTATGCGACTACCCCACGGAAGCACTTCCTTTTTGCAATGATGGCACTATGCCTATAAGGAAACTTTTTTTTTTTAATTTCATAATTACCTCTTTTTCACTAAGTACTACCAATTTGAAGTAATACTGCCAAGTTGTAGGCATTAAATACTGAAACTTTCGACGAAATACCACTTTTTACATGATCATTATATACAGGCACGAGATGTTGACCGACATGCAATTTTGATGTGTTTGACTAATTTCACCAAAAAAAATTTTTTTTACCTAATTCCATTAAAATTTTTACATTATCTTACCAAAATACATTATTCAATACAATGTACATGCTAAAAATTGCACATTTAAATCATCCAAAATAAAAAATCTTCAAAATTTTGTGATTTTTCATGAAATTTCAATGTAAATATGCACATATATGCTTTATTTGAGGCATACACTTGCCAAAATGTTGTTTTTTATGAAGCACATGTCTCCAATTTGTCATTTAAGACTATGACAGTGTAAAAAAGAGGTTATCTTACCTACAATTAACATTTTGGAAAATCACTCCCATTTCACTCAAGTCTCTCTTATGGGTGTAACCCCACCAGTGATTTTTGTTCTTTTATTCTATAGTAAATAATAAAAGTTTGAAGGCTTGTCATTCATAGAGAGTCCCAAATGAAAGAAGTGAAACCTACATTTTACTGTTTGTCAACCTCTGCACTATCAAAATATGATGAGAAAAGTAGGGGTCATGTGTCATATAAGAGATTTTTTTTCTGCTCAGTGTGTACACTGGTGACAAAGTGAAAGTTGACTTCCGAAATCATGAATTCATACCCCAATTTCCAAGCATCATTTTTTTTTTTTCTAAATTCACAATTCAAACATGACAATGCTATCAAAATGTTCAAAAAACATCAATAATGCTATTCAAATAAAAAATGAGAATTAAAATAAGGAAAATGCATTTTTAAAGAAGAAGAATTGAGGATTATTTATAACCGCCATTATGCGACTACCCCACGGAAGCACTTCCTTTTTGCAATGGTGGCACTATGCCTTAAAGGTGCCTGAGACACTCTGAAGAATAAAGGAGATGATATGTATAGTGCACTTACTGTTTCTCCCCTTCAGTAGACTGTTTTCTTTGGTTATAAGACAGTACTCTGTTAGGCCGCAGCATCTTGAATCTGACAGCGGGTTCATCAGAGATGGGTGCTGGTGGCAACGCCTCTGGTGGAATCGGTGGATCCTGGATAAGATTCTCCACTTCAGTTGAAGTACGGATATATTTTACTATTTCTTGGGCTTCTCACTCCACTTTAGGAGTCACTTTTCCTGTGATTGGATGGAATTTATGTCCAATTTTAAATCCACATTTACTCTTTCTATATTTGCCTTTAATGATTTTTCTTATTAAAATGTGACTAATTGGTGTATATGTAAGCATCCGAATGAGATAAAATGCCTGTTTTAGTGTTACCTTGGTCATTTTGGCCGTAATATGATGCTTCAAAACCACAGAAAGTATGCAACAAGTTTGATTATAGAACACATGTTATAAATGAACTATATATAATCTTGATTTCCTCCATATATGAAGAGATAATACATATTATGCAAACATGATATAATGGCAATTATTTGAAAAGATTTATAAATACATGTAGTTACAATATCAATATTGTCTGAAAATCAGTATTTACATTTCAACATGTTGATTTCATATATAGAACTAGTTAAGGACCATATGAAAAATGAAGCAGGTAAGTAATGATTGTACGATAGCTATTTACATTAATGACAACTACAACACAAACATATTTGACTTACATATATGATAAGGATAATAGTCATAGTTATATATTGTTAGAGAAAAATATTTACATGTCTTATTGTTAATTAAATTCACATTGATAATACATACTGAGCACATCATATTAGACAGCCTTAATCGAAACGAAACATCAAGACAACTAAGATGAGCTCACAAGTCTCTCGTTCGCACGCATACATGATCGCACGGACAGACAGACAGACAGACAGACAGACAGACAGACACACACACACACACACACACACACACACACACACACACACATATATACGTATAAATGTATATACACACAAATACATACACATACATGTAAAAACACATATGCAATAATTATATAGATATATATCCTATAATGAATATGTTAATTACAGCACGCTTGCAACAATTTATGTTTACATGATTTCATTTTCATTCTATATCCTCTTGTATCCTTGTAACCCACTGAACATTTCGAGTAGTTGTAATTCCGGTGTATAAGCACACAATTTTGCATAATTTTCCGGGCCCAACAATCGTGACAGGTTAACCCATAACTTAGACCGTATTATAGTCTTTATGATTGCAAAACAAAATTATATGAAGTGCAATATTTTCAGTTGCTAGGTTACAAGTTTTACATATTTCTTCATATTTTTAAGAAAGGGAATTTAGAGAAGAGTATGAATGCTGAAGAGCATTGTATTCTAAGTTGTAAGAACACTCTGACACATTTCAGGAATTTAAGGAATACAACATTTTATTATTAATTTTTTGTTAAAAACAGAAATCTTTCTTCTGAATACCGGGTATAATATCTCATTTATATAATTATAATAGAATAAATTGAATCTCCATTCTACTTATTATTTTAATCAGACTTTTTATTTATGGGAAAATTATACAGAATTTTTTTTAATTCTATTTTTTTTTGGTTTATTTATTCTGGTTACCCAATATGGCTGCCATTACTAAAAATATCACTATTTTCAAAGCAATATAAACCTCTGGGTCTAATTTGGTGAAATATCGTTATTATGATAATATAAATTTAAACAGATGTTAAACTATCTTGATTGTTTTATGAAAAGGTTTTGTTTTGTTTATCTTGTGAGAGCCAACTAAAAGCAAATAAATTTAGCTTCTTCTCAATTTTTTTTATAAAAGGGGTTTGAATTCATTTAGAATGATAATATTTTTAATGAACTAGGTGCAATAATAACATTTCTGTATATTTAGTTACTATTTGTTGTTGTATAATTATAATAGAAACAAAAGAATAATTTTGTCATGTTGTTAGTATTTCTCGTAGCTCAATTGCAGAGGTTCTATGCAAAAACAAATTTTGTTATAAGAGTGGGAAATCTTTTTTTCTGTTACACTTATTCTAAAATATAAATTAAATATAACTGATAATAAGGTTCTATTTCTATTATTTTGTGAAAATATACTGTTTTAATATGATAGTGATTTTCAGTGTTTTATTTTGTTATTGTAGTTAAACAGTTTTGTCATTAAGCCATTATGAATGTCTTATTTGTATTTCTAATGGATCTCATTTGAGGAGGTTATATGGTACGGATTTGGGAACCTTTTTTCTGTTAAAACTTAATCTAAAATATAAATTGAACATAACTGATATTAGTGTTCCTAGATTTCTACAGTCTGGACATGCTGAATGACCCTCTCTATTTCATGTCTTATATGACCTTTTTATATACTTCCCTTAATTGGCAGTCTTGACTATTATTGTGTGAAGATACAATACTTTAACATGCAGATGTTTTGTTGCAGTTAAATCTGTATCTATATTAATAAAAATTCAAATAATTATTTTTGTGTAATAATTTCCAAATTCAGAGTTTTTTCCAATGTACGACTGCGCAATGTCACTCGGTAAGTTCTGTGTAAAGGGAGACACCCAGATATTTCTCGTATTTGTATCTGACAGGAATGAGGCTTGTCTATACATGTTAAATGTTAACTCTGCCCATGCTTTTATTTTACCTTGTACGGTTTTAATGGTTAAGGTGACATTGCCTACCAAAGAGTGGTAAATGCCTGTTCATTATTATCCCTTATCCCGTACGCAGACGTAGTTATTCCCATTGCAACAACATCGAGCAATATTTCAATATTTAATTTATATAAATTTAAGGGGATGGGATCAAGGGTTCATTTGCAATTTTCAAATTGTCATGGTTGTTTGTGTAACAAAATATTATACATATCCTGTACCAGGAATAAAAGCCCCTGCCTGGGGGACAGGATGATAATATGCACCCAGAGAAATTATAACATTTATATGAAGAGTGTGTCAAATGCCATAAATCATGCTGCCAATTGTAAGGCATTCATTCAATATACAAATATTGAAACCAAACTTGTATTAAAGACAAACTTCCAGAGAGACCAGTCATTTTATTTTACATAAAGATAGGTGGGATTGGGTCATTTATTTTGAAGTATATTGTAAATATTTTTTATTTTTAAAGCTTACATTATCAATTAATATTTAAAGCTTCATAACTTGATCTTAAAATCCACATACAAATTTTCATCAAAATTGTTAATTTTGTTCCTTTAAGATATTTAATGTCGTGAAAATTGAATAACTTTTTTGATTTATCCGATCTATCTATTATCTGCTTAAATTTAAATTCTGGCACAATATCACTAACTCTACATGGGGTTGTAGTCGTGGGTTTGAGTCCAGCTTAGATCCAAAATCTTTATGTGAGAAAGTTTAGCAAATATATATAGAAGGCAAACAAATCAGTCATCATTTAGAAGGGATGTTTATGAGAATTAACTGCTCTTGCTCCACTTTCAAGGTCATGTTGTATTCACTAAGTTCAAGGCCATAGTACCTTCATTTAAACTGCATTCATTTTTTATGCCCCTTAAAATTTTTTTTGGGTGGCATATATTAATCGCAGAGTCCGTCTGTCCGTCCGTCCGTCTGTCTTCCGTCCGGTATTTCATTTCCGGCCTGTAACTTTGTCATGCATAGATGGATTTTGTTGATACTTGCAACAAATGATCAACAGAACATGAGGACGTGTCGCAAGTAAGACCCACACCCGTACCTCAAAGGTCAAGGTCACAATTTCAGTTTGTTTGACAACACTGAGTTTTTTGTGAGATTTCATTTCTGGCCTGTAACTTTGTCATGCATAGATGAATTTTAATGATACTTGCTACAAATGATCAACATAACATCATGATATGTTGGGGGGCATGTGACACTTAACAGTGACATTTTTTGTTTTCCATTATTTGCAATGATGTGTAGTTATACATCCTGATGAGTACTGGAATCTAAACAATTGAAAATTAATTTTAGAATTTTTTTTTTTTTTTAAAATTTTAATGAATTTCAACAGTTATTCACATGAAAAACATTGTTTGAGAATAATTTTGAAAATTGAAGTAAAAACAATGTTATTTTTTTAATTAAATCAGAACTGCTGCAGAATGAATACGGCTTTGTTAGTCTTTTATAACTACATGTCTTTCTTTGAATTCTTGCATTTAATTACTATTTTGTGAGTATTTAAAAGTTAAATAGATTGACATGCATTCCATCTGCAAATATTACGCTGTTTGACATGGTGTAAGGGAGGCAACTCACTTAGCAAAAAACCAGTGGTTACTTGTTGGCCAGTTTATCTGAGGGTCTGTCTGAAAGATATATATAGTGTATTCTCTCACCCCAACAAAGGGATGACGGTTTCAAGATCAAATTTTGATGAAATATTTTTTGTAATGACAACATAAAAACATTCAAAATTTGAATAAATCTTAATTTTAATCTAAGAACTAAACATAAAAAATGACAAACCATGACAACTTGAAATGCAAGTGTTACCACATCAGACTCCCTGCTTGGTTAGATCAGCCAATAGGGACGATGGATAATGTATACGAATAGAACTAATTGTGTTTGTGACAATATATTTCTTCAAATATTTAGTGTCATTTTTATGCCACTGAGGGCCATCAGATCATCAGTTAACATATTCACTCTTTCCTGGGATCCTGGGAGGTAAAAAAGTACTCAAGCAAACCAATCTCCGCAAGTAACTGTTAACTTTCCCACTTGAATCCGGGTGAGAGACAAATGAAAGTGAGACCCAATGTCATAATATCAATCATCACTAAAACTGTGGCCAGTTAGAGACCTCTGGATTGATATGGTAGTCAAATGTGCTGCCATCAGAGCTACCTGTGTGCAGCTAGAAGAAAAAGAACACGTATAAAAGATTACAGAATTTCTCAGTCAGATTCCCCAGTCCTGCCATGCAGTAACATTTATTTAGTGTATATTACTAAATATACCATAGCTACTGTAAATTATACATAATAGTTGATGAAAGTAGTTCCATAGATACAGTTGCTATGATGTACATCTTAAATATATTTAAATGGCACATAATTACTGCTACATATGATTTATATATTTGAAATACATATAGAATATCAGTATCATTTCAGGCTATATTTTCGAGTTTATATGCTATACATAATATTAAGCTATATTTTCAGCTACATTATAATGACATATATAATATCAGGCTATATTTTAAATTACATACTTATATTACAAAAATAGACAGCTATGTTTTGAACTACACTTATTATTCCATACATATAACTTATAGCTTTGTCCACTCAAAATGACAGCTGAGACATAGTAACTAATATCACATATAATTAAATCTGCACATAAATGTTACCACATACAATTGCATCTGCACATAACTACAACCACATAAACTTAAATATGCACATAAAGCCACATATAATAACATCTGCATATAACTACAACAACATTTAATCATATCTGCATATAACTACAACAACATTTAATCATATCTGCATATAACTACAACAACATTTAATCATATCTGCATATAACTACAACAACATTTAATCATATCTGCATATAACTACAACAACATTTAATTACATCTGCACATAGCTACAACCACAAATAATTATATCTGAACATAACTACAACCACAAATAATTATATCTGAACATAACTACAACCACAAATAATTATATCTGAACATAACTACAACCACTTTTAATTATATCTGCACATAGCTACAACCCCATATAATTAATCTGCACATAACTATCACCACATATAATCACATCTACATATAACTTCAACCACATATAGTCACATCTGCACATACCTTCAACCACATATAATTACATCTGCACATACCTTCAACCACATATAATTACATCTGCACATACCTTCAACCACATATAATTACATCTGCACATACCTTCAACCACATATAATTACATCTACATATAACTTCAACCACATATAACAACATCTGCACATAGCTTCAACCACATATAATTACATCTGCACATACCTTCAACCACATATAATTACATCTGCACCTAACTACAACCGCATATAATTACATCTACATATAACTTCAATCAATATAATCACATCTGCATATAACTACAACCACATATAATTACAACTGTACATAACTTCAGCCACATATAATAACATCTGCACATAACTACAACCCCATATAAATACATATACATATAATGACAACCACATATAATTACATTTGCACCTTTACTTCAACCATATATTATAACATCTACACATGTAACTTAAACCACATATAAATACATCTACATATAACTTCAACCACATATAATTACATCTGCACAAAAATTCAACCACATATAATTACATAGGCACATAGCTTTAATCACAAATAATTACATATGCACATAACTACAACCTCATAATCATGGTTACATGTTCACATAACTACAACTATGTATCCTAAATCAGAAACACAACCACATATTATAATTTCAGCTATATATAACTATGTGCTCATATATTTTCAGTGTTTACGACGATCTTGTTTTTAATAAATTCAAAACTCCTCAAAGAGCTTATTGATTTTAATATATGTGTTTTATTATGTGTATGTCCTTCCTTGTGTTTGTTTGGGATACAGAAACAGAGCTTTATAAAAACATGTTTATGTTGGGTAGCAGTAAATAGAAGTGTTCATGTGTCTTTTTCATGTTCCTGCCAGTCGGAGAATGGTGCTGGAGCAATTAGTGTTACCCCTGTCTGTCTTTACAATAATGTTGCAAAATTGATGAGAGTTTCCCAATTTCATGCAGAAGTGAGATCAACCAGTGACGTTTCACTGACCTGTTTATGTTGTCACATCTTGAGAATTTTGTTACGCCAACTTGCTCCGACACAACCTGTCAATTACCAGTATCACCCAACAATTTGTTAAATGAAATCAAGGCTCTTGTTTGCCCATTTTTGGGACCGTTTTTCTGCCCCATTCCCAATGGCAAATAGTGATTTTTTTCCCAATCCAAAGTCATAAAATTCCCAATTTCAAAATGCAAAGAAACCCAAAAAAGTGCTTAGAAAATTTGGCGATTTTTTAATATTACAATTTTAATAAATTAGCCTTCTACAAGAACATCACGTGTTTTATACATTTCCAAAAGTGCAGTCAAGAGCCCTGAAAATATTTGCACGCCCTTGCTAATGGGTAGTAAAAGTCAGTGCTTAAAGACTGAAACGGTATTGACTATGTCATATATCAATTCATAGTGAATCCTAAAACTCTCACCAATTTTGCGACAGTAAGCTAAGGGTCTATGTAGTTGATTAATATTTGGTAGTTAGCTGTATAATCAAAATATACAGGTCAAGTTTGATATTTGTCTATGTGGGTTCAATTTTCCATTAGATTAGTTATGGCCCCTTTTCTGATTAATTTTATTTGCTCAAATTTACCGACATATATTTTGGACATCCATGTTCTATGGGCACATTTCCAGTTCAAGATGAAATTTCAATTTCATTGATCTTTTCAAGGTTCATACATTAAAATGCGAATTATATGGTAAATTTGATATACATTTATTGGCTGCTTAAAACTTGTTTGACTGTATATGCAAATATAGTAAAGGCAGTGTATCAGTGTGTTTTTTTAAGTTTTTAGAAATAGCAAACAAAAGTCTTTTTCCAATATATGATGGTTAGATATACTGGTTAAGCCCCGAATGCCATAAGGGTATCTATCAAAACATACCAATTTTTTTTTGTTAAAAAGTATAAAAATATATATGCTTTATAACATATTCACTTAATGCTAAATTTTATTTTTTTCAATGAATGACAGCAATATTTCCTGATATGATACCCTTTAAATTGAGATGCTGTTATCAAAATCTTGTAAATGGTTGAAAATACAAAACAAAAAATCGAATTACTTTCCAGAAAATGTCATAATGATAAAATCAATCTTGGTCACTTGGACTCCAGATCACGCTGTGAAACAAAGGAAGACCACTCTGCCCTTGGATAGATTATAGCGCAGTGTGCTGATCACTTTCTGCTGTTTAGTCAACACTGTTTGTTTAGTGTAGTATATAGAGCACATTTATAATTTAGTTAATTTCCCTGCCAATTTAAGTTCCCCTTCTAGATTTTAAGTTCTAGCCCCAAGGTTGTGAGAACTGTTGAGTACATACTTCTATATGTCTTTAGTGTTGTTTCTTTTATTATTGAGCATATTTTGATATATGTGAGAAACTAGCTACGCCACTAGAACATGTTGAACAGAACTTTTTTTTTCAATTTACAATGTCATGTATAATCAGGTCATCACATGTTTTCATGTCATATGAGACCATGCATTTTATGAAATCCTGCTCTCCTTCATTATTGAAAATGGAATGTCTTATAACATAATAGTGACGGGAAACTTGTTTAACCTGGATGGAAAGTATCATATGATGCAATTATACTTGTTGCTATGGGTTTATGATGATCACCAGGACAAACTGTCGTGACGATGAACAGTAAACATAATCATATCATTTCCAAGTAAACTCGCAGAACTGTAAAATTTGATAACTGTCCACCATCCTCATCATTGCTGAAATCGACGACAATGAGCTTAATTTACTCTAAGTACTTTAGACAGCATTAACTTAAAGATGGTCCCAATTATTCTATAAAATGGCTGGCTGTGCTCCGACCCAGTATTTTTAGCTCACCTGAGCCAAAGGCTCACAGGTGTGCTTTTGTGATCGCCTGGTGTCCGTCGTCTGTCGTTAACTTTTAACTTTTCCTCTGAAGCTGCTCTGCCAATTTTGATATAACTTCACAGAAATGTTTCTTGGGTGACCCTCTACCAAGTTTGTTCAAGCAATCTTGATTCGTCAAAAAACATGGCGCCAGGGGCCAAGTTTAATTAGTAAAAACTTAAAATATCTTCAAATCAGAAACTACTGGCTCAATCTAAAATTAATTTCACAGAAATGTTCTTTGGAGGGCCCTTCACCAAGTTTGTTCAAATCGTAGCGATTTGTCAAAAAACATGGCAGCCAGGGGTGGGGTTAGTTTACTATATAAGCAATAGTAAAAACTTAAAAAATCTTCTTGTCAGAAACCACCGGATCGATTTTAAAACAATTTCGCAGAAATGTTCCTTGGGTGACCCTCATGCCCCCCTCTGGACCTGCTGAAGCTCATGTCCCCCTCTGGACCTGCTGAAGCTCATGTCCCCCTCTGGACCTGCTGAAGCTCATGTCCCCCTCTGGACCTGCTGTAGCTCATGTCCCCCTCTGGACCTGCTGTAGCTCATGTCCCCCTCTGGACCTGCTGAAGCTCATGTCCCCCTCTGGACTTGCTGTAGCTCATGTCCCCCTCTGGACCTGCTGTAGCTCATGTCCCCCTCTGGACCTGCTGAAGCTCATGTCCCCCTCTGGACCTGCTGAAGCTCATGTCCCCCTCTGGACCTGCTGTAGCTCATGTCCCCCTCTGGACCTGCTGAAACTCATGTCCCCCTCTGGATCTGCTGAAACTCATGTCCCCCTCTGGACCTGCTGTAGCTCATGTACCCTCTGGACCTGCTGTAGCTCATGTCCCCCTCTGGACCTGCTGTAGCTCATGTCCCCCTCTGGATCTGCTGAAGCTCATGTCTTCCTCTTGACCTGCTGAAGCTCATGTCCCCCTCTGGACCTGCTGTAGCTCATGTCCCCCTCTGGACCTGCTGTAGCTCATGTCCCCCTCTGGACCTGCTGTAGCTCATGTCCCCCTCTGGACCTGCTGAAGCTCATGTCCCCCTCTGGACCTGCTGTAGCTCATGTCCCCCTCTGGACCTGCTGTAGGTCATGTCCCCCTCTGGACCTGCTGTAGCTCATGTCCCCCTCTGGACCTTCTGTAGTTCATGTCCCCCTCTGGACCTGCTGAAGCTCATGTCCCCCTCTGGACCTGCTGTAGCTCATGTCCCCCTCTGGACCTGCTGAAGCTCATGTCCCCCTCTGGACCTGCTGTAGCTCATGTCCCCCTCTGGACCTGCTGTAGCTCATGTCCCCCTCTGGACCTTCTGTAGCTCATGTCCCCCTCTGGACCTTCTGTAGCTCATGTCCGCCTCTGGACCTGCTGTAGCTCATGTCCCCCTCTGGACCTGCTGTAGCTCATGTCCCCCTCTGGACCTGCTGTAGCTCATGTCCCCCTCTGGACCTGCTGTAGCTCATGTCCCCCTCTGGACCTGCTGAAGCTCATGTCTTCCTCTGGATCTGCTGAAGCTCATGTCTTCCTCTGGATCTGCTGAACCTCATGTCTTCCTCTGGATCTGCTGAAGCTCATGTCCCCCTCTGGATCTGCTGCAGCTCATGTCTTCCTCTGGATCTGCTGAAGCTCATGCCCCCCCTCTGGATCTGCTGAAGCTCATGTCTTCCTTTAGATCTGCTGAAGCTCATGTCCCCCTCTGGACCTGTTAAAGCTCATGTCCTCCTCTGGATCTGCTGAAGCTCATGTCCCCCATCTGGATCTGCTGAAGCTCATATCTTTCTCTGGATCTGCTGAAGCTTATGTCCCCCTCCGGGTATTCTGAATCTCATGTCCTCCTCCGGGTCTTCTGAAGCTCATGTCCCCCTCCGGGACTTCTGAAGCTCATGTCCTCCTCTGGATATGCTGTAGCTTATGCCCCCCCTCTGGATCTGCTAAAGCTCATATCTTCCTCCGGATCTGCTGAAGCTTATGTACCCCTCCGGGTCTTCTGAAGCTCATGTCCCCCTCCGGGTCTTCTGAAGCTCATGTCTTCCTCTTGATCTGCTGAAGCTCATGTTCCCTCTGGATCTGCTGAAGCGCATGCCCCCCTTTGGATCTGCTGAAGCGCATGTCCCCCTCTGGATCTGCTGAAGCTCATGTCTTCCTCTTGATCTGCTGAAGCTCATGTACCCTCTGGATCTGCCGAAGCTCATGTCTTCCTCTGGATCTGCTGAAGCTTATGTCCCCCTCTGAGTCTGCTGAAGCTCATGTCTTCCTCTTGATCTGCTGAAGCTCATATCTTCCTCTGGACTTTCTGAAGCTCATGTCTTCCTCTGGATCTGCTAAAGCAAATGTCCCCCTCTGGATCTGCTGAAGCTCATGTTCTCCTCTGGATCTGCTGAAGCTCATGTCTTCTTCTGGATCTGCTGAAGCTCATGTCCTCCTCTGGATCTGCCGAAGCTCATGTCCCCCTCTGGATCTGCCGAAGCTCATGTCCCCCTCTGGATCTGCTGAAGCTCATGTCCCCCTCTGGATCTGCTGAAGCTCATGTTCCCCTCTGGATCTGCTGAAGCTCATATCCCCCTCTGAATCTGCTGAAGCTCATGTCCTTCTCAGAATCTGCTGAAGCTCATGCCCCCCTCTGGATCTGCTGAAGCTCATGTCTTCCTCTGGATCTGCTGAAGGTCCTGTCCTCCTCTGGATCTGCTGAAGCTTATGCGGCCCCCTCTGGATCTGCTGAAGGTCATGTCCCCCTCTGGACCTGCTGAAGCTCATGTCTTCCTCTGGATCTGCTGTAGCTCATGTCTTCCTCTGGATCTGCTGAAGCTCATGTCTTCCTCTGGATCTGCTGAAGCTCATGTCCCCCTCTGGATCTGCTGTAGCTCATGTCTTCCTCTGGATCTGCTGAAGCTCATGCCCCCCTCTGGATCTGCTGAAGCTCATGTCTTCCTCTAGATCTGCTGAAGCTCATGTCCCCCTCTGGACCTGTTAAAGCTCATGTCCTCCTCTGGATCTGCTGAAGCTCATGTCCCCCATCTGGATCTGCTGAAGCTCATATCTTTCTCTGGATCTGCTGAAGCTTATGTCCCCCTCCGGGTCTTCTGAAGCTCATGTCCCCCTCCGGGTCTTCTGAAGCTCATGTCCCCCTCCGGGACTTCTGAAGCTCATGTCCTCCTCTGGATATGCTGTAGCTTATGCCCCCCTCTGGATCTGCTAAAGCTCATATCTTCCTCCGGATCTGTTGAAGCTTATGTACCCCTCCGGGTCTTCTGAAGCTCATGTCCCCCTCCGTGTCTTCTGAAGCTCATGTTCCCTCTGGATCTGCTGAAGCGCATGTCCCCCTTTGGATCTGCTGAAGCGCATGTTCCCCTTCTGGATCTGCTGAAGCTCATGTCTTCCTCTTGATCTGCTGAAGCTCATGTACCCTCTGGATCTGCTGAAGCTCATGTCTTCCTCTGGATCTGCTGAAGCTTATGTCCCCCTCTGAGTCTGCTGAAGCTCATGTCTTCCTCTTGATCTGCTGAAGCTCATATCTTCCTCTGGACTTTCTGAAGCTCATGTCTTCCTCTGGATCTGCTAAAGCAAATGTCCCCCTCTGGATCTGCTGAAGCTCATGTTCTCCTCTGGATCTGCTGAAGCTCATGTCTTCTTCTGGATCTGCCGAAGCTCATGTCCTCCTCTGGATCTGCCGAAGCTCATGTCCCGCTCTGGATCTGCCGAAGTTCATGTCTTCCTCTGGATCTGCTGAAGCTCATGTCCTCCTCTGGATCTGCTGAAGCTCATGTTCCCCTCTGGATCTGCTGAAGCTCATGTCCCCCTCTGAATCTGCTGAAGCTCATGTCCTTCTCAGAATCTGCTGAAGCTCATGTCCCCCTCTGGATCTGCTGAAGCTCTTGCCCCCCTCTGAGTCTGCTGAAGCTCATGTCTTCCTCTTGATCTGCTGAAGCTCATATCTTCCTCTGGACTTTCTGAAGCTCATGTCTTCCCCTGGATCTGCTAAAGCAAATGTCCCCCTCTGGATCTGCTGAAGCTCATGTTCTCCTCTGGATCTGCTGAAGCTCATGTCTTCTTCTGGATCTGCCGAAGCTCATGTCCTCCTCTGGATCTGCCGAAGCTCATGTCCCCCTCTGGATCTGCCGAAGCTCATGTCCTCCTCTGGATCTGCCGAAGCTCATGTCCCCCTCTGGATCTGCTGAAGCTCATGTTCCCCTCTGGATCTGCTGAAGCTCATGTCCCCCTCTGAACCTGCTGAAGCTCATGTCCTTCTCAGAATCTGCTGAAGCTCATGTCCCCCTCTGGATCTGCTGAAGCTCTTGCCCCCCTCTGGACTTGCTGTAGCGCATGTCCCCCCTCTGGATCTGCTGAAGCTCATGTCCTCCTCAGGATCTGCTGAAGCTCATGTACCCTCTGGATCGGCTGTAGCTCATGTCTTCTTCTGGATCTACTGAAGCTCATGTCCTCCTCTGGATCTGCTGAAGCTCATGTCCCCCTCTGGATCTGCTGAAGCTCATGCCCCCCTCTGGATCTGCTGAAGCTCATGTCTTCCTCTGGATCTGCTGAAGGTCATGTCCTCCTCTGGATCTGCTGAAGCTTATGCGGCCCCCTATGGATCTGCTGAAGCTCATGTCCCCCTCTGAATCTGCTGAAGCTCATGTCTTCCTCTAGATCTGCTGAAGCTCATGTCTTCCTCTGGATCTGCTGAAGCTTATGTCCCCCTCTGGATTTGCTGAAGCCTCTATTCCCATCTGGATTTGATGAAGCCCTTGTCCCTACACTGGAACTGTTGAAGCCCCTGTCCACTCCCACCCCTCTTTTGGATCTGCTGAAGCCCCTCTCCTCCCCCTATTGATTTGCTGATGACACTGCCCCCTCTGAATCTGCTGAAGCCTCTGCCCTGTTTTGGATTTGCTGAAGGCCTGCCCCCACCTTTGGATGTATTCATGCCTCTGTCCTCCTCTGGATCTGCTTGTGATGTAGACAGTGAAGATCTTCGGATGTATTTGTAGTTTCTGATGTGTTTTATATACAGTGTATATAGAGTAATGCTTAAGAACAATTATTTTCTTTCACTACGTTTCATTCAAAAACCCTGTAATGATGAAATAGAGTAAAACACATCTTCATTGCCATATTAAAATTTATTACTTTGGACATTTTTAAAAAAAGAAGTCTGAAAAATTCATGTTCACACTTAATAAAGTACAATAAGTGAATTTGTTTGTCGTTATTTTTTTTCACCATTTTAAGCTATATAACAGCGATCAGCACACATAATCCTCATTCCTGGGGTTCGCTACGTGAACTTACCAGACTTATGATCTGTGCAAGTCACAGCTTTCTTCCCCACAAATTCAAAGGTTGAAGACAGGCGCATAGCTAGGCTTACGCACGTACTCACGTGCATAAAATAAATTTGGGCAAGTCAAAGAAATAAAATTTAAATCTGCATTAAAAACTGGATCCTAATGGGGTTATGGTATAATTTGAAATTAACCAGATTCAGACAATGGACAAAACGTCATAAGCAATTTTCCTATTTAGAGTAGTGTTCCTTTTGCATGCCAATTACATGTATATTCTCTACTAGTATTTTTTTATTGTACATGGGAAGTAATGATGGGCTGCTTTTAACTTTTATTTTCTGACGTTGCAAACATCTCTTTGTCACCTAGCATGGCATTAGGTAGTACGGTATCTTTCAAGTATCAATAAGAAAATTGGTCGACGCTGCCTTACTATCTGAAGATCCTAAGAGACGTCTCTATTGCTGAATTGATATTATGATGTACATCAGTTACTGATATTTTTGAAAATGGTAATATATCTGTGTTCATTTCAAACAGAGTAGGACTTGTTTAGTAAACGGATGCATATGATATTTTTTTATTTTGATCTCTCGAAGAATTGTATATTTTTGTTATCTTTGTTTATTCACCCCATAATTGGTTTATGATGGTGGCCATCCTCAATAAGCCATACTGATACAGATTGATGTATATTTTATGCATTAGTCTTAAAGGCTTACGCTGCAGTCTCAACATATGTTTACTCTTTGAGAAAAAATGACAGTGTAACTGTTTGTTTGTGTTTATATTAATTAAAGAGTGGTTTAAAAACATTTGTTGTGTTACTCCTCAATGTGTATCAATATTAAATATGTTTTTTATATATACAGAAAAGAGATAATATTTTTTTGCTTGACACAGGAAGTCTATCAGTGAGAAAGTCTTTGTAGTACAAGAAAGTACAAACTCCTTGTAGGAGTGAGATGTCAATTCAAGTCTGACCTTTGACAAACTGATAGGCTTCCATTAGTTTTTCATATAAAGGATTTTAATTGTGCAATGAAGTAGACTTTTGTTTTAAATGTGGCTTATTTATACAAATTTAACATTTAAGCAAATTTTAAGTTATTTTTTGAAAATCTTCAAAGCTCCATATAATTTCAATTCAGTGAGATGTAGATTCAAAAAGAAATAAAGAATATATAAAAACTTGCATACAATCATTCTGTCTGTATGAACTATATAGAAATTGCACTTCATTTCTCTATTAAAATCAGTAACTGTTGGTGTTGGGTTATGGTAAAAAGTACCAGTTTGCATTTCATTGGCGCCATGATGTTGCTTTGCTTATAGGATATTATATTTCATGCAATTAATGTTTACTGTAGCCTATGTAGCCATGAAAATTAGCATGATTGCACTTACTCAACATGATTGTGGACACAGTTGCTGTTCAAACAATGACATTAAATTGGTAGCTAGATACATGTATAATCCCCTATTTTAATATAAAAAAAACATTATAAATATCCTTTCATCTGAAATAGTTTGAAAATATATTGTAAATTATACAAGAATGGAAAGTACAATTTTGAAAAAACATTCTCTAATCTAGTTCAAGGGATAAAACTAGCTTGTTTTTCATCACTAGATCAAACTCAAAATTATGCTATCACTGCTGAAATAAACACAAAATTTCTTACCGATAAAAGCATTTTTCACTACCCTCATTTCATAATTCAAAATTGATTTACAGTGCATAGTATGAAACATCCAACAGATATCCTTAGTTGGGATTGAACCAACATCTTCCATCTTAAAGACGGATGTACTTCATTGTACTATAAGGATGCATTTTGAAGCTACATTTAAGTAGTACTGTACATTAATCATGATAGGTCACAAACCTGTTTTATTTTTTAAGTCTCTGAGTAATTCTTGCTTCAAATTGTTTGCTTTTAAATATTAAATTTGTAAAATTTAAACTGTCATCATAAAGCAGACTTGGATAAACCCAAACTTGGAAAACCTTTATTCAATAATTGTACAATCTTGTGTGTATATATATATATATATATATATATATATTAATATCCATTGGCAACAACTATAGAAAATTTAAAAAGAGATCCGTGCATCAAGAAAGGAAGTACAGGCTAGACTAAATTTTATCTATTTATGGTCACTATGAAACCAGTACCAGTATACCCCTCGACATATTTGTTGCAGTGACCTTCTATATTATGTGACATATAAGCTATTTAACCTTTTAGTGTAATCTTAACAGTCTATCAGTAGGTCTCATTTTAAATGTGCAGTAGTGTAATGGATAGATAGTTGGCCGCTCATGCCAGATGTTGTGGGTTTGATCTCCAACTCAACCTAATGCCTTTCAAAAATCAGCACTCAGTTTTCCCAATCATTATGAAACCAGTACTGGGTTAACTTAAATACCTCTCTACAACTTTGTTGCAGTGGGTATAATTGCAAAATTACAGATCAGACATCAATACCGCTTTCTATATTATGTGACTTAACCTCTAAGCTCAACAGTCTACCGGTTTAATTTTAAGCAGGCGGTAGTGTAGTGGCTAGTGCTGGCCACTCGTGCTAGAGGTTTCAGGTTTGATCCCCAACTCGACCTGATGCCTTTCAAAAACCAACCCTCAGTACTTTTTCTACCCGGGAAGCAGACTCAAGAGCAATTCATATATGAGTGAAGCTTTCTTCCCAATCAAGCTAAGATAAAATTAGTAAAACCTATTGAGATTGGACATTTAAATTTTTTTAAATGTAAATGTGTTCTTAGTTTCTAGTCATTATAGCTAAAAAAATTTTTTAAAAAAATGGTTTTGTAAACTTTAAATGTTAACATGATTGCATAATCAGGGCTAGAATTTAACTTTTTTGTGCACTGGCAATTTTGGTTGGTGCCTAAAATTTCAACTGGCCAAATTTGAAACCAACTAGCCAAACCAATTATCGCAGAAACATGTAGTTCTAAATGTGTAAATAAACCCAAAATTAATTGTTTCAAAGCCCGCATGTTATTTAATATGCATTATTAGCTTGTATTTATTTTATAGACAATGGTATCAAGGTTATTATATATGTTAAGGTATTTCAATTTCAAAGCAGTACTTAAAAAATAAACTTGTCTTTGTTACTTATTATACTACCATAAATAAATGCATACAATGATATATCAAAAATAAATACTATTAACTGAGATCGCTCACATGCCAAATGGTAGGATCCAATCAGATAATAGAATTCAGTAAAATATTGTAAGGGCCGTTGTGATTGGTCGTTTTAACAACATACAGCGAGGCTGCCTTCGACTGTTTTCGTATCTTTTCCGAATGATAATCTAAGATCTAATTAAAAAAATAAATAGAAATTATGTTCTTTAGATATAGTTCCAAAAATACATTTTTGTTTATTTTAGGGTATTTTTCTAAATATGAATTATATTGCGCAAATTCGTGACTCTTCAATTTGTGAAATCAATTTTGGAAGGATTCCAGAAATGGCGGAAAAACGATAAGGTCAGCTACCACCATTGCGTTTTCCATAGACTTACATTATAACGTTTGACCAAATTTTCACATTTTCTAACATTGGCGGACCAAAAAGTCCTATATCATATTAAAGTACTGTCCTAGACTCAAATAAAAATGTCCCCAAAATGGGGTCAAAAGTACCACTTTTTACCACTTTTTGCCCCCTGAAGTTGGGTACCCCCACTTTCAGCATGAAAAAAAGTAAATTTCACCAATTTTACTTTCCATGCAGTTTCCTTGATAAAATGAATTAAGACAGTCACAGAAACATAATTCTAATTTTTTATTGACACAAACATAATAAACTTATATTTTATTGTGATCATTTGCCAGTTTCACATTTTCATCCAACCACAATTAAGCTTACTATAAAAATATATGCCCTGAACATCCCTATACTTTTTTCAGCCAATCAGAGAGCTCGTCTCAATGGTGGTAGCTGACCTAAAGGGGCATTTAATTTCGCTTTTTTATTATTCCACTGATGCAAATTCATAGAATGAATATTTCTGAACAAAATGATACCATTTTTATTTTTCTGCTACATAATTTGATGAAAATGTGGCCTTTTCCAGGCACAAAAAAGTATACATAATTTTACCAAATTCCCAATGACAAAACTGTACTTCAGTTCAAATTTACTTAGACACTTGACCTACAATATTTCATCTAATCATTCTTGTTTTTTTATATAATTATGGAAACAGGTATATAAACATGTAATGATAGCTTTGCATATCAACTTTTAAGATTCCTTTGCATAAAAAATGTGTATACATGATAATTTCATACCCCACCCACTAAAATTATATGAAAAAAGGCTAAATTGACCATTTGCTCTAATTTCATAATAAATGTGTTGATATTTTTATAAAGAAGTTGTCAAATGCATTTGATCGAATAAAATTAACAACGGAATGATAAATTAAACCATTTCGTAAAATTTCATTGTCGCTTCGGTTAAAGGATTACATTTGGATTACACACTTTCCGGTAGAAAGAGAGCCTTTCGGAACATCGGTTACCAAGATAGAAGAAATGTCATATTTATTTAGTGGTTTAATATTTCTTTAATCCAGTGGAATGGGTATACATCCTTTTCTATGTCTTATATTAAAAAATATGTAAAGATGACAGAAATTATATCAAAATCAGTCAAGCATGAAAATTCATAATTTTTAGTAGTAAATCACAATTATTACCATTTCTAGGGAATTTGGGGCACAAAACCCACAATTTTCTTGCACTACAACATTCTATTTACAAATTATCCATCAAATGTTACATTTAAGTAAAAAAAAAATGTCAGACAAGATAGGGCAAAATGGAAAATATTTCCAAAATTATATAACTCAAGTATTTCTTGAATGTAATATGTTTAGATTGTGAAGTGATTTAGCAACATTGAAGTGCAATAGATACAACCAGGCACCCATTATTGCAACTATTCAACTGGCTCTACTTATAACTGCACAATAAAAGAGGTTAAATGTGAAAAATTGCTATATAATATGGCATGGCATGCTGGTTCTGAGTGGATAAAAATGAAAAAAATGTCAAAAGTGGGCCATTTTCAGCTCAAAATCCAAATTCAGTACCTAAGTACACATATTTTGAGCTTGGAATTCAAAATCAGTTCTTAAACCTACTATTTCATGTGTATTTTTGTTTCCCAATGCAATTAAGATCATTTCTAGTGTTTTCAATGGTTCTTGAGTGTGCGATTTCAGCGGACAAGGCGCAAGTTATCGCGATAAACTGAACCTGGTATTTTAACCAAATTTTCCTAAAATGGCCTTATACGGTACCTTAAAATAAAATAAAACAGTATATTTTGTCAAAATTTAACATATCTATCATCATTCCGCTGTATTTCACTTAAATGCACTTAAAATTCTGAGTAGAACATTCTGTGGGCTATTTAAAGCCATATGGCCCTTATTTTTAATAAAAACCTCTAAAAAAAAAAGAAAAAATGGCGAAAATTGATCAACCTGCGGAATTTTTTTTTATTTTATTGCCATTTCCCTACAAGCACCCCAGTTGCACTATTTACAGAAAAAAAGAAGCTAATGCGATGAAAATTTAGAAAATGTTGTCGCGGTTGTTTAAAGGGGCATTTAATTTCGCTTTTTTATTATTCCACTGATGCAAATTCATAGAATGAATATTTCTGAACAAAATGATACCATTTTTATTTTTCTGCTACATAATTTGATGAAAATGTGGCCTTTTCCAGGCACAAAAAAGTATACATAATTTTACCAAATTCCCAATGACAAAACTGTACTTCAGTTCAAATTTACTTAGACACTTGACCTACAATATTTCATCTAATCATTCTTGTTTTTTTATATAATTATGGAAACAGGTATATAAACATGTAATGATAGCTTTGCATATCAACTTTTAAGATTCCTTTGCATAAAAAATGTGTATACATGATAATTTCATACCCCACCCACTAAAATTATATGAAAAAAGGCTAAATTGACCATTTGCTCTAATTTCATAATAAATGTGTTGATATTTTTATAAAGAAGTTGTCAAATGCATTTGATCGAATAAAATTAACAACGGAATGATAAATTAAACCATTTCGTAAAATTTCATTGTCGCTTCGGTTAAAGGATTACATTTGGATTACACACTTTCCGGTAGAAAGAGAGCCTTTCGGAACATCGGTTACCAAGATAGAAGAAATGTCATATTTATTTAGTGGTTTAATATTTCTTTAATCCAGTGGAATGGGTATACATCCTTTTCTATGTCTTATATTAAAAAATATGTAAAGATGACAGAAATTATATCAAAATCAGTCAAGCATGAAAATTCATAATTTTTAGTAGTAAATCACAATTATTACCATTTCTAGGGAATTTGGGGCACAAAACCCACAATTTTCTTGCACTACAACATTCTATTTACAAATTATCCATCAAATGTTACATTTAAGTAAAAAAAAATGTCAGACAAGATAGGGCAAAATGGAAAATATTTCCAAAATTATATAACTCAAGTATTTCTTGAATGTAATATGTTTAGATTGTGAAGTGATTTAGCAACATTGAAGTGCAATAGATACAACCAGGCACCCATTATTGCAACTATTCAACTGGCTCTACTTATAACTGCACAATAAAAGAGGTTAAATGTGAAAAATTGCTATATAATATGGCATGGCATGCTGGTTCTGAGTGGATAAAAATGAAAAAAATGTCAAAAGTGGGCCATTTTCAGCTCAAAATCCAAATTCAGTACCTAAGTACACATATTTTGAGCTTGGAATTCAAAATCAGTTCTTAAACCTACTATTTCATGTGTATTTTTGTTTCCCAATGCAATTAAGATCATTTCTAGTGTTTTCAATGGTTCTTGAGTGTGCGATTTCAGCGGACAAGGCGCAAGTTATCGCGATAAACTGAACCTGGTATTTTAACCAAATTTTCCTAAAATGGCCTTATACGGTACCTTAAAATAAAATAAAACAGAATATTTTGTCAAAATTTAACATATCTATCATCATTCCGCTGTATTTCACTTAAATGCACTTAAAATTCTGAGTAGAACATTCTGTGGGCTATTTAAAGCCATATGGCCCTTATTTTTAATAAAAACCTCTAAAAAAAAAAGAAAAAATGGCGAAAATTGATCAACCTGCGGAATTTTTTTTTATTTTATTGCCATTTCCCTACAAGCACCCCAGTTGCACTATTTACAGAAAAAAAGAAGCTAATGCGATGAAAATTTAGAAAATGTTGTCGCGGTTGTTTAGGTCAGCTACCACCATTGCGTTTTCCATAGACTTACATTATAACGTTTGACCAAATTTTCACATTTTCTAACATTGGCGGACCAAAAAGTCCTATATCATATTAAAGTACTGTCCTAGACTCAAATAAAAATGTCCCCAAAATGGGGTCAAAAGTACCACTTTTTACCACTTTTTGCCCCCTGAAGTTGGGTACCCCCACTTTCAGCATGAAAAAAAGTAAATTTCACCAATTTTACTTTCCATGCAGTTTCCTTGATAAAATGAATTAAGACAGTCACAGAAACATAATTCTAATTTTTTATTGACACAAACATAATAAACTTATATTTTATTGTGATCATTTGCCAGTTTCACATTTTCATCCAACCACAATTAAGCTTACTATAAAAATATATGCCCTGAACATCCCTATACTTTTTTCAGCCAATCAGAGAGCTCGTCTCAATGGTGGTAGCTGACCTAAAGGGGCATTTAATTTCGCTTTTTTATTATTCCACTGATGCAAATTCATAGAATGAATATTTCTGAACAAAATGATACCATTTTTATTTTTCTGCTACATAATTTGATGAAAATGTGGCCTTTTCCAGGCACAAAAAAGTATACATAATTTTACCAAATTCCCAATGACAAAACTGTACTTCAGTTCAAATTTACTTAGACACTTGACCTACAATATTTCATCTAATCATTCTTGTTTTTTTATATAATTATGGAAACAGGTATATAAACATGTAATGATAGCTTTGCATATCAACTTTTAAGATTCCTTTGCATAAAAAATGTGTATACATGATAATTTCATACCCCACCCACTAAAATTATATGAAAAAAGGCTAAATTGACCATTTGCTCTAATTTCATAATAAATGTGTTGATATTTTTATAAAGAAGTTGTCAAATGCATTTGATCGAATAAAATTAACAACGGAATGATAAATTAAACCATTTCGTAAAATTTCATTGTCGCTTCGGTTAAAGGATTACATTTGGATTACACACTTTCCGGTAGAAAGAGAGCCTTTCGGAACATCGGTTACCAAGATAGAAGAAATGTCATATTTATTTAGTGGTTTAATATTTCTTTAATCCAGTGGAATGGGTATACATCCTTTTCTATGTCTTATATTAAAAAATATGTAAAGATGACAGAAATTATATCAAAATCAGTCAAGCATGAAAATTCATAATTTTTAGTAGTAAATCACAATTATTACCATTTCTAGGGAATTTGGGGCACAAAACCCACAATTTTCTTGCACTACAACATTCTATTTACAAATTATCCATCAAATGTTACATTTAAGTAAAAAAAAATGTCAGACAAGATAGGGCAAAATGGAAAATATTTCCAAAATTATATAACTCAAGTATTTCTTGAATGTAATATGTTTAGATTGTGAAGTGATTTAGCAACATTGAAGTGCAATAGATACAACCAGGCACCCATTATTGCAACTATTCAACTGGCTCTACTTATAACTGCACAATAAAAGAGGTTAAATGTGAAAAATTGCTATATAATATGGCATGGCATGCTGGTTCTGAGTGGATAAAAATGAAAAAAATGTCAAAAGTGGGCCATTTTCAGCTCAAAATCCAAATTCAGTACCTAAGTACACATATTTTGAGCTTGGAATTCAAAATCAGTTCTTAAACCTACTATTTCATGTGTATTTTTGTTTCCCAATGCAATTAAGATCATTTCTAGTGTTTTCAATGGTTCTTGAGTGTGCGATTTCAGCGGACAAGGCGCAAGTTATCGCGATAAACTGAACCTGGTATTTTAACCAAATTTTCCTAAAATGGCCTTATACGGTACCTTAAAATAAAATAAAACAGTATATTTTGTCAAAATTTAACATATCTATCATCATTCCGCTGTATTTCACTTAAATGCACTTAAAATTCTGAGTAGAACATTCTGTGGGCTATTTAAAGCCATATGGCCCTTATTTTTAATAAAAACCTCTAAAAAAAAAGAAAAAATGGCGAAAATTGATCAACCTGCGGAATTTTTTTTTATTTTATTGCCATTTCCCTACAAGCACCCCAGTTGCACTATTTACAGAAAAAAAGAAGCTAATGCGATGAAAATTTAGAAAATGTTGTCGCGGTTGTTTAGGTCAGCTACCACCATTGCGTTTTCCATAGACTTACATTATAACGTTTGACCAAATTTTCACATTTTCTAACATTGGCGGACCAAAAAGTCCTATATCATATTAAAGTACTGTCCTAGACTCAAATAAAAATGTCCCCAAAATGGGGTCAAAAGTACCACTTTTTACCACTTTTTGCCCCCTGAAGTTGGGTACCCCCACTTTCAGCATGAAAAAAAGTAAATTTCACCAATTTTACTTTCCATGCAGTTTCCTTGATAAAATGAATTAAGACAGTCACAGAAACATAATTCTAATTTTTTATTGACACAAACATAATAAACTTATATTTTATTGTGATCATTTGCCAGTTTCACATTTTCATCCAACCACAATTAAGCTTACTATAAAAATATATGCCCTGAACATCCCTATACTTTTTTCAGCCAATCAGAGAGCTCGTCTCAATGGTGGTAGCTGACCTAAAGGGGCATTTAATTTCGCTTTTTTATTATTCCACTGATGCAAATTCATAGAATGAATATTTCTGAACAAAATGATACCATTTTTATTTTTCTGCTACATAATTTGATGAAAATGTGGCCTTTTCCAGGCACAAAAAAGTATACATAATTTTACCAAATTCCCAATGACAAAACTGTACTTCAGTTCAAATTTACTTAGACACTTGACCTACAATATTTCATCTAATCATTCTTGTTTTTTTATATAATTATGGAAACAGGTATATAAACATGTAATGATAGCTTTGCATATCAACTTTTAAGATTCCTTTGCATAAAAAATGTGTATACATGATAATTTCATACCCCACCCACTAAAATTATATGAAAAAAGGCTAAATTGACCATTTGCTCTAATTTCATAATAAATGTGTTGATATTTTTATAAAGAAGTTGTCAAATGCATTTGATCGAATAAAATTAACAACGGAATGATAAATTAAACCATTTCGTAAAATTTCATTGTCGCTTCGGTTAAAGGATTACATTTGGATTACACACTTTCCGGTAGAAAGAGAGCCTTTCGGAACATCGGTTACCAAGATAGAAGAAATGTCATATTTATTTAGTGGTTTAATATTTCTTTAATCCAGTGGAATGGGTATACATCCTTTTCTATGTCTTATATTAAAAAATATGTAAAGATGACAGAAATTATATCAAAATCAGTCAAGCATGAAAATTCATAATTTTTAGTAGTAAATCACAATTATTACCATTTCTAGGGAATTTGGGGCACAAAACCCACAATTTTCTTGCACTACAACATTCTATTTACAAATTATCCATCAAATGTTACATTTAAGTAAAAAAAAATGTCAGACAAGATAGGGCAAAATGGAAAATATTTCCAAAATTATATAACTCAAGTATTTCTTGAATGTAATATGTTTAGATTGTGAAGTGATTTAGCAACATTGAAGTGCAATAGATACAACCAGGCACCCATTATTGCAACTATTCAACTGGCTCTACTTATAACTGCACAATAAAAGAGGTTAAATGTGAAAAATTGCTATATAATATGGCATGGCATGCTGGTTCTGAGTGGATAAAAATGAAAAAAATGTCAAAAGTGGGCCATTTTCAGCTCAAAATCCAAATTCAGTACCTAAGTACACATATTTTGAGCTTGGAATTCAAAATCAGTTCTTAAACCTACTATTTCATGTGTATTTTTGTTTCCCAATGCAATTAAGATCATTTCTAGTGTTTTCAATGGTTCTTGAGTGTGCGATTTCAGCGGACAAGGCGCAAGTTATCGCGATAAACTGAACCTGGTATTTTAACCAAATTTTCCTAAAATGGCCTTATACGGTACCTTAAAATAAAATAAAACAGTATATTTTGTCAAAATTTAACATATCTATCATCATTCCGCTGTATTTCACTTAAATGCACTTAAAATTCTGAGTAGAACATTCTGTGGGCTATTTAAAGCCATATGGCCCTTATTTTTAATAAAAACCTCTAAAAAAAAAAGAAAAAATGGCGAAAATTGATCAACCTGCGGAATTTTTTTTTATTTTATTGCCATTTCCCTACAAGCACCCCAGTTGCACTATTTACAGAAAAAAAGAAGCTAATGCGATGAAAATTTAGAAAATGTTGTCGCGGTTGTTTAAAGGGGCATTTAATTTCGCTTTTTTATTATTCCACTGATGCAAATTCATAGAATGAATATTTCTGAACAAAATGATACCATTTTTATTTTTCTGCTACATAATTTGATGAAAATGTGGCCTTTTCCAGGCACAAAAAAGTATACATAATTTTACCAAATTCCCAATGACAAAACTGTACTTCAGTTCAAATTTACTTAGACACTTGACCTACAATATTTCATCTAATCATTCTTGTTTTTTTATATAATTATGGAAACAGGTATATAAACATGTAATGATAGCTTTGCATATCAACTTTTAAGATTCCTTTGCATAAAAAATGTGTATACATGATAATTTCATACCCCACCCACTAAAATTATATGAAAAAAGGCTAAATTGACCATTTGCTCTAATTTCATAATAAATGTGTTGATATTTTTATAAAGAAGTTGTCAAATGCATTTGATCGAATAAAATTAACAACGGAATGATAAATTAAACCATTTCGTAAAATTTCATTGTCGCTTCGGTTAAAGGATTACATTTGGATTACACACTTTCCGGTAGAAAGAGAGCCTTTCGGAACATCGGTTACCAAGATAGAAGAAATGTCATATTTATTTAGTGGTTTAATATTTCTTTAATCCAGTGGAATGGGTATACATCCTTTTCTATGTCTTATATTAAAAAATATGTAAAGATGACAGAAATTATATCAAAATCAGTCAAGCATGAAAATTCATAATTTTTAGTAGTAAATCACAATTATTACCATTTCTAGGGAATTTGGGGCACAAAACCCACAATTTTCTTGCACTACAACATTCTATTTACAAATTATCCATCAAATGTTACATTTAAGTAAAAAAAATGTCAGACAAGATAGGGCAAAATGGAAAATATTTCCAAAATTATATAACTCAAGTATTTCTTGAATGTAATATGTTTAGATTGTGAAGTGATTTAGCAACATTGAAGTGCAATAGATACAACCAGGCACCCATTATTGCAACTATTCAACTGGCTCTACTTATAACTGCACAATAAAAGAGGTTAAATGTGAAAAATTGCTATATAATATGGCATGGCATGCTGGTTCTGAGTGGATAAAAATGAAAAAAATGTCAAAAGTGGGCCATTTTCAGCTCAAAATCCAAATTCAGTACCTAAGTACACATATTTTGAGCTTGGAATTCAAAATCAGTTCTTAAACCTACTATTTCATGTGTATTTTTGTTTCCCAATGCAATTAAGATCATTTCTAGTGTTTTCAATGGTTCTTGAGTGTGCGATTTCAGCGGACAAGGCGCAAGTTATCGCGATAAACTGAACCTGGTATTTTAACCAAATTTTCCTAAAATGGCCTTATACGGTACCTTAAAATAAAATAAAACAGTATATTTTGTCAAAATTTAACATATCTATCATCATTCCGCTGTATTTCACTTAAATGCACTTAAAATTCTGAGTAGAACATTCTGTGGGCTATTTAAAGCCATATGGCCCTTATTTTTAATAAAAACCTCTAAAAAAAAAGAAAAAATGGCGAAAATTGATCAACCTGCGGAATTTTTTTTTATTTTATTGCCATTTCCCTACAAGCACCCCAGTTGCACTATTTACAGAAAAAAAGAAGCTAATGCGATGAAAATTTAGAAAATGTTGTCGCGGTTGTTTAGGTCAGCTACCACCATTGCGTTTTCCATAGACTTACATTATAACGTTTGACCAAATTTTCACATTTTCTAACATTGGCGGACCAAAAAGTCCTATATCATATTAAAGTACTGTCCTAGACTCAAATAAAAATGTCCCCAAAATGGGGTCAAAAGTACCACTTTTTACCACTTTTTGCCCCCTGAAGTTGGGTACCCCCACTTTCAGCATGAAAAAAAGTAAATTTCACCAATTTTACTTTCCATGCAGTTTCCTTGATAAAATGAATTAAGACAGTCACAGAAACATAATTCTAATTTTTTATTGACACAAACATAATAAACTTATATTTTATTGTGATCATTTGCCAGTTTCACATTTTCATCCAACCACAATTAAGCTTACTATAAAAATATATGCCCTGAACATCCCTATACTTTTTTCAGCCAATCAGAGAGCTCGTCTCAATGGTGGTAGCTGACCTAAAGGGGCATTTAATTTCGCTTTTTTATTATTCCACTGATGCAAATTCATAGAATGAATATTTCTGAACAAAATGATACCATTTTTATTTTTCTGCTACATAATTTGATGAAAATGTGGCCTTTTCCAGGCACAAAAAAGTATACATAATTTTACCAAATTCCCAATGACAAAACTGTACTTCAGTTCAAATTTACTTAGACACTTGACCTACAATATTTCATCTAATCATTCTTGTTTTTTTATATAATTATGGAAACAGGTATATAAACATGTAATGATAGCTTTGCATATCAACTTTTAAGATTCCTTTGCATAAAAAATGTGTATACATGATAATTTCATACCCCACCCACTAAAATTATATGAAAAAAGGCTAAATTGACCATTTGCTCTAATTTCATAATAAATGTGTTGATATTTTTATAAAGAAGTTGTCAAATGCATTTGATCGAATAAAATTAACAACGGAATGATAAATTAAACCATTTCGTAAAATTTCATTGTCGCTTCGGTTAAAGGATTACATTTGGATTACACACTTTCCGGTAGAAAGAGAGCCTTTCGGAACATCGGTTACCAAGATAGAAGAAATGTCATATTTATTTAGTGGTTTAATATTTCTTTAATCCAGTGGAATGGGTATACATCCTTTTCTATGTCTTATATTAAAAAATATGTAAAGATGACAGAAATTATATCAAAATCAGTCAAGCATGAAAATTCATAATTTTTAGTAGTAAATCACAATTATTACCATTTCTAGGGAATTTGGGGCACAAAACCCACAATTTTCTTGCACTACAACATTCTATTTACAAATTATCCATCAAATGTTACATTTAAGTAAAAAAAATGTCAGACAAGATAGGGCAAAATGGAAAATATTTCCAAAATTATATAACTCAAGTATTTCTTGAATGTAATATGTTTAGATTGTGAAGTGATTTAGCAACATTGAAGTGCAATAGATACAACCAGGCACCCATTATTGCAACTATTCAACTGGCTCTACTTATAACTGCACAATAAAAGAGGTTAAATGTGAAAAATTGCTATATAATATGGCATGGCATGCTGGTTCTGAGTGGATAAAAATGAAAAAAATGTCAAAAGTGGGCCATTTTCAGCTCAAAATCCAAATTCAGTACCTAAGTACACATATTTTGAGCTTGGAATTCAAAATCAGTTCTTAAACCTACTATTTCATGTGTATTTTTGTTTCCCAATGCAATTAAGATCATTTCTAGTGTTTTCAATGGTTCTTGAGTGTGCGATTTCAGCGGACAAGGCGCAAGTTATCGCGATAAACTGAACCTGGTATTTTAACCAAATTTTCCTAAAATGGCCTTATACGGTACCTTAAAATAAAATAAAACAGTATATTTTGTCAAAATTTAACATATCTATCATCATTCCGCTGTATTTCACTTAAATGCACTTAAAATTCTGAGTAGAACATTCTGTGGGCTATTTAAAGCCATATGGCCCTTATTTTTAATAAAAACCTCTAAAAAAAAAGAAAAAATGGCGAAAATTGATCAACCTGCGGAATTTTTTTTTATTTTATTGCCATTTCCCTACAAGCACCCCAGTTGCACTATTTACAGAAAAAAAGAAGCTAATGCGATGAAAATTTAGAAAATGTTGTCGCGGTTGTTTAGGTCAGCTACCACCATTGCGTTTTCCATAGACTTACATTATAACGTTTGACCAAATTTTCACATTTTCTAACATTGGCGGACCAAAAAGTCCTATATCATATTAAAGTACTGTCCTAGACTCAAATAAAAATGTCCCCAAAATGGGGTCAAAAGTACCACTTTTTACCACTTTTTGCCCCCTGAAGTTGGGTACCCCCACTTTCAGCATGAAAAAAAGTAAATTTCACCAATTTTACTTTCCATGCAGTTTCCTTGATAAAATGAATTAAGACAGTCACAGAAACATAATTCTAATTTTTTATTGACACAAACATAATAAACTTATATTTTATTGTGATCATTTGCCAGTTTCACATTTTCATCCAACCACAATTAAGCTTACTATAAAAATATATGCCCTGAACATCCCTATACTTTTTTCAGCCAATCAGAGAGCTCGTCTCAATGGTGGTAGCTGACCTAAAGGGGCATTTAATTTCGCTTTTTTATTATTCCACTGATGCAAATTCATAGAATGAATATTTCTGAACAAAATGATACCATTTTTATTTTTCTGCTACATAATTTGATGAAAATGTGGCCTTTTCCAGGCACAAAAAAGTATACATAATTTTACCAAATTCCCAATGACAAAACTGTACTTCAGTTCAAATTTACTTAGACACTTGACCTACAATATTTCATCTAATCATTCTTGTTTTTTTATATAATTATGGAAACAGGTATATAAACATGTAATGATAGCTTTGCATATCAACTTTTAAGATTCCTTTGCATAAAAAATGTGTATACATGATAATTTCATACCCCACCCACTAAAATTATATGAAAAAAGGCTAAATTGACCATTTGCTCTAATTTCATAATAAATGTGTTGATATTTTTATAAAGAAGTTGTCAAATGCATTTGATCGAATAAAATTAACAACGGAATGATAAATTAAACCATTTCGTAAAATTTCATTGTCGCTTCGGTTAAAGGATTACATTTGGATTACACACTTTCCGGTAGAAAGAGAGCCTTTCGGAACATCGGTTACCAAGATAGAAGAAATGTCATATTTATTTAGTGGTTTAATATTTCTTTAATCCAGTGGAATGGGTATACATCCTTTTCTATGTCTTATATTAAAAAATATGTAAAGATGACAGAAATTATATCAAAATCAGTCAAGCATGAAAATTCATAATTTTTAGTAGTAAATCACAATTATTACCATTTCTAGGGAATTTGGGGCACAAAACCCACAATTTTCTTGCACTACAACATTCTATTTACAAATTATCCATCAAATGTTACATTTAAGTAAAAAAAATGTCAGACAAGATAGGGCAAAATGGAAAATATTTCCAAAATTATATAACTCAAGTATTTCTTGAATGTAATATGTTTAGATTGTGAAGTGATTTAGCAACATTGAAGTGCAATAGATACAACCAGGCACCCATTATTGCAACTATTCAACTGGCTCTACTTATAACTGCACAATAAAAGAGGTTAAATGTGAAAAATTGCTATATAATATGGCATGGCATGCTGGTTCTGAGTGGATAAAAATGAAAAAAATGTCAAAAGTGGGCCATTTTCAGCTCAAAATCCAAATTCAGTACCTAAGTACACATATTTTGAGCTTGGAATTCAAAATCAGTTCTTAAACCTACTATTTCATGTGTATTTTTGTTTCCCAATGCAATTAAGATCATTTCTAGTGTTTTCAATGGTTCTTGAGTGTGCGATTTCAGCGGACAAGGCGCAAGTTATCGCGATAAACTGAACCTGGTATTTTAACCAAATTTTCCTAAAATGGCCTTATACGGTACCTTAAAATAAAATAAAACAGTATATTTTGTCAAAATTTAACATATCTATCATCATTCCGCTGTATTTCACTTAAATGCACTTAAAATTCTGAGTAGAACATTCTGTGGGCTATTTAAAGCCATATGGCCCTTATTTTTAATAAAAACCTCTAAAAAAAAAAGAAAAAATGGCGAAAATTGATCAACCTGCGGAATTTTTTTTTATTTTATTGCCATTTCCCTACAAGCACCCCAGTTGCACTATTTACAGAAAAAAAGAAGCTAATGCGATGAAAATTTAGAAAATGTTGTCGCGGTTGTTTAGGTCAGCTACCACCATTGCGTTTTCCATAGACTTACATTATAACGTTTGACCAAATTTTCACATTTTCTAACATTGGCGGACCAAAAAGTCCTATATCATATTAAAGTACTGTCCTAGACTCAAATAAAAATGTCCCCAAAATGGGGTCAAAAGTACCACTTTTTACCACTTTTTGCCCCCTGAAGTTGGGTACCCCCACTTTCAGCATGAAAAAAAGTAAATTTCACCAATTTTACTTTCCATGCAGTTTCCTTGATAAAATGAATTAAGACAGTCACAGAAACATAATTCTAATTTTTTATTGACACAAACATAATAAACTTATATTTTATTGTGATCATTTGCCAGTTTCACATTTTCATCCAACCACAATTAAGCTTACTATAAAAATATATGCCCTGAACATCCCTATACTTTTTTCAGCCAATCAGAGAGCTCGTCTCAATGGTGGTAGCTGACCTAAAGGGGCATTTAATTTCGCTTTTTTATTATTCCACTGATGCAAATTCATAGAATGAATATTTCTGAACAAAATGATACCATTTTTATTTTTCTGCTACATAATTTGATGAAAATGTGGCCTTTTCCAGGCACAAAAAAGTATACATAATTTTACCAAATTCCCAATGACAAAACTGTACTTCAGTTCAAATTTACTTAGACACTTGACCTACAATATTTCATCTAATCATTCTTGTTTTTTTATATAATTATGGAAACAGGTATATAAACATGTAATGATAGCTTTGCATATCAACTTTTAAGATTCCTTTGCATAAAAAATGTGTATACATGATAATTTCATACCCCACCCACTAAAATTATATGAAAAAAGGCTAAATTGACCATTTGCTCTAATTTCATAATAAATGTGTTGATATTTTTATAAAGAAGTTGTCAAATGCATTTGATCGAATAAAATTAACAACGGAATGATAAATTAAACCATTTCGTAAAATTTCATTGTCGCTTCGGTTAAAGGATTACATTTGGATTACACACTTTCCGGTAGAAAGAGAGCCTTTCGGAACATCGGTTACCAAGATAGAAGAAATGTCATATTTATTTAGTGGTTTAATATTTCTTTAATCCAGTGGAATGGGTATACATCCTTTTCTATGTCTTATATTAAAAAATATGTAAAGATGACAGAAATTATATCAAAATCAGTCAAGCATGAAAATTCATAATTTTTAGTAGTAAATCACAATTATTACCATTTCTAGGGAATTTGGGGCACAAAACCCACAATTTTCTTGCACTACAACATTCTATTTACAAATTATCCATCAAATGTTACATTTAAGTAAAAAAAAATGTCAGACAAGATAGGGCAAAATGGAAAATATTTCCAAAATTATATAACTCAAGTATTTCTTGAATGTAATATGTTTAGATTGTGAAGTGATTTAGCAACATTGAAGTGCAATAGATACAACCAGGCACCCATTATTGCAACTATTCAACTGGCTCTACTTATAACTGCACAATAAAAGAGGTTAAATGTGAAAAATTGCTATATAATATGGCATGGCATGCTGGTTCTGAGTGGATAAAAATGAAAAAAATGTCAAAAGTGGGCCATTTTCAGCTCAAAATCCAAATTCAGTACCTAAGTACACATATTTTGAGCTTGGAATTCAAAATCAGTTCTTAAACCTACTATTTCATGTGTATTTTTGTTTCCCAATGCAATTAAGATCATTTCTAGTGTTTTCAATGGTTCTTGAGTGTGCGATTTCAGCGGACAAGGCGCAAGTTATCGCGATAAACTGAACCTGGTATTTTAACCAAATTTTCCTAAAATGGCCTTATACGGTACCTTAAAATAAAATAAAACAGTATATTTTGTCAAAATTTAACATATCTATCATCATTCCGCTGTATTTCACTTAAATGCACTTAAAATTCTGAGTAGAACATTCTGTGGGCTATTTAAAGCCATATGGCCCTTATTTTTAATAAAAACCTCTAAAAAAAAAGAAAAAATGGCGAAAATTGATCAACCTGCGGAATTTTTTTTTATTTTATTGCCATTTCCCTACAAGCACCCCAGTTGCACTATTTACAGAAAAAAAGAAGCTAATGCGATGAAAATTTAGAAAATGTTGTCGCGGTTGTTTAGGTCAGCTACCACCATTGCGTTTTCCATAGACTTACATTATAACGTTTGACCAAATTTTCACATTTTCTAACATTGGCGGACCAAAAAGTCCTATATCATATTAAAGTACTGTCCTAGACTCAAATAAAAATGTCCCCAAAATGGGGTCAAAAGTACCACTTTTTACCACTTTTTGCCCCCTGAAGTTGGGTACCCCCACTTTCAGCATGAAAAAAAGTAAATTTCACCAATTTTACTTTCCATGCAGTTTCCTTGATAAAATGAATTAAGACAGTCACAGAAACATAATTCTAATTTTTTATTGACACAAACATAATAAACTTATATTTTATTGTGATCATTTGCCAGTTTCACATTTTCATCCAACCACAATTAAGCTTACTATAAAAATATATGCCCTGAACATCCCTATACTTTTTTCAGCCAATCAGAGAGCTCGTCTCAATGGTGGTAGCTGACCTAAAGGGGCATTTAATTTCGCTTTTTTATTATTCCACTGATGCAAATTCATAGAATGAATATTTCTGAACAAAATGATACCATTTTTATTTTTCTGCTACATAATTTGATGAAAATGTGGCCTTTTCCAGGCACAAAAAAGTATACATAATTTTACCAAATTCCCAATGACAAAACTGTACTTCAGTTCAAATTTACTTAGACACTTGACCTACAATATTTCATCTAATCATTCTTGTTTTTTTATATAATTATGGAAACAGGTATATAAACATGTAATGATAGCTTTGCATATCAACTTTTAAGATTCCTTTGCATAAAAAATGTGTATACATGATAATTTCATACCCCACCCACTAAAATTATATGAAAAAAGGCTAAATTGACCATTTGCTCTAATTTCATAATAAATGTGTTGATATTTTTATAAAGAAGTTGTCAAATGCATTTGATCGAATAAAATTAACAACGGAATGATAAATTAAACCATTTCGTAAAATTTCATTGTCGCTTCGGTTAAAGGATTACATTTGGATTACACACTTTCCGGTAGAAAGAGAGCCTTTCGGAACATCGGTTACCAAGATAGAAGAAATGTCATATTTATTTAGTGGTTTAATATTTCTTTAATCCAGTGGAATGGGTATACATCCTTTTCTATGTCTTATATTAAAAAATATGTAAAGATGACAGAAATTATATCAAAATCAGTCAAGCATGAAAATTCATAATTTTTAGTAGTAAATCACAATTATTACCATTTCTAGGGAATTTGGGGCACAAAACCCACAATTTTCTTGCACTACAACATTCTATTTACAAATTATCCATCAAATGTTACATTTAAGTAAAAAAAATGTCAGACAAGATAGGGCAAAATGGAAAATATTTCCAAAATTATATAACTCAAGTATTTCTTGAATGTAATATGTTTAGATTGTGAAGTGATTTAGCAACATTGAAGTGCAATAGATACAACCAGGCACCCATTATTGCAACTATTCAACTGGCTCTACTTATAACTGCACAATAAAAGAGGTTAAATGTGAAAAATTGCTATATAATATGGCATGGCATGCTGGTTCTGAGTGGATAAAAATGAAAAAAATGTCAAAAGTGGGCCATTTTCAGCTCAAAATCCAAATTCAGTACCTAAGTACACATATTTTGAGCTTGGAATTCAAAATCAGTTGCTTAACCTACTATTTCATGTGTATTTTTGTTTCCCAATGCAATTAAGATCATTTCTAGTGTTTTCAATGGTTCTTGAGTGTGCGATTTCAGCGGACAAGGCGCAAGTTATCGCGATAAACTGAACCTGGTATTTTAACCAAATTTTCCTAAAATGGCCTTATACGGTACCTTAAAATAAAATAAAACAGTATATTTTGTCAAAATTTAACATATCTATCATCATTCCGCTGTATTTCACTTAAATGCACTTAAAATTCTGAGTAGAACATTCTGTGGGCTATTTAAAGCCATATGGCCCTTATTTTTAATAAAAACCTCTAAAAAAAAAAGAAAAAATGGCGAAAATTGATCAACCTGCGGAATTTTTTTTATTTTATTGCCATTTTCCCTACAAGCACCCCAGTTGCACTATTTACAGAAAAAAAGAAGCTAATGCGATGAAAATTTAGAAATGTTTGTCGCGGTTGTTTAGGGGCATTTAATTTCGCTTTTTTATTATTCCACTGATGCAAATTCATAGAATGAATATTTCTGAACAAAATGATACCATTTTTATTTTTCTGCTACATAATTTGATGAAAATGTGGCCTTTTCCAGGCACAAAAAAGTATACATAATTTTACCAAATTCCCAATGACAAAACTGTACTTCAGTTCAAATTTACTTAGACACTTGACCTACAATATTTCATCTAATCATTCTTGTT